>JAIFZK010000014.1:10150000-10580000 GCA_027481765.1 Tenualosa thibaudeaui
ACTGTATTTGGAGTGGTAACCATAGACTGGTGGTAACTCACAGCTTACATTACAGCCAATATATTACTATACTACTGTATAGCTCTGGTTCAGACAGACATCGCTCATGATTGGACCTTAGTACCTTAGCACAAGTGCCTCAGAGAGAGAGAGACAGTGCCTGCTTGATGTTCTTGATTAATTCATGCCCCGCTTTGTTGGAACCAATTACTGTTTAACAGATGATTATACCTTTCCCCCTGTGACAGACAGTGAACCACGGAGGGTCACCTTCAGTGAGGAGAGGCGCTGGAGTTGTTTCATTATCAGTTGCATGTTTCATTCTGACATCCTGCATTTTGGCTGAGTTATGGCCATTGCGCGAGAGAGGGGATGTTCCTGGCAGCTGGGTGGGGGGGGGGGGGGGGGTGACAGAGCTCATGATAGGACTGTTGGTGGAGTGTGAATGTGTGTTTGAAAGGGTGTGTGTGTGTGTGTGTGTGTGATGTATGGTTAATGGTGTTTCCCACATCACCAAGAAAATCAGCTTTCATCTCCTTGCTTCAAACAGATACTTTAATGTATGTGTGAGTATGTGTGTGTGGTGGTCTCACTAACAGTATTTGTTGCTCTTCATTATTTTTGGATGTAAACAGCAAAGAATTAAGTATGAAGATATTTACATACTGAAACAGAACATTTGCATGTTGCTTCACTAGTTTCTAAACACAGAATCACACACCCACGAGAACACCACCATGTACAAATATAGACAACACTTTAAAAAAACTGAAAAAAGTACACACCTGTCCAAAGCTGCAGACCCTAGGCGCTGTTTGATGATGTCACTTGTCAGGAGAAGTGTGGGTCCTGTAAACAAAAGGTATCACTTACAACACAAAACCTGTGTGTGTGTGTGTGTGTGTGTGTGTGTGTGTGTGTGTGTGTGTGTGTGTGTGTGTGTGTGAAATGGGGGATGGCTGGTAACACATTTCTGAATCATCTGACAAACACCAACTTTCACAGTTCTACTCTCAAGGCTAAAAATAACCCCAGCTTGTTTGATTTCAGTCTAATTACCATGCATCAATTATGCAATCCCCCATAATGATGGAGAGGTCTGCAGTGTACACAGACTAATTTGAGCACATCAGCATGATGAGAAGGTGAGGAGATGATGATGATGAACTCTAATAGTGCATCACTTAACCTAGACAAAGCTAAAAGCGACTAACTCATGCCTGCATAGAGCTTTGGGTGAAACTTTAGGCATGGCTCTGTTATTGGTAATTCTGATAATTATTCTGAAAAAAACAGCTTCTGAATGGGTAAAGAAAACAAAGAAAAGAAAGGTTCTTTCCCAGGCGTGACAGCTACTGGGTGCTACTGTTGTGTCCAGTCTAAATAGCTTGGAGCGTAGGGCAGCGTTAAGAGAGCCAATCCCTGCTTATTGTTCCCTGTGACCATGGCGGCTCACAAAAGATAATTAAACCTGACTGACGTCTGCTCATGCCCCGACTTGCTTCTTCTTGCAGGCTGCCAGTCCCTCCATCTCAGCCTGAGCAGACGTGAGGGATTTTGCAATGTGGCACATAGAACGAAAGGTCGCCCTGACATCTGAATACCTGAGTGTTTGTGCTCCTGGATACAGATGCCCAAATGACTACAATAACACGACTGCACACAGGCTCCTGTCCACAAGAGCAGCTTGTGTACTGACCACAATCAAACCATCATTCTAATACTATTCAGACAACAAGCACAGAAAAAAGGTGGTGGATCTAGTTCTTTAAGTTATTTAATTACCATCCACCTGTGCCACTGGTATACTTCCAGGGAATCAAATATCTCCACTGCTGTATTACTTTTGTGTGACGGTACTAAGTTAAGGTCATGTGACTTCTCTGCTATTTCAAAGACAAGGTTTGCCAACCCAAACCTTCCCACACAAGCATGTTTGATAGAGAGTGTGGAGGAGAGCTCAGCCATTGGTCCGCACCGATAGAGATGAGGGCATGCTGCAACTCCAGGGTGAAGGCTGTCAGCGGAACTTCCTCCGACACTGGCAGCACCGTCACCGTGGACAGGTTAGACGCCGGGTTCCCAGCATCCCACTTGCTCCCCGGGGTGTGCAGAGCCAGGCTGCGAGCTGAAGGGAGAGCGGAGGACATCATTAAAACAAAGATAATTTCAGGTCACCATTAGATGGCTAGTCTTTCATCCAAAATGCATTAACTAAGTCATCCTAGCAGCATGAACTGAAACGTTATTCAAAACCACAGCATTATTCAACCCATCTTCAGGAAATGCGGGGACAAACAAACACACACACACACACACATACTTGATAAGGGACCATTAACTTGCTGAAGGATCTTCTGCCCTAAAAGATGAATGAGGCGGGTAACCACCTGAAACACAAGCAGGTCCAAACAGTATTAATAAAAAAGCCTGTTTTAAAAAGTCGCCATGACTACAATAACTTGTTTTAGTTTTAGCCAGTTGTAGACGGTGCAATTTGGGCATTACTTTCATTTAATCCTTTTATCCCAAGCCTCTTACATAACAGGAATAACATTTAAGCTACGGTACAATGGGAAGCCTTAGCGTAACAACACAAAACAATACGCAACCTTTTAACATACAAATACAAGTTTACTAGAGGACACTGGTGCAGACATTGAAGAGACACAAGCAGATGCATTCAAAAGAAAGTAGATGCTAACAAAGAAATCAATGGTGAATGCAAGATGGGTATGTTTGGGTTGTTAGAGACACTAGGTGTACAATAGCTGATGACTGCTACAAATAGCCTCTTCAGCGCTGCACTCCAGAGGGTGTGAAGTAGGATGCAGAGCAGAGGGGCTTTAGAGGTGACTCACCTGAGGAAACTTTCTCTTGATGGAGCTCAGGGCTCCTTCTGGTAACTTGGCCAGCTCCGAGTCCCGCACAGCATGCACTGTGGTGGCTCTGTTTTGATGAGTCAGGGCCTCTACCTGCAAACGCACACACGCACAGAATATGGTCCCGATACAGCAAAAGCATCTACACACATTTAGGGACACGCACACGCACACACACACACACACACACACACACACACACACACACACACACAGTACAAGGACAAAAGTACAAGCCTGAACAAATTGTCCACAAAGCCAAATCTACCTTAACAAAACTTTGTGACAATATAACATCTCCATCTTCATATAAAGTCTACATAGTTTACCATCTCAATGTATTTGCCCTCAGTTTAATTCAATACAAATTTATTCATAAAGCACTATGATGCAAAAATCAAGACACTTTAAAGAGGCCAGAACCTTTACCCTTTCACAGTTTTCGTTTGTTGACTCAGACTAATAAACTCCAGCATGACTCATAAAAAGACACTACCTCCATGACAGGTCTAGAAGCTTCTAGCAGTATAGCTTCATTTCAAGCAGTTCCTCCATCCTTTCCACTGACATCTCTTTTAATGGAGCATAAAACGTATGATGATCATAATATATTCTGACTTCTGAAGGCCTCTAAGGACAAAGCAACAGTGTTTGCAGACTCTGATTGGCAGGTTTATTTCCATTCGGTGTGGCCTTTGGGAATTACAGGCTTGGTAAGTGAAACCTCCTAGCATGGTGACTTTTGTCTGAAGTGACGTAAGCTGGGCTAATTTAGCACCGCTACAGCATCAGAATATGCCTCAATTCACACATCTACACTACATCTACACGCTCTACACAAGGTAAGTCACGGTGTCTAAATCTCCCCCATCTCCTGAGCTCTGTAACCATGGCATCAGCACGGGCAGTTTTTCTTAGTAGCGTGGGTGTCGCCGTGGAGACACGGGAGACGTCAGCCGAAGCGAGCGGGAGCAGGTGCGGAGCCCTATGGGAACAGGGCGATTACCTAAGCACTGTGACATCACACCACACGAGGACTAGCCAATGGTGCCACTCGCTCCAGAGACGAGATCTCCAAAGGTATTCAAGAGTGGATGACTACCAGTAAACATCATTAAGATTAGCCAACACAATGCGCAATGTGAGACGTTTCAAAGGAAAATGTCTTCAAACCACAATGACTGTGTGATGTTTTTCTTCTTGTTTGTTTGCTTGTTTTACCAACCCATGTAAACTCTAATTCTCTGTCTCCGGTTTACCATGACCTTTACGGTGGCACTTGGTGATGGTGCTGGTGTCTACACTTAGACAAACGTATATTAAATAATATTCTTCAAGAGAAACTGTTTAAAAAGTCATTAGACAACAATGTAATACATTTGCATTAATTAAAGCAATAATTCAGTAATTGGTTATTCCAACCACAACCTGTTGAACAAGCCTGCTGAGTGCTGTCAGCAGGAAGGAGAACGAGAGAATTTGGAACAACATGGACCATATAGCGAAAGCTAACTAAATGGTACCATAGTCAACGAAAGTAAAAAAGAGATTATGACGTGGTTAGTGTACACTGCGTGTTCGCTATTCAGTCTATGCTGCACAAAAGTATCTCGTTCTCTTTCCTACTGACAGCACCCAGCAAGCTTGTATAGCAGGACTATGCCTGGAATTACTCTGAACTATCACTTTAAGCTATCACTGAACTATCACATTAGCATCTTTAACTAATTAACTAGGTTGAGCCTACCATCTCTCGGGGCTAGGTCTAAACCCATCTCAGTTTTACAGGTGAGGTGGCTCAGAGTGTGAGATGTTTCTATTTGTTCCCCATGATTGCTACTTTATCACAGGACCATCAATGCAGCCGATCAGGCACATGGATGGATAGAGATAAATAGATAGAAAGGCAAATCGATGCCTTCATCTCAACATCTGTGTGTGTGTGTGCGTCAGCCCCGGTAACCAGGGGCTTAATCTGAATGTCTTATGTAACTGTCCTCTAGGCAGCCACACAGAGGTGAGCTACTGTAGAATGGCCAGCTCCTGTTAGTCAGCCTCAAGATTATGGTCAAGGTCATGGTATCACTGGTAGAGGCACACTGTCTCAAGGAAAATTAGAAAGAGTGAGGAGTAAACACCTATGTCATCTTGCTATTTGTATATGCATATAGGGGGGTGACAGCATTGAGTCTCACAGTTCTTAAATGCAGGTACTGTCTGGCTGGTAATCACTTGGCCGTCCTCTGCTTCGCACAGAAGGATTTCCTGAATCTGATGCTTTTCTCTTGCCCATGTGTCTCAGTTGGGAGGGGTGAAGAGAGAGAGAGAGAGAGAGAGAGAGATAGAGTGGGAGTGGGAGAGAGAGAGAGAGAGAGAGAGAGAGAGAGAGAGAGAGAGAGAGAGAGAGAGCACAATGTAGATGAGGAATGCAGTGAGGAGGGCTTATCCCAGAGCCCTCCAGCAGGGGTCAGCAGTGCTCACCACGCCAATAAGGTCACCGCGGCCGTACTCGCCCGTCAGCTCTTTCTTCCCGTCCTCTTTTAGAATAACTGAGCGGAGGCGCCCACTCAGCACGATAAATGTGCTGTCAGACTTATCATCTTGCCTGTGAGAAAGACAAAGAGATGGACAACTTAGAAATGGTAGATAACTAATGAAAGATAAGAGTGGGTGTGGGTACTTCATAAACATGGCATGACCTTTGAAAGAAACAAAAAGACAGAACGACAAAATGAGAAAACTACCTATAGACGGCCCGTCCGGCCTCCACTGCCATCCAGTCCAGGGCGAAGTCGATCTGACGAACGAAGGAGGACATCCGCCGCACCACTGTGTGAGCCACATTCAGCACTACTGTTGGCTCTGCACGCATGATCCTGAACACACACACACACACATTATTAGCATACCTACACTGAAGTGTATGTACTGGTCTTAAGATATTATGTAGGCCTAATTCAAACACTGGTACTTCATTTCTAATGGAAGCCATAAGGTCATTGTTATTTTTTTGTTTGTGCCTTGGGGCCTTTTGCAGAATCCAAAACAATAAAGAATAAAAAGGATTCCTTGACCTGTATATGTACTCATCAGAGTGATCCATTCTTCTGTCCACTTTCTTTACCCCTACACATTTGCTAGCATTTGCTGGCCACTACTCATGATAAATCACATCATTACCTTAGAGCGATGCATGTGTTTGGCACACCGCTTGGTTCTGCTCAATATTCACACAAGGTACAGTCGATATTACTCATCCTAAGCTAGGGGTAATATATCAGTCTGGTACTGTTCACTGTGCAAGAACACCTGGAATCTATTCAGCACCAGCTACAGTTAAATGCAGTGCTCATACCTTCCTGTAGTCCTTGTCCTTCACAGATGAACAAAGCAATTTTTAACCAATAAACCAGGCAGTATCAATAAACTCCAAGTGCATCATGAGTAATTCACAAAGAAATTTAGTGCTGTAAGTAGCACCTAGTCTGGAACAGCCAGAGGACTTCTAACTCACCAAGACCAACTCATAACTCATAATCAGGCGGCAGCAGTTTGCATGTACCACATTCGTAACCTTTAGAAATGCAAAACGTTTCATAGTTCATAGGTTTCAAGTTTCATATTCCAGATATCTATCACTGCAGGATAATTGTGCAGTTTGCAAGGTGGTGGAGACATTTTGTCAACCAGTGTATTCCATTACTGGTTAACTTGTCATACCTCTGCTGGCACTCACCATGGCTGCAACTTGCTACTCACACAGTACAAGCCTACCAGCACTGACCTGTTAGTCATCAACCAATCACGGATGTAACTGCAACCAAACTGGTGCAAGAGAAGTGACCTCAGGCACAGCAATTGAGCTTTTATCTGATCCTAGAATTTTTCCTAACTAAAAGTTGGTCTCAGCTGCTAGCGTATTCAGAGACAGAAACTTTTTGTGTGATTTAGAGCAAAAAAAAAATTCTTTATGATTACAGCCCCAGACTTGCATTAGGGACACACAAGGCAACATACTGTCCTGTTCTGTCTGGGCAACACAGGCATCATAACCCAATGAACAAAAGTTGAAATTGACTTTCCAGACTCAAAAGTTAATTCCTTATGTAAAACAAATAACCATTAGCATAACCAGTTTCTCTGGAAACGGTTGACCAGCCCATCATTACCCTAAATGAGAGCAGCAATATCTTTATTAATAAATATGTTGAAATTTAAAGCAATGATGTTAAAATAAGTTATTGATGTTAATGTGAAAGAATATTAAGGCTATAGATTTAAGACAGTGAGCAGTGTTATTATGCTGTATATGGTGGCATATATATGGTGAGGTCACACAGCTCAGTCTTGCTTGCACACCTATGTACACTCACTGGCTGATGGCAACTCAATGCATTTAGGCATGTAGACATGGTCAAGACGATCTGCTGCAGTTCAAACCGAGCATGAGAATGGGGAAGAAAGGTGATTTAAGTGACTTTGAACGTGCCATGGTTGTTGGTGCTAGACGGGCTGGTCTGAGTGTTTCAGAAACTGCTGATCTACTGGGCTTTTCACGCACAACCATTTCTAGGGTTTACAGAGAATGGTCCAAAAAAGAGAAAATATCCAGTGAAATATCCAGTTCTGTGGGTGAAAATGCCAGTGGTCAGAGGAGAATGGCCAGGCGAGCTGATAGAAAGGCAACAGTAACTCAAATAACCACTCGTTACAACCAAGGTATGAGGTAAGAGCATCTCTGAACACACAACACGTCAAACCTTGAGGCAGATGGGCTACAGCAGCAGAAGACCACACCGGGTGCCACTCCTGTCAGCTAAGAACAGGAAACTGAGGCTAAAATTCACACAGGCTCAGCGAAATTGGACAATAGAAGATTGGAAAAACGTTGCCTGGTCTGATGAGTCTCAATTTCTGCTGCCACATTCAGATGGTAGGGTCAGAATTTTACATCAACAACATGAAAGCATGGATCCATCCTGCCTGTATTACAGTTCAGGCTGCTGGTGGTGGTGGTGTAATGGTGTGGGGGATATTTTGTATATACCTTGTTGAATCTATGCCACAAAGGATTAAGGCAGTTCTGAAGGCAAAAGGGGGTCGAACCCAGTACTAGCAAGATGTACCTAATAAAGTGGCCGGTGAGTGTACATTTTATGCATATTCTGCATGATTTCTCAGTTACAAAACTGGTTTCGGAGTTGGGACGAAAGCTTCTGTGCATATTCTAGTTTACGTGTGTGTTGTGTGTGTGTGTGTGCATACACTTACTCATAGAAATGTGTTTTGGAGATGGAGAGGAAGCTGCAGTCACGATGCGCCCTGACGGTGAAGATGAGGGGCTCCCCAGTGAGCACGGCCAGCTGCCCCACCAGCTCGCCCGGGTGGGTGACAAACAGGCACGTGTCCTCCTCTCGGTCAATCATGCGCTGGTACACGTGCAGCAGCCCCGAGATGACAAACTGCACACTCACATCCTGAAGAAACAGTACACACACAAAGGAAATTTCACCAGAATAATAAATGTAATACATTTTTAAAAGGCTGTGGCTAAATTCATTATTTATTAATTTAAAATGTAGTGAAATGCTGTCTTATTCGCTGTAAAATTGTATTGCTTTTTAATATTATTATTATTTTCATATTTAATATTCATTAGTTATTCATATTTCATTACTTTAAATTCAAATGACAACAAATGACAAATGTAAAGAAAATGCCAAGAGATGGTTATGAAGTTGTCATCTCACCTGGTCTCCCTGACGTGCGACCACAGACCCTGCTTTGACCTGATGAAGAGTGACCCTGCCTTCCAACAGACTTGGGTCCTAAAATACACACACACAAACACCGACAGAAAGAAATAAGTCTGTCTGTGGTCTCCCTGTGATACCAAAAGTTTGTGGCTCTTAACTGAGATTTATAAACTGAATTGATAAACTGCAATTTTTCAACTAGGTTCATCTGGTTCATTCACTGGGATGGGGCACACATGGGAATGCATTTTATGTCTTTGTTCCTGATTGTCATTAAAACCACAGCCTGATTATAATTCATTATAGAAATGTTTAATAAACTGTGGTTAATATGTGGGTAGGGTAAATACTGTACATTACATCTACATTTATGCATTTAGAAGTCAACTATTGATTAGCTCAGGGCCAGTCTCTCCTAGAGCAACTTAAGGTTAAGGGTCGAACCCACAATTTCCAGGCTACTAGCATTATCTAGTTCCAGTCATCTACCACCACAACATCTAGTCATCTACCACCACTCCACTTAGACGCTAGTCTAGTGTTAGACACTAGAGCAGTAAATACATACATGTGTTTCTTTTTCTTTACATGGAACATTGATGAAGCACAAGATGTATAAACATTGACACAAAGTTTATACAGAATGTGGAGTTAGATTACATTTACATTTATGTATTTAGCAGATGTCTTTATTAAGTGCCCTGCTCAAGGGGACAACGGTGGCAGCTGGGATTCGAACCCAAGCTACTAGCCCGCTAGCCAGGTTCCTTAGCCGCTACACTACCACCGCCTGTAGATTAGTTCAACTTATTGTTTGTCTTTGTAAAAGTATCAGAGAAGGTATTATAAAGGCTTCCATTGTACACATTATAGGTCATGACCACTAGAGGGAGGAAAGTGACAGATGTGACAGACACACTCTTCTATGTGTGAACTTTTGAGAAAGCGAGAGCTGTTGGCTTGGCTTCTTCACCAAGTATATGAACCTTTTTGGGCTTTCAAAACATGCCAAAACTGCTCTAACATGGGGTGGGATCATCTTTCCCTGGGCAGGACACGCTCTAAACCTCAAGAACATATACAATTTGCTTTTGGTGACAGACTGTAAAGAAAAGGAGCCAAATTGGTTTGGAATTTCTAATATAAAGACAGCTACAGTCCTATCTTTTAACACTGAAGTGATCATCGGCGGTGAGGCACGTGTGAGAACTTCCATTAGTAATGTCCACCTGACTCCAACTAACTCAGTTACTGTGATTGAGTTTTTCAGCTGGAGTGAGACATCCCGAATTCGCTCTATTTCACCTATTTCAATCCTTCCCTAAGTCTTCCTCTCTTCTTGTTGCCATGGCTGTTCAGGAAAGAACATGAACATGACCTACAGTCATGTCACAGCAGCACACATTTAGAGGAAGCACTGGTGTCAGCAGGTCAGGCATAGAGAGTGGTATGTAGACAGAAGAGAAAGCTGAAGAGAAAAGAGTGAGACAGTCAAAGGAAAGAGGTAAGAGAGTTTAAGGTAGGGTAACAATCTGTCTATGATAACTATCGAAAACTTTTGGTAACATTCAAGAAATATTTCTTCTATTTCTAGTCCTCAGTTTTCTAAGAACACTTTGCACTGAAAAAAAGAAGAAAAAAAAACTTCTTCTTACACAGCCCTAGTTGCAAAAAGTGAGAATAAACCAAGTGGGGGCAGCCTGTTCTTCAGTAACAAAACAATGTGCATTTTTTCTTCTGGTATCACTGAGAAAAGGTAGATAAAGATACCTTCATCACGTATTTGGTTTGATATCTTGCAATATTTGAAATATCACATGTTGGTATCACTAGGCTCTTGCTGAAGACGTAAACAAAAAACACGTGAAGATGGCTTGGGGTGTCTGAGCCTCACCTGCAGCTGGATGATACCCAGCAGGTCCTTCTTGGCTGCCTGAAAGATGGCGCCCACTTTGCTGGGGTGGACGTCCGAAGGGCCGCCGCTCTCCGTGTAGTGGAACACGGCTGATGGGGTGTGCTGCATAGTCACGCTCTTCTTTAGGATAGACTAGAGGACACGCAAAAACAAACAAAGATAAAGACAAAGAGTTTTAACAGGTCAATACCCAATGACAAAAAATAGATTGCCAACAGAACATCACAGTCAATAAAAACCATATCACTAAAAACAAGGATTAACAATTTTATGTGTGAGCATATTGTCCGTTACACAGGTGTGCATGCGTGTGCCTGCGTGTGTGTGTGTGTGTGTGTGTGTGTGTGTGTGTGTGTGTGTAACAAAGGTTTAAAGATAATGGCCTAATCCATGACCAGTGATTGCACAACAGCCAAGCCCTAGGGCAGTGTGCGTGTACCTTATGAACGATGACTGGACTTGAAGGGCTCTCCTCCATGCTGACTCGGGCTCGTTCATACGCCATGTTCAAGTCATTCCCTGGCACTGTTCGAAGAGCATGACAGATGGGTAACAATACAGTTTAACACTTTATATGTGTGTATGTGAGTACTCAAGGTTAACTGAGTGTCAGCTAACAGTATAATTAGTAGTTTGAATGAACAGGGAAAGAGAGAGAGCTCTGGATTTAGGAGTGTTTAAGACAAGCTTGTATCTACTGTTCTCCACCCAGCAACACTGCAGTGCTCTGGGAATGTCTTCATTCCAAGGCCGTGGCACCTGAACTTGGCCAGCCTGCATTCCCATGGTTACTCACGTGTGTTGCACGGTGCGTCCGGGTGTGCCACTGCCTATAAATCAGTCATTGTCTTGACATAAGGAAGTGTGTGTGCGTGTGTGTGTATTGGTGTATTGCACACCTGTGTCGCCAGACAGTGAGCGCGCCTTGCGAAGGCTGTTCAGTGGGTGATCTCCAATTCCTCCTGATTTACCGGAATCTGAAAGATGCATTCACACCAAAAAGAAAGAGCACAGACATTAATGCTTCACAACATGAAATATGCATTCTGTAAGAGACTCATAGCACAAGTTTGAATGTGCTGCAAATATGCTAATGATATCTTTATGAAAAATTAACTTTTGTGTGCGTGTGTGTGTGTGTTTGTTTTTATGTGTATTTCTGACCGGTGTCTGATGGCGACTCTGACAGCCCTCCCACACTCTCGTCTTCCTGACTGGCTTGGAAGTAGGGTCTACGTGGCAACCTGGCAGGACTGCTCTCTCCGAGGACACTGGCCACTGCTGTCAGGGGAACCGCCTGCCTCTCCTATTGACCCATAGACAATAGTCTTAGTCTTGGTCTTAGGGCCCCACAGACGCTTCAAAAAACATTATATATATATATATATATATATATATATATATATATATTAAAAAAAACCCTCTCCTGTCAGATGACTTTATCTTAGAACTGAGGCATCACATATCCATGGGCTATCCATGCATTTTAAGAAGACAATAAAAAAACTTTAAACAAGAGGTAAAGGCAAGACTGTATTAATACACTGGCACAAATACAAATAATACAATCTCTTCACAACAGCTGGTTCAGTTGATCTGCTTTAAGAGCAAATGTTTTTTTTTATTGTGAGGCTGTGAATGTACTGTGTCTGTGTGTGTGTGTGTGTGTGTGTGTGCGTGTTTATGTGTGTGTGTGTGTGTGTGTCAGGAAGTTTGTAGCTATGTTACTGTGTACTAGGGCCGTCTGAAAGATGGACAGCACACTCCTTTATATGTGATGGAGTTTCAGGCCTGTGGGACACACTGAGGAATGTCCTTTAACAATTCTGTGAGCATCATAAACCATGCTGATGGGAAGAGGTCACACACACACACACACACACACACACACACAGTATCCTTTGTCGCACTTACCTTGAGGTGATTATAATGCAGAGCTTTATGTTGCGTGAAATCAGTTTGTGTTTATGTGTGGGAAAGTGGAGCAGAGAGGGACAGAGGGATAATGATGAAAAAGAGAAACCTGTGAAGGGGAGGAAAAAAGACAGGCGTGTCTGTGTGTGTGTGTGTGTGTGTGTGTGCATAGCCTTAGTATTAGTAGTATAGTATAGTATTTATGTCACATACAAAAATTAAGGAGTTTAGTATAGATCAGACAGATATAGATTTGTGAGTTGAGAGAATATGACAGAAAGATTAGGTGTGTGTGTCTGTAGATATGTACTGTAACTCACTGGATTGAAAAGCTCAGTGGTCAAACCCAGGTAGTTGTGCAGTGCCAGGAAAGTGACTCTCTGCAGACGCACCATGATGATCTACACAGGAAAAATACCACACACACACACACACACACTTATGCATGCCTAATCCACATGAGCCACAGGCCTTTTTTTAATGAACACCTATGGTAGATATGAGGAAAAACTCTGCAGGGAAGTGTACAGAACACCAAATTCTCTCGTGTGACTTTGGGGTTCTGATGAGGCCGCCGACTGAATGTCACACTGGATTAACACTCACTCTCTGTGAAGAGCTGTGCATGTCTACAGGGCCAGAGAGTGGTTCAACAAGAGGCTAGATGAACTACAGCAAGCACATATCTGAAGTGTTGCCCTCATGATGGGTATGCTGGAACAATTACCCTACCACTGGAATTGATGGAACTGGAGACGCCAGACGCAAAAGAACTGGGCACATTCTAAATCAATTACACCAGCCTTCAAAAACGTTTTGATGCTACCTGAACGGAGACGGTTGAGCAGTGTTGCTCTAGACTTAGTTGTAAAAAAGTCCTCTTTAATATCTAAAGCGCTGGTTCTCAAACTGGGGTCCGGGGATCCCCAGAGGTCTGCAGCGCATTGCCAGGGGTTCTGTGAAAAACTAAATAGCATCTAACTGAACAAATGGGTATAAGACTGTATAGTCAAATTTGTGTTGCGATTATAAGGGGTCCTTGGAAATTTTTTCTGCTTCATGAGGGGTCCCCGGTCCAATAAAGTTTGAGAACCCCTGATCTAAAAATCACCCTAAAGTGTATTATCTGAATCATTGTCAGTGCTTCATACCTTTATGTTATGTTAGTCGCTCATAGACCTCCAAAATGCAGTTTTGCTCCCCTATGCGCCCCTGTGTGTGTGTGTGTGTGTGTGTGTGTGTATGTGTGTGTGTCTGTGTGTATGCAAGTGTGTGTTTGTGTATCTCAGGTATTTTCCCCTCACCTGTATGACCCGCACCAGGGTCTCGGGGTACTTCTTAAAGACAGACTGAAAGGCAGAGGCTGGCAGACGCAGGATGGTGGAGCGAGAAGCAGCACGGGCTGACACCGTCTTATACGGAGCTGGGTAGCCCTGCCAAACAACAAATTATTGTGAATGGATTAGACAAAGCGAGACTGAAAGTGAGACAAATCACAAGGAAGATGACATATTGTGATGATCAGACGGACAACGCGACAAACAAAGTGAGATCAAAACAGACAATCAAAGACATATACACAAAGTTCTAAAGACAACTCTTCTATTAATAAAGACTATTGTGATCAAATTCTCAAAGGACACTCAGCCATGTGAGTCATCCTCCACAGGGAAGAGCAATTAGATCTGTGTGTGTATGTGCGTGTGTGTTTGTGTGAGTGAGTGTGTGAGTGTTAATATAATCACTTTACTTTACTTTCTTGATCTGATTAAGTTTTAGACCAATAAGAGGGTCACCAGGGTCAACCCTCCCACATCACACAGATATGGATCAGTTTCATTACATTTGTTAAATATTGCAGATTAGATGGTCTGCATTGGGCTGACTGCTTCAGACAGGAACACAAATACAGGTGAGACAGCAAAAGAAGCCTCCTGAATAATAAAGAGGGTCTTACAGTGATTATGTCCAGAATGCTGAGCAAACTATGCACACTGTCTCCAGGATGGACATCCTTTACCACTGCCTCTGTGCCATCCTGGAAACACAAAGGGAGAGAGAGAGGGGGAGGGAGAGAAGAGAGATAGAGAGAGAAAAACAAGAGAGAGTGAGATGAGTACTTTGTGTATACATTGTCGTTTAGAAACATAATACACCTCTTGGCTGCATTTAAGAACTAATTTATGATTTTTCCACTAAAACTTCTACAGTCAGTTCACAAAACAGCCCAAGCTGCTACATTTTACATCACAGAGCTCACGACAACCCAGCAACCTCTGTAAGCACTGCACTCCATTTCTCTACACATCAGAGTCAAACTAGTTTTAAGGCTAGAGGCTTTATGTGGTTTTATATAACTCATTTAGGCCAATGTCACTGAATGTAAAAATTACTAAAATGTTCATTCTGTTTCTTTGTTGTATCTTCAACATAAGGCAAAAGGCCAGTTCATGTCAGATGAGAGTTTATTTTCTGAGTGTGACTGTGCCGTGTGTGTCTATCTTCCCAGTGCCTGGGTTCTCACATTCTCAAGAATGCACAGCTCGAGGCATCCGTCCTGCACAACATAGATGCTGTCGTCGTTGTCGCCTGGGCGGAAAAGCCCTTCGCCCTCCTGCAGCTCGACAAACACCATGTGCCTGCACAGCTCCAGGAACAGCGGCTTCTCAAAGTGTCCAAGCACTCTACAGCACACAGACACACACACACACACAAACACCTCTCACTCATGAACAAATAAGCCCATGTTTATGTGTATGGTATGAGCCAACTACGTCCAATACACAGATAAGGCCTTCGTGCTGACCTTCACCATCAAGAAAAAAGTATGTGTGTGTGTGTGCGCGGGCATGTGTGTGTGTGTGAGTGGCTGAGTACTTTATAACATTGTCTCTTTCTACATCAATGTGCAAACAGCTGTGAGAGGGGCAAGTGCAATGAAAACAAGTGAGCGTTTCTCTAACCTAACATTCTTGAGCATATAGAGCACTTCTGAGGGAAGGTTGGAGTTCTGCACGTCAAACTCAGTGAGGTCAGCCTCCAGCAGGGAGGGAGGTGGCTCTTTGGGCTGCAGCGTTGGGGGCTCCTTCCTGATGCGCAGGATCCTGATGATACACCAACACAAACACACTTACTACCGGTTAAATACACAAAATGGAGCCTAGACCTTGGTGTCAAACACTCCAATCCTCTTTAAAGACAACCAAAGGCTAATGGGAAAATAGGCTTCTTGTTGGAAGTCCAGAGTCTTTAACTGATTAAAACATAGTTTGCTTGGAGCATGTGACAATATGTCATGTGGTCAGAATACTTATTAATTCATGCTGAGCATGTCACTCATTCCCTCTCGCACTGAAAATCGCTCAAGGCTGAGGTTAGGATAAAGGTGGTGGTGGGAGGTAGCGGTGTACACGAGTGACCAGCATGGGTGGATAGGCTGGATACCTGCGGGCGATGCTTAGGACTTTGGGTCTTTTGCGTGGACGTTGCTTGGACATGGAAGCCGGCCCTGGGGTGGAGGACAGAGTCTGGACCTGTGAGAGGTAAAAAGACAGATACAGAGGTTAGGGGCAACAGGATTAAAATTGATAAAGATGTTAAGAGACCAACCAAGTGGAACTGACAAGACAGGAAAGAACTATGACAGGCTAGAATATGAAGTTAAGCAACAGTGAATTGCTGGAAATATGCTATTTGTAGCAGGCTGAACTTCAAAGGATGTGGTTTAGAATTGCACAATAGGGGGAGTAGGCAAAGAGGGTTACTTCAAAGCAGCCAACTGCTATCACTACGGAAGGTGCCGAGGGACAGGGGACTGCAACTCTTGTTATGAAAACAGTTCAGGACAGTTTACTCATTACAGTTATAGCCTTATGTGAGGAGCTAGGTCAGTGCTGAGGACATCTTCTGAGGGGATGATGGTGCTTGAGACGTACCTTCCTCATGATCTTCCGACCATAAAACATCACCTTATCTCTTTTCCTGAAACGATATCGAGGGGCTCCAGGTGGCTGCCCACCTATTTGCACAAACAAACAAGACCATTAACAGGGAGGCAGAAATTCAAGCACTTTGAATAATAGCACTTGTTGTTCATTTAGAAATGTACTGTTCGACTCAAGAATAAGTATGATGAAACTCATATCAGTATGCATTTTAATGGGATGCGAATTATCATCTATGTAGTATTTTTTCCTTGATAAGATGATACAAGTTTGTCTGGAGTTGTGTGCAACGACACTGACTTGCTAGTTTGTATCTCCGGTAGAGGAAGAGCACAGCAATGCCAATCAGTGAAACTGCCACCACTGCACCAATCAGCACGCCAGTGAGCTGTGAGGACAGGCAGACAGAGAGAAAGAAAGAGACAAAGAGACAGACAGACACACAAACTAACATCATTGGTATGTATGAGAACCCTAGACAGGAACTGTTTGTTACTGATCATGGATTTAAAGTCTTTAAAATTGTGAAGAATGGGTGAGATTTGGGTTTGACTGGAATGAGCTTGACTGAGACATATAATTCAACACTACTGTTTACACATTTATAATAGTTCCTCATTTAACACATAAAATATTGGCCCACAAGTATTCAAAGCAACAAGGGCCAGTACCATTGTGGTCTGCATCCTTTCCTCCACAAACATTTGCAGCCGTTGTCGGAAGTCCTTTCCAGGAGAAGTCGTCCATTCTGAATCCATTTCAGCTAACATCTGCCAAATGTTTATGACACTGTAACAATCCCTCAACACGGAGTCATTGGAAAATGACCATGCAACCATCTTAAAATTGGTCCATTGTGCGTTATTAACCTCGGAAGTTGTAACATGTTTGTGTTCATTTGCAGAATTTAAGCACATTCCAAGTAGGTAACAAATAAAACGAATGAAACTGTGTCATTGCCAGCAGATATATGTACTATACTCATAGATCTACACCAACTACGTTAGAATAACACAAATGTATTGGGGGGCAATTCTTCGCGACCTCCTTCTCTGAAGTAGTTAACGTTAATGTTACCTATGTAGCCTAGCTAGCAATCCAAACAGTTTATTGTGGGGTAACGCATTGTCCAACGTTTGTGCAAGAAAAGTCGTCGCCCGTACGATTTGATCAGACATGCAATTTTGAAATTACTTATTGTAAATCACGGCACTTATCTCTTGGTTTAAACTCAATGTTAGCGGTAATGGCTAATACACTACCCGCACAAATTCAACTTCAAGCAGTACTTCTTCAAAGCTAGCTGTTAGGCTAACTGTTGTGTTAGTCAAGTGAAATGGTGACTGTTTCCAGGCTTCATTAAATCAGTGACATTATAGCTAATAACACGTTTCCCCACTGTTGTACTTTGCTCTGTCTTACCTTACAGACCCCTATTTCAGGGCTTTTCCCATTCAAACATTAAGGGACTTCATTTAGCAAACGTTACTTCCCTCCCTCTGTGAAATCTTTGTTGATGTACTGTCAATGTGTGGAAATATCACGGGGCATGGCTATTGGTTGGTGGCGTGCGCGTCATCCTATCAGAATCGAGCTTCTTGAAATTTTTTTTCATGATGCACCTTCTAGGAATTTATTCTTTTTTATTCTTTTCTTTATTTATTTTTGTCCCTGTAGCCTATTTCATCTTATGTGACCTAAAGTCCAGGGGCTATAAACCCAAAGATCAATGAAATGAAAAAGAAAGAAAATGTATGGCCAAGAGCCACAGAACATCAGCTTTAATATTAATAAAACTGGCCATAGAAACTGTAATGAGCAACACATGTGCATAGGCTATGCTGATAGCCTGATGTTTAGTTCTGGTAAGCCTACTGATTAGTGTGGGTTTCTGTGGGCCTATTGTAGGCTGTGTAGATCTGATTTGTTGTTACTTTCAAAAATTCTGGAACACTTAGCTAATATTCGTTTTTTTCTCTTGGAGTAGTCTGTGATCCTTGACTACAAAAGTAGTGGTGTACATGTGGCCCAAAAGCTTGCCATCTAGTCTACAGACTGCAGACAAAACAGGAGAGGCCTCCAATGAGGACCCAGGCCATTGAAGTTCTAGCCCGGCTAGTGCCGCTTAGTACCTCTGCAGAATTTTGTTTTTAACTTTCCAACTTCAGCAGCTCAAAAGGCTTTGATTTGCATTGACAGAATTTTCTGCAGACCAATCAGGAAACAGAAATTAAAGGCAGAACCAATAGGTTAGAGTTTAAACAAAGTTCCCACCAACCACAAACTGAATGTACGCCTATCAAGAGTGTCCAGACTCTTTGCAAATTAAAGGCTATTGAAGTGCTGCAAAGCCATCTGAATTAATACAATAAGTACTAATAATTAATTATTAGAGCATACTGTAATAAATATCTATAATAAATTACTATAAATCTACAGAATTATGCATTTTAACTCTTAATTTAGTAACAAGCTCCACACTGTAAGTTTTGTTATGTTATTTTATGTAAGTTTTATTATGTTTAACTTATATACAGGAACAGTGACAACATTATTTCTTATGTTAGTGTTCAAAGGCTGTGTTTGTCAGTCAAAGGGATTTTCTGGACAGGTACCAGTCAGATATATGAGAGCACAAATATCCCCATCTTCCTCTCTACATCCTTTTTTATTTAACATTTAAACCTTTTGAGAACTGTAACATCTATAGAAAGTTGACTTGTCACATCAGCCAAGATAAAGTTACTTATTTCTTTAGCTCCAGTGAAATTATTTCCCAGACTATCAAATCCTCAAAGTATATAAAGTTTTGCTTATGATCTCCTGCACATTTCGGTGTCCCTGTTCCTTCCTGGTTGAGCCCTGCTCATAAATCACTTGTTGAGGTATTTGGCTACAGAATGGTAGGCCAACAAAATCTCTGAGTCATTTGGGCAGGTGGAGCAAAACTCATCCCGCTTGTAAGCCTTGTCCAGGTAGCGGGTCAAACCAGCCAGCACAGCTGGAATCTCAAAGCCCCGGTACTTCTTACACACCACCTATTAGAGAGAGTATAAGAGGCACAGTTAAACAGTTCAAATGTTTTGCATTTGCTAAAAGAGAGATTTTATCAGAGGATGTTCTCAGGATAAAACGGAGTGTTGTGACAGAACCTTGACTATATGAAGCTTGGGAAGCAGGTTGCAATCAGCAAGACTGAAAGAGTTTCCATCTAGGTAATCTCGTCTCGACACTGATGAGTCTGGGTTTTCGTCTAGCTCATATTGGAGCGGCGTTAGAAGGTACTGATCCAGCTTCATCAGACTCTTCAGAAACTTCTTTTCCAACACTGAGGAATAACACAAAACACTATGCATGAATATCTTAGAATCACAGTGCTCATTCATTTTAGAGAGTTTTCTTCTTGGACTGATATATATGAGAAAACACCTTGCTTTTGAGCTTTTCATGAAGTTTCTATTTCTAACACCAAACCTTTTTAACCTCTATGATGTAAAATCAGTCAGAATAGGTCAGTGTCTCCAAGAGATCCTTACAATCATTGAGTCCTGGATTTGGGTTTTTGATGTATGCTGAGAACTTATGGAAGATATCATCTCCAGCACCGTTGGATTCCTTGTATCGGCAGCTCAGCTTGGGGTATCTGGACATTAGAATACAATGTCAGAGAAGCAGAAGGCATGAAAGAAATCAGATTAATGTTACCCGATGTCCAGTGTGTACAATGCAGGTGCCTACATATTTTCCTCTGTAAGTAAAAATGCTCTGCCAGGGATGGGACGTAGCATGTCTATCTGTATGTCTGTCTGTCTTGTCAATCACTTACTGAGGGGGTGCCAGAGTCTCCTCCAGAAACTCTTCAATCTTGTTGGTGTCAGTGCGTACCTCTCCATTGTAGATGAGAAAAGGGGGCTGTGACCCTGGAGCCAGATCTTTGAGCACCTCTGGAGCCCTGAGATGAGATAAGTCCATGAACACCACTTTGCAGAGTGACTTAATACACTGCAGTACTGATTAGATGTTACATAGCATAATATCACAACAAGTGATTGCAATCAGTGATAGGATACAAGTCTTTCTGGTTAGGAAGTGCTTCCTGGTTTTGTTTCTTTTCGACACTGATTTGGTAGCAGACAAAACAGAAGACAAGAATATTACAGTGTTCCTAAACAGAAATCTTGTAGGCCTGAGCACATGTAGGCCAATTAAGTGTTTTCAACCTCAGTACACAATGCAATCATACTATCTACCTGACCAACTTGGAGGATGATGGGTCTAGCAACGAGCAGCAGACCTCCCATATCCAAGTCGCAGCACCAACGGACACATAAAAATGTCTCTGCGTATGCAGTCAAATAGTACAACAACCAATCAGAGTATCTTAATTGATCAACAGCATTGTTTTGTTGTTATAGTGTTAAGCTAAGCTCTCTCAGAGACTCTCTTGGCTCTGAGGCTGATTGTGATTGGTGCCTGGGATTTAGGGACATAACTAATAAGCTCAAGTGGCTGATGGCCAGACAGACAAGCAGAGCAAATTAAGTTTTGCAAGTGGTGCATCTTGATTTCCATACCTCTTCATGTCAACAGTGGTGAGGGTGAAATGAACTCCTTTCAGCCAGAGGATCATAAAGAGTCTCTGGCAAAATGGGCAATTTCCCACTCCCTCTCCATCATCACTTGCCTGCACACACAAGACACTCACAAGATCACAAGTTTATCTTTGAGCTCAGTTGCAATTTAAACACAATGACATTTGTGGCTAGATTCATCATGCAACATTTGGTGTGAAGATAACCCAGTCATGATTGGTCATGACCAGACCCTACATTTTAAAGTTGTGGTTTGGCTCGCCAGGCTAGCCATCAGTGTTGGATCAGGACCAACTCCATCC
Organism: Tenualosa thibaudeaui; assembly: GCA_027481765.1. Lineage (NCBI taxonomy): Eukaryota > Metazoa > Chordata > Actinopteri > Clupeiformes > Clupeidae > Tenualosa > Tenualosa thibaudeaui. The sequence goes on from JAIFZK010000014.1 coordinate 10,171,306, forward strand.
AACTAAGAGGCCCCATAACTGACATCTCACAATGGCACTTGTCAGAATGGACTCCACTCAATCACCAACCTCACTCCCTGACTTTAACATTATGTCCAGCAGCACACTGCCCAGCGAGAACTATAGATAATGAATTATGGTCTGACTATCACATAATGTTGCTGGAATTATCATGATGCTCAGTCAAAACTATGAACAAATATGTAGCCTATCACTCAATGTTGACTAGTGACTGTACATTTCCTGCATGACCCCGGTAGTTGGGTCAGCCCCTTGAGCTGTGGATATGCCCAAGATTTTTTCCATAAAAAACTACCCTGTTGCTCTTGGGTGCTCCTTGTTCACATCTGTAAACCACAACGAGGCAACTGTAATGTACATTGGCAAGGTATGAATGTAACTGAATTGAATTAAACTGAATTGATAGAGTGCTTTGCAATTTCACCTACCAGTGAGAAGCTGAATAAAGTATTTACAAAGTATTTCAAGGAGGCAATGTGTAAGAATGTCTTTTTCTTCACTCTATTTGTCTTCCCATCTAATTGGATGTGAAACCATTTTAAGATTAAGTATCCATGCAACGAAGCAACCAAGTAGTCCTAAAGTACCTTCATCAAGAAAGGAAGTTACATATGAAATCAGATGGGTTGAGCCTCTGCTGTTCTCTGTTAGGCTTACATAATGATGAACAGTACTGACAACACACTCACATTCTCCATCCGTTTTTAAAACTTGACTCTTTGATAATGATGCTCTTCTTTCTCAATATCAGGCTCATACCCTTTTGGCTTCATGATGACAATTTAACTAGAATTGCTTTCTAAACAAGAAACATAATGGAGCATTGTGATATGCCATATTTACTAAACTACACAACACCTTGTTTGTCATAGATCATACACATTTCATAGAAATATATAAAATAATGGCAAAACACATTTCATTTATGTAAATCTTTCAATCCTTGCAAAGTATGTAATCCATCCAGTAGTTTGACCCAACTATTCTTTGAAACAATAATAAATAATAAAAGAAAAAAACAACACTGGTTTCAATATGTAATATTGACTGCCTATTATTTGAAACAATTATAAGAAAGAATAACAGGTGGTTTAACCTGTTCTTTTAGTGCACAAGATCCTCACAAAGCTCCACCTGTTCAGCCAAGGTGAGATGTAATACAAGACAGTTTGAGAAGTAAGGGAATGACTGTCAGAACAGAACTGACTGCATGTCATAAAGCTGCTAAAAGCTTTTTAAGAACATTTGAAAGCAGTTAATAAGTTGTTAAGTTGTTAGTTGTTGTTAAGTCTGTTATTAGAGGCAATACACTTTACCCTTTATGCTTCAGTCTTTACCTTGATGAAAAGTTCAATCTTGGGTGCCTCTGCCATAGTTTTTGTGCTTTTCCTCCTCCTTATCTTCCACTTCACCTCTTCTGCCTCTTTATCAGTAGCCAGCGAGCCAACATACACCAATAACAGAAGCCTTTCAGCCACCTGAATATACCATACACCACTTACTGGCAAATAACACAGGTGTTAAGGCTTCTTCTGATTCCTTTGAGGCCAGGTCTGTAGTTGGACCACAAATCTTTTCGATAGCACAGGCTTTGACTTTGACTATAGTTTTTCTACTTTTGTACTTTAGAATGTTGTCAAGATTAATTAGTGCTTTTTTGTGAGTCTTCCTCTTTGTCTCTACCTCTCTTTTTCCTCTGCTGTTCGGTCTCCTTCCCTCCTTGTATGACACACCCAGCTGTCTTCAGCAGTTCAAGCATTCACCCACTGGGCAAACCTGTCCAACTTGTGTAACCTTTCACTCACACAGACAAAACCCCATTCTTGACTGTCATGTAGTGAGTTTTATTCAGACGCTTTGTTTGCTCATGCAATTTGACCAACGAAGATGCTGAAGATCTTGTACTTGTACTGTACTTGTACTGTATTTTGTTTCAAACATTTCTAAATTAAGTAGTAAGAATGGGTGGGCTCCACCTTCCGATTCGTAAACAGCAAGCCAATTAACATTCAGGGCTATAGTATAAAAACAGGCGGCACTCATAAGGAAAACGCTGCAGCACTTGTCCTGGCTGTTTCTTTCCACGCCCCTGGCTGCCTGTTTACGAGGAAATTAATGCGAGGAAACACGCATTCTCTCATGCAGTTTTCTGCAATTATTTCTTTAGTTTTCTCATTTTGGTTTTGGTTCTCAAGTTTTTTTTCTTTTGGGAGGGTGGATATTGAATTCCAGGGCCTGGTCAAGAGTGTATTGCCCATTAACATCTGCCCAATGTAACCAACATTAAGGGGTTTGCTGTTTTTCATTTGTATTACTTTTTACTGAGTGCATCTTGCTGTTCTGTGAATTGCCATATTTGGTTGGGCCATAATTGGACTAACTGAATAAGATTTTGGTTCACTTTGTTTCTGTGTGATATTGAGTCTTTTTTATTTCTATTTACCGTGTAATAATAAACTGAGATTTATTTTTCTTCACCAGCCATCTTTGTCCCTGTCCTAAGGGAACTCTGGGAACTAGTAATTCATATTATATAAATATGCAGTCTCTTAACAATTATAGGTCCACAACTTCATTTTTAATAAACAGTGCATCATTCTATTTACGAAGAAATTCTCATTACAATTATTATTATATCATGCTGTGGTGGCCACTGACACTTGAGAAATTAAATTCCTTGTCATATCAAAATCACTCTGTATACAGTTGGAAAATGACCAATCAGTGCAATAAACAAACATCTGAAATGACAAACAGTGAAACGCTGTGAAACGTGAAACAACCTTATTTATATTAAGCCAAAAACTCCCAAGCATTCTATATATTACCGTTCTTTACAGTTAGCATGCAAACTGATTAGTGCTCCTAAAAAACACATTCTACCACGTGTGGCCAAAATATGTAATGCAATCCAAAAGAGTGCAAGTCCCTCAGCCCCCCCATCTATTTCGAAAACCTTTTTTAAAAAACAACAGCAGCAGCAACACCACATTTTCTCTTTTCAAGTCACTCAAAGCATTTTCATAGAAGGGAGACCTGACTAACCACCACCAATGTGTGGCACACACTAGCGTAATGCACGGCAGTCATTATGTGTCTAAACACTCACCACACAGCAGTTTAAGATAGAGAAAGAGGTAATGAGTGAACAAGCCAACTACACTGGGGGATGACTGGGATGGGGCCAGATGGCTGAAAATGAATGAGCCAGTTGGGACTAGGCAGGACACCTGGGATCCTTTTGACAGAGCCATGGGATCTTTTATTCAATTCAAAGGAGGAGTGCACAGTAACAAAAGGCTCTTCCTCCTATCGTAAATTTTGACATTCTTGGGATTACAAGAAGACCAGGATTTTGGGATCTTAGGGTTCTAGGAGGGTGGTAAGGGCCAAGTAAGTCTTTAATGTCTTTTATGTTCTCAGTCAGGACCTCGATTTAATGTGTCACCAGATAGCATCTTCTATGCACATGGTGCACATGTGATTGATTTTTGACTCCAGTAGCAACCCAGTTTCTCATCCGAGGACTAAGCAAGCTCACACCTGCATATTCAGCTGAGGCAGGGTGCCATTAGTCTGGCTGCTGGGAGAATGTGAATTGGGTTGGGTTAGGAGTGCAATTGCTCTTTAATACTTTTGGCTACCAGTAGTCTACATATCATCATTGCAAATCTAAATATCAGAATCATCATATTTTGTAGGTGTAGGATACGTGGAGGACACACCTTTAAAGATGCATTAATGTGATAAATCTTTCATTTTATGTTATAAAAACACTTACTGTCTTTGAAGTCAAAATTACTGGTGGGAATTATGACAAAAATACCCCCCCTATTGACCTCATTAAATGTAGAGACTGTTTATTTCCACCAAAAACACCACAAATAGAATTATGTAAACAACAAAACCAGACAGGGGCATTAAGACATATTTCCATAAAATGAGAAAGAAATTCCAGTTTAATATAATGCATAACTGGCATCAATGTGGCAATCTGTTCACAAGAAAACTCAACAAAAGGAAAAATGTTTTTATGTTTTCATTGTGGGTGCATGCATTTCATGGTGCAAATTGCATTAATTTAAATAAGCTTAGGTAGTGCTGTTAGAATTAAGTGTGATACAGTTTGCTATTGTAAATCGCAAATCGCAATTAGCATCTGCTAAATGCTATGACGGTGTCTCCTGCTGAACAATTGCGGCCTAATCAGTGCTATTTACTTTGCTTCAGCAGCAAGATACAGAATCTTCATAGGCTGTCTGAGTTACACAACCTTGAAATATATGGGATACTTTTTGTAAATCATACATCAGTGTTTCAGTTTGATCTCTTTGAACAGCAAATTAGATCCAAGATGTTTTCTTTTAATAAAATAACTGAAACTTGACACAACTTAAAATAAAACATTTTATTCTGGTCTATCTTTCCCACATTGAAAATCAATCATTCAGTAATGAAAAGCATTCATTACTATCAGGCATCCCTAAACCCACTGCAGCGCTTACATTGAAAATGTCATCCAACAGTGTACTCTAGTGGTGAATAGAGGTTTCATAGTCATCATTTTCCAGTAGAATGGCACCCTCCATAACCATTGTCCCCCTGGTACAGTTGACAAAACACATTAAAATCCTCTACATCTACTAACTAAACACATTAAAATCATCTACATCGCAATTTTTCAAAATCTCACAATGAAAGCATTGTTGAGTACTTATTACTGACAGAGAACAATGCATCCTAAAGAAACATTTGAATCAAGAATATGTGCCACTACTATTGGTACCCCTGAATTTTGTACAATATAAAGCCTCCTTTTGCCAACAATATAACTATTTGACATGCTACACAGTTTCAAAAAGGGTCCCAAAATGAGACCATTGCTTCCCTCTACACCCGTGCTTCCCGTGTCAGTGTGTGGCGCATACGCAAACGGTGACATGGTTTGTTGCGCGTCTCCTTTTACCTATATTGTTTGTTTGTTTATATTATGTGTCTTTTTAACGCAACAAAAATAACAACCACCTAAGTTCGTGAACTTAACCGGAATCAGTCATCCTACTGCTGTTCGTGATCACTTTTTAGGTGATCTCGTTAGACATTCAGTCGGCCACAACTTAAACATACATGGAGGCCAGGCCACCCGCTTCACCTACACCCGAGACTATCTTTTGAATCTCAAACACTCTCCAACGCGTCCTCGTTTGAATGACATATCGCTGTTGCCACCCGAATGTGTCAAAAGTAAGAACTATAAAGCAACGCGGAAACGCGGAAGGAAAGGGGGGATTCGGAAGCGGATTAAAAAGCAACCCTACAGACAACCACTTCCATCGATTACGCTGGGCAATGTCCAGAGTGTAAGGAACAAGGTGGATTCGGGCCTGCGCTCAGTACCTCTCGGACTAGCGGCAATCATGCTTTATCTACCTGACAGAAAGCTGGCTCACGGAGGCGGATCCAGACTCTTCGGTTGAACTAGAGGGCTTTTCGCTGGTCAGGATGGATCGCAACTTAAACTCCGGGAAAAGAAAAGTTTGTGTGGGGGGTGTTTTTGTTAAGAACAAATACTGCTACCCTGCTCATATCACAATTAAGCAGCAGATCTGCACTAAGGACCTTGAACTGCTTTCGCTCTGTCTAAGGCCATATCATCAGCCCAGGGAGATGCACCACATTAGACTTTTTGTGGTGTATATTGCGCCCTCTGCCGACATACAAGCAGCGGCCACCCTGATCCACGAGCTTATAGCTCAGGCTGAGGCAGAAGCTCAAGACGCTGCTAACATAGAATTATGTAAACAACAAAACCAGACAGGGGCATTAAGGCATATTTCCATAAAATGAATAAGAAATTCCAGTTTAATATAATGCATAACTGGCATCAATGTGGCAATCTGTTCACAAGAAAACTCAACAAAAGGAAAAATGTTTTTATGTTTTCATTGTGGGTGCATGCATTTCATGGTGCAAATTGCATTCATTCAAATAAGCTTAGGTAGTGCTGTTAGAATTAAGTGTGATACAGTTTGCTATTGTAAATCGCTTTGGATAAAAGCATCTGCTAAATGCTATGACGGTGTCTCCTGCTGAACAATTGCGGCCTAATCAGTGCTATTTACTTTACCTCTCGGACTACCGGCAATCATGCCTTATCTGCCTGACAGAAAGCTGGCTCACGGAGTCAGCCACCCATTATGAAGTTAGGCTAAGCTTAGGTAGTGCTGTTAGAATTAAGTGTGATACAGTTTGCTATTTACTTTACCTCTAGGCTAACTTCATAATGGGTGATTTTAACCCGTGCAGCCTTCGGGAATACTTACCTTCCTATGAGCAATATGTCACCTGCCGCACACGCAATAAAGCTTGCCTTGATCACTGTTATAGAAACATTCAGGATGCTTTCTATTCCAAAGCTTTGCACGGCTTGGGCAACTCGGACCAAAATATGGTCAAATTGCTAACTGCTTACGTGCCTCGGCTCCGGCGCGAGAAAGTTGGAGGTTAAATGCTGGACTGCAGCCGCCACTGAGGCACTCCAGGTTTGTCTGGAGCGCACGAACTGGAACGTAGTGACTGATGGGACTGATGACATTAATGACGCGGTGTTTGCCGTGTCGGGATACATACAATTTTGTGTAGACACAATAATACCCCAAAAGACCATTAAAATGTTTCCCAATAATAAGCCTTGGGTGACTCCAGAGCTAAAGCAACTTCTTAATCAGAAAAGGCGTTTGTTTAAAATGGGTGGAAGTTTAGAGGAGAAAAAGATCAAAACCATGGTAATGGAATGTAAAGCTGCTTACAAACGCAAACTGGAAAACTATTTTAGAACTGATGCTAGGAAAGCTTGGCAGCGAGTCCAAACTATCACAGGACAGGATATAAGCCTAAGAACCACCCTATGGTGGTAGGTAATGATCTTGATATGGCAAATGAATTCATTTTTGTAGATTCGATGTACATGATTTTGAAGCAGAACAATATCACAATATCAGATTAACATGGAATTAAAAGGCATGAATGGGGCGAACATTGAGATTTCTATTGATTTTAAGTCTTATTTCAGATGTGTAAACTCGAGGAAAGCCTGTGGGCCAGATGGTATAAGCAGCAGGGCACTAAAGATGTGTGCAGATCAGTTAGCACAGCCCTTCCATAGGTTGTTTCAGCTGTCATTAGACACTGGTGCTGTTCCTATTCTGTGGAAAAAATCCCTTGTAGTACCTGTACCAAAACATAATCAACCTAAAGAACTTAATGACTTGCGCCCAGTTGCCCTCACATCCACTGTCATGAAATGTTTTGAGAAGATGTTTTAAAAAACTTCTACCAGATGTCTCACCCCTTTTAGATCCAAATCAGTTTGCCTATCGTGCGGGGTGGGGGGTTGAAGATGCGCTGCTGACCTTGACGAATAATATCTTGGAACACCTAGAACAGTCTAAAAGCCTGGTCAATATTTTGTTTGTTGACTTCAGTAGTGCATTCAACACCATTCAACCACATCTAATGGCAAGGAAACTGCTACAGGTCAAAGTCAATCCAAAAATGATTTTATGGATAATGGACTTGCAGTCAGCAGGTCTGTTTTAACACATGCACATCATCATTACAATTCACCAACACAGGAGCACCCCAGGGGTGTGTTTTGTATCCAATTCTTTACACCCTATATACAAATGACTGTCAGTCAGCAACTTTAGCTCACACTTACATTAAGTATGCTGATGATACAGCACTGGTAGGTTTCCTACAGTGCAACCCTTCATCTTTGGAAGGCTTTGAAAGGAAGTTACAACGTCTTCAGTGGTGCTCTGATAATTATCTTTTAGTCAATGTAAAGAAAACTAAAGAGATGGTAATTAATTTTAACCAGGAAGGAAATACAGTGCCTCAGTCAAGGATTAATGGGGAACTAGTGGAACAGGTTTCAACTTATAAGTATCTGGGTGTTGAAATTGATAAATTGTCCTTCACAGAATGTGCACTGTGCAAGACAAAGAAACTGCAGCAGCAGATGTTTTTCCTGAGAAAAATGAACAATTTTAGGTTAGATAGCTGCATTCTTGAAATGTTTTACAATGCCCTTTTGCAGAGTTCTGTCCTTCTGCCTCATCTGTAGTTTTGGTAATATGCATGCTGAGGACCGTAAAAATCTCCAACGCATAATTAATGTAGCCAGTAAGATCATAGGAACCAGCCAGACATCTGTAGAGCAACTGCAGAACGAGCTTATTCTAAAAAAGACAGACCAGATCATCAGTGACCCAGAACATCCTCTGTGCTCAAAATTTGTTGGTAACCACAGGTTAAATGGCAGAATTCTGCAAAGACCAATCAGGACAGAGAGGTATAAAAAAAGTCCTTTGTGCCTACAGCTATCAGATCATACAACCATAGACTCAAAACTGTTGTGGGACCCCGATAGCCTAATTCAATTACCTCAAAACCTTATTTTATTTATTTATTTATTATGTATTATTATAATATAATAATATTATATTATATATTATTATGGATCTGTGTTGTTTGTGTTGTGTCTCAACTTGTGGTACAAGCTAGTCTGTCTGTGTGTATCCTTCTATTGTTTAAGTGTTTGTCTGCCTGCTTGTTTATGAGACATGCAATGACCACATGAATTTCCCCTAGTGGGATAATAAAGTCAACCTTTACCTTTACCATGTGCATTTTCCTCTCTGGCTCACTCCACTGGTCATATGCAGTGATCTTGGGACTGGGACAACCATGGTAAATGCTTGATTTGTCCTTAGAAAGCTATGTTGATTTGTCATGTGAGCTGAATCTACATTTTGGTTCACTAACCTGTTGAAAAATTCAGCAATAACTATTCTTGAATGCCTTGGCAAAGAGACTAATTTTGACATTAAATGGCATTATATATTGAGGAACTGTTGATAACATTTACCCCAATGTGGTCCTTGGGACCTTACAACAGCTACACAACATCACAGACCCTTCACCATACCTATTAAAATATTAATCTTTTCTTTTTTTCTAATGACATCTAGGTTTTCTTTGCTTACTCTGCTATGCTATAATTTATGTCTGCGATTAATTTATATAGTCTTTAAAATCATCAGAGATTGCAAATGTACACACTTTTCATTCAAGTAGAAGTAAAGTTCAATAACTTCAAGTAGAGATACGTGTGTTAAATAGAGTACTGACTCTCTGACTTCCTTACTGAAATAAAAGCTAGTTGTAGTAGTCAAGTCCAATCTCTTGTCTCGGACCTGAAAGTAAAAATACTCGGTCACGAAATTTAAGAATTTGTTTTATTTTTTTTCATCTTTTTTGTAAGTTAATGTTCAAATACTACCCATTATTACAAATTAATTTACACATTAGATTAGATTAGATTCAGATTAGATTCAACTTTATTGTCATTACAGGTAACAAAATGCGGTTTGGCATCTAATCAGAAGTGCAAAGAGCAGCAAGTGCAGTATAAACAGTATATGCAATATGTACAGTTAAAGAGCAAATTATATTCAGAAGTATATACAGAAGTATATACAGATGTGCAATATACAGATGTGAAATATACAGATGTGCTAGAGATAGTTATGTACAGAAGTATTAAGTATATACAGATGTACAGATGTGCAGTCCAAGGGGTATAGCAGCAGAGTGTAGTGTGAGGTTCAGTGGGGGACAGAGTTCAGTAGTGTGACGGCTGTGGGGAAGAAGCTGTTCCTGAACCTGGTGGTTTTAGTCTGGAGGCTCCTGTAGCGCCTTCCTGAGGGGAGGAGCTGGAATAGTATGTTGGCAGGATGAGAGGTGTCCTTCAGAATGCTGCGTGCCCGTCGCAGACATCTTTTCTTGTGGACATCCTCAATGGCAGGAAGTGGAGTCCCTGTGATTCTCTGAGCAGTTTTCACCACTCGCTGCAGAGCCTTGCGACCAGTAATAGAGCAATTTCCATACCAAACTGTCACACAGTTAGTCAGGATGCTCTCAATTGCACAGCGGTAGAAATTGCTCAGGATGCTAGTGGACAGGTGTTTTTTCTTTAGTGTCCTTAGGAAGAAGAGGTGCTGGTGGGCCTTCTTGACCACAGCCATACCATTGATGTGGATGGGGTCGTGGGTGTTTCCCTTCTCTTTCCTGAAGTCCACGATGAGTTCCTTGGTCTTGCTGGTGTTCAAGAGCAGGTTGTTGTCAGCACACCATGCAACCATGCAGGTGCTTCACCTCTTCCCTGTAGTCAGACTCATCATTGTCACTAATGAGTCCAATCACCGTGGTGTCATCTGCAAACTTGATGATCCATACACAGGCTTGCAGTCATGGGTGAAAGGGAGTAGAGGAATGGGGATAGTACACAGCCTTGTGGTGCACCGGTGCTCAGTGACAGGGTGGTGGACTGGTTCTGGCCTGACCTAACAAACTGGGGTCTGTTAGTCAGGAAGTCCATGATCCAGTTGCAGATGGGCTTGCTGATTCCAAGGTCGCCAAGTTTGGCGATTAACTTGGAGGGAATGACTGCGTTGAATGCTAAGCTGAAGTCAATAAACAGCATTCTTGCATATGCATTCTTGTTGTCCAAGTGTGAGAGCACACAATGAAGCGCTGTGGATATCGCATCTTCTGTGCTTCTGTTGCTTCAGGCAAATTGGTGAGGAACCAGTGTGGGCGGCAAGCATTTCTTGAGGTGTACCAGAACCAGTCGTTCAAAGCACTTCATCACTATGGGCGTGAGTGCTACAGGGCGGTAGTCATTCAAGCACGTAGGTGATGATTGTTTCGGCACTGGCACTATGGAGGTGGTCTTGAAGCATGCTGGTACTGCTGCCTGGGCCAGGGTCCTGTTGAAGATGTCTGTGAAGACCCCTGCAAGCTGCCCAGCACAGGCTCTCAGCACGCGTCCAGGAATGCCGTCAGGTCCAGCGGCCTTACGGGCGTTGATGTGGCCCAGTGCGTTGTGGACATTTGTGACAGTGAGTGTGAGAGTATGGTGGTCGTCAGGGGGGAGGGTGATGGCAGTCTTATCCTTGTTGTCCTTATGAAAGCGAGCATAAAAATAATTTAGCTCGTTGAGGAAGGACAGATCCATGGCTGTCTGTGTGGAGTTGCTGGGCTTGTAGTCAGATATGGGCTGAATGCCCTGCCTGTCATGATCCTGCTCTCGGCTATCCGGCCCCCTCCTGGACTAATTGTGCATCACTAGTTCCGTGTTTTGTTTACCTTGTCCATGTGCTTTTGTTTTGCTGTCTGCCCTGCCCCTTTTTTCCCCTTCCCGCTCTGCACCCGGTCTTCACGTTCTTGATTGTTGTAATGAGTGTCACCTGTACCTTGTTAGTTTCCTTGCTCTGTTCCCTATTTATTTCCCAGTTCTCCCTTGTTCCTTGTCTGATTGTCTGACCGTGTTCCTCTATGTAAACTTGCTCATGTTTTTCCTGTTCTCGTGTTACCTTCCTGGAATTTTCGTGTTTGCCTGTACCCCTGTTCGCTTACCTGTGGATTTTGTATCCTGAATTTTTTGCCTACCTGTTTTCTTGGATTTATTTTTCTACAATCGAGAGGATTGCTTCCTTGTTTGCCGTCTATGTTAAATATTACTAGACCGGATCTCTTGTGTGTTTTCCCAAAGGATTTATATGATTTTGTGTTGGACTTCCCTTCTGTTTTTGGATCTTCTGAGCTTTATTCCCCTTTTGGATTTTTTCCCCTGATCATTGTAAAATAAACCTTTTGCTCCGATCTGCTTTTGGGTCCAGTCAGTCTGTTACACTGCCAGATGCATCGGGGGTCAAGGGTTGTGAAGTGTTCCTCCACCTTCAGCTTGTAGCTGTGCTTGGCCTTCTTGATGCCCCTCTTCAGGTCAGCCCTGGATGTACTGTAGGCTTGTGTGTCCCCTGATCTGAAGGCATTGTCACGTGCCTTCAGTAGAAGCCGCACTTCCTTGTTCATCCATGGTTTCTGATTTGGGTACGTGGTGATCTGCTTTTTGGTAGTAACACTGTCGATTGTGGTGTTGATGTAATCCAAAACTGAGGTGTAAGAGTCAATGTTCACATGAGTGCCTTCAGTGGCCACTGAGGCAAATCTGCTCCAGTCTTTGAACCTGTCCTGGAGTACAGAGTCTACCACCGCTGGCCACACATTGATGATGATCTTTGTTGGTTTCACATGGTTGATGAGCATTGAATACTTCGGGGTGAGAAACAAAGAAAGGTGATATGACTGAAGACACTAAGAGTGAACAGTCTGCAATCGTAATCACATCCAAATCAGTGCTGAGGCATTTTGATAGGCATCCATTGGTACCGTCCCATGGATTGGGAAGGGCTATCAGTTGTGGTCAGACCTAGATCTTGAGATGTGGGTCAAGATTTCCAGGCTATCACTAAAAAGTCTGTATGAAGAACTTAAGTAGATAAAAGTGTAGCAGATTGCTCCTCTAAACAATCCCCTGTCTAGGATAGAACTGTGTGCTTGAAAATTTTAATTTCACTGTAATTGGGTTGATACTAAATCAGGATTATGAAAGCTATGTAAATTTATGGTCTTGGTCTCAACTCCTCACAGACTTGGTTCTGTTTCCTCAAAGACTCGGTCTTGACTTGCTCTCGGCTACATTTAAAAACCAATGGTCTCAGATTTGTCTTGGCATCAACCCAGTCTTGTACCCATCACTAGTAAAAGTACTAAAGTAGTTTTTAAAATGTACTTAAAGTATAGGGAGTGAAAGTAATCTCATCACCCCCGTTCCAACCTCTGTGGTGAAATGAATGGGAATTTCTTTTAAAAAACATTAAGACAGTAAAGGCTTTCACATGATATGTATGTCTGGCAATTATACAGTTTCTGGTTAGCATACTTCATTTTTCTCCCCTATTCTAATTGTTGATTTAATAGACTTACTGAACATTTTTTTTGGAAAGAAAGGTAACAATGTTTATCGTGGAGTTATAACCACTATGTTACAGCAATTGTTGTTGAGATACAATTCACAGAATTGTTAGTGTGTGCCTTATATGCAAAGCCATATAAGGCACACACTAACAATTAGTAGGCACACACTAACTAGCCAGACTAATCATGCTAATAAACTAATAAACATGCTAATTCTGTGAAAAAAAATGTATATTAAATTTGTTATTTTGTGACAGGATTGCACTACTTAGATATTTTAAAAGAAGGCGAAGGCTTTTATAGTTAGTAAATCATCCAAATATATACAATGAAAAATATTTTTGGTGTACAAGTTCGATGTCACGTCTTCATGGGATTTTCAATCGGGTGGTTCTCGGGTTAGGAACACTACTAGGATTGCTGGAGTTCACTTTCCTTCTATATAAAAATACTCTAACATGCAAGGACCATTTAACCTGTTGTTTCTGGTAAAAACGCAGATACAATCCTGCAAACACAAATTTAGTAGAGTAACTCATTAACAAATATTTTACTCCTCTATCAAGGGTGAACAGAGAGAACAGAGAATTCTGTTAGTTGAAAGTTCACATAATAGTTCACAGAATAGGCCTAGTATTAATAGAAACAAGGAAATAAGGATTTGTAAATGAAATCTGCATAAGCACTGGACTCAACAAGGAAGTTTTAATTGACAGACCATTTAGTGTTGATGGCAGTATAGACTCAGAAATATGAAATAAATGTACATATAACATAATGTATGACTCACTATTCTGTAATTTAATATGAAGCATTTATGTACATTGTTTTAAACTGTGTGCTTACTTTCTTTGTTTACTGTGTCTTACCAAGAAAGTGTTTAAATATTTCAAACTACTGACACACTAATGCTATATAGGCATAGAAAATAAGCACCTTTGTTCAATCCCTTCCTTACTGTACATAATCACACATGCAATCACATCCGCTGTTCAGCCAACCTTTTTTCTTTTAACAGTGTCTTTTTGTGTCAGTGTCTACTACATAATACAAAATACAGAATATAAAGATTTTGTTATATCCAAATCATATCACCCATAGATTTACCAGCATCTACATGCAAGTTCCACCCAGTGTTTTAACTATATGACAGAAAAACCTTATCAAACACACAAGCTTAAGATGTGAAACCCTTTAAAAAACCCAAAGTCTCTCCCATCTGTAGCAATGAGCTTTGGCTTTGGTGAAGTAATATTACCGCTGCCAAGTGTCCAAGTCCTTATACACCTTATGTGGTGGCATGCTGCTGATTTTAGGGCAGAATCTACATGCAAGTTCCACCCAGTGTTTTATTTCAACAGTGTATTTACGTCTCCAGTTAAAGTATGAGGCATAGGCATCCTTGTCCTCAACTACCTTCTTAAGGAATTCTCCAAGCTCTTTTGCAGAACTGAAGTCATTCACATGTATGAAGGAATTTTTCTCTGCTACAGCTTCATATTCCTTCCGGCTAGCACCCAAAACTACGGGTACAGCTCCGGCCATGTAGGCATTGCGCCATAGCTTTTCTGAAATGTAGTCTCTATAGACTGAGTTTTCAAAGGCCAGATAGAAGTAGCAACGAGAGATTGTTGGTAAAAGACTCTGATCATCTAGGCGCCTGCCCACAGCTCCACCATATATTTCAATTGGTATCACATTTTTCAACTCTTGATATATAGCAGTTCTCTTATGGTTTGGTGAGAAGTTGCTCAGCACCCAACATGCCAGATGAGTCTTGTCCTTTGGAATGAAATCCTCAGGTGGCTTGTCAGTTTCAATCTCCTTTGGCACCATAAACCCATAGGGTGAATAAATGTCTGCATCTTGGTGGTAGGTCATGGTCCAGTTAAAGTATCCAGCAAAGGGTTTTACATTCCCATTGTTCTCCGGGCTCTCCATGGTCAACCAGACCCATCTCTGCTTCTGTGGACGTTTAAGGTGCAAGGGCAACCTTTGTTCACCTTGGATCAGCTCCCGGTTGTGAAAAATCACAACATCAGCATCAGAGAACCGTGAATGATCATCTACCATTTTACAATTGGGTACTCCAAATTTGTCTTTGCAGAAGTCGCCGTCGAGATTGAATGAGTTCCCAAATGGCCAGTGCCAGACTAAAATCATGTGATCTCTCTCTGAATCTCTCTCTGAATCTCTCTGAATCTCAGCTGAATCAATACTGTTCTCCATTGACAACCACTGGTGCAGCAGGCTCCCCAAAAGAATTAAAAATGTAAGACAGAGTGTCAACAAAACCCAGGGATGGAAACGGGGTTGCATCTTTGCTGTGAATAAAAAATAATGTATGACCTTTAATCAACAGGATCATATTATCATATAATCAACAGCATACTTCAGTCCCTCTTACTACTAACTATAAACTATAGTAGAAACTACTAGAAAAGGTAAAGGCAACATACCAAACTGTACAGTGTTGAAGCAATACACCACTTTTTCATGAAATTGGATTATTCACCATCTTACCTGGATATGTAAATGCAATATAAATGTCCTCAGCATTTCTAACACTGGCAATGCAGGTGCCATGTGATCTCTATAGATACAGATACAGCAAATCTGGTTAACGCCCCAAAATGCGAGGGCAGGATTGGCGTGGGGGAAAATCAAGGACAAGCGTTAGTTGATTTATCATGCAAGTGAGTGGAGAAGCACCGCTGCATGTAGAGAAATAATAAAAAAAATAATAGTTTGCTATAAAGAAAAACTGAATAAAACACATATGAGATGATTTGTCTGTTGATGACCTGTTTGGTTGCTTGGGTTTTATCAATTGTCCATGGTTTGTTAATTCCAGAAACACTAACAGAAGTGTCACAAGTACACTAGTCATTTTACTTCTTCCAATGGGCAGCCTGTTTAGCTCAATTTAGTAAGCTAAAGGTTACAGCTACATTTACCCTGGTGATGCAGGTAGCAAGTTAGCAGACATTTTTCCCCCCCTTTTTTGTGGGCGTAATGGGGCGTTAACCAGACTTGTCATCTGTATCTATGCCCAGCAAGCAGTGCTTTTCCAGAAGAAATAGTCGTCTGTATCTGCATAAATTGGATTGTCTTAATTTGCACTGCTATTTGAACTCATTGGATGACTTTTGAAGGACTTGCTATCTGGCTACTCTGCATTCTTCAAAAAAAGGTAGCGTATTCCTTCAATGAAAAAGACAATATTAAAATACAAGTTCACTTGCACAAATGATTCCAACCAATTTGGAGTTCTTTGGGTGTTTATGGGGTGCTGGGTGACCACAGGTCAAACAATTAAATGTTGAATATCATAGACGGTTTGTGCACAAATGCTAGTTTTGCCTGCACAAATGTGCACAAACGAAGCACAAATGATTCCAACCATTTTTGAGTCATTTGGATGTTGATGGGGCAATGAGTGACCTCAGGTCACCAACCTGTTAAAAGTTAAATATCATAAAGACGGTTTGTGCACAAATGTTAATTTTGCCTGCACAATTGATGCACAAACAAATAAAAATACTTGCATTCATATTTTCAACATATGGGGTGCCAACATCACGCAGGTCAGTTAATCCTGCATATCTACATTTGCAGTGGACGACTTTAAAGTGATTCTAAAACGGAACAACTGTTTTTCTGCTTCCACTCACAGGCACTGGCAAAGCCTCTCTCTAAACAAAGGCTCTCCCACTGGCTTGTGGAAGTGAATGCGCCACAGGGCTCACTCCGCCAGGAGTGGCTGCCCCCCGGGCTACCTAGAAGGGTGCCACGCTAGATGAGAATTTTAAAGCAATCCTATGTAGGTTTTGCTGGTGGGATCCCCTTACTGACAAGAACTGGTACTGCATGAAACAGCTGTTGTAAAACCTGTATAGCAGGACTGTTGACAAGCGAAAAATGCTGGCGAATTTTAATATGTTGGCTACGGTTCATTCACTGAATTCAACAAGCCACTTGTTTCTAAAACTCTAATGTGAGCTGATAGACCATCAGAATGAAAATTGAAATTGAAAATATAGTTTGACAACATTGGATTGCTTTAAAAAGGCTGGATCATTCCTTGACTGATAGCATTTCATGCAGTAAAGACACTAGAGGAGACAAAGAGCTCAACGGTATCAAATCTACACTAGCACCACGGGAAGACTAATTTCTTGAAATACTGGTACGCTTTTCACATTGTTCCTCCAAATTGCAGATTTCCATGTTCCGGAAGAACTAAGCCTTTTTTTCTGACAAACGTTTGTCTTTAGCAGTGGCAGTTCAACAGTTGATTACTCCCTGGGCAAGACCGCCTCCGAGCGCCCCCACCCCCCGAAAGAAACGAAAAAAATATTGGCAATGGCCAAAACAATATAACTTAAGCATAACTCATTATTTGGATTGGAGTATTGCTCTATACAGTGAATTCCTGTCCCCCCCTTGGTGTTGCGTTTCATTTGCAACCCAGAGGTAAACTTTTCCCCACGTCCCCTCCCATTTGCCCTTCTCACACACAGCTTCTGTGCACGGCACCTTCTCGGCAAGCAAGGACGCCTGCAGTTAGGGGGCACAAATGTACATAGTGATATGATAAATATTCTGTGATTTTCAGTGATTTTTTTCCCCTAAACGCTCGTGCCACCCCCTACGAAATGGCACCACGGGCGGCTGCCCTGTTCGCCCGTGCCTAAAACCACTACTGGTCTTTAGACTGCCTGACAAATTAGCCAAATGTTAGCAGGTTTTAAAAACATTTTTTTTTTAATTTCCATATGTTCTGATAACTTGTAGGATTCAACAAGTTTTCAATCAATATGTAGCATCTAACACCTATGCATATGTTAGCAATCTAATCCAGTGAGATGTGTGCATGCTATTGCTGAGGGATACTTTCCCTGAAATACATAAATAGAAAACTAACAAGCCTGTTTTGGAAATGTAAGGAGCACAAAGTACAGACATTTCTGTCAGAATGTGGGCGCTAAAAGCCAAAGTTGTACAGAAAAACTATATATGTATATGTATAACTACATATTCAAGTAACAAATATTTAAGTGTGGTATTTCAGTACATGTACTTTTGTTATTTCCCATCTCTGGACTTATCTAAAAGCATTTTAATACTAACTGCATGGTCCATCTCACAGTTCTTTTTCCCTTTTCTGCTGAGATAGGGCAAATAGCCTTGTTTCAGAAGTGACTGGCCAAAGATGTTACTTACATGTCAGAGGATGTGTGTTACGTCCACTGTATGAAGAAAATGTGAGGCTCTCCTCTCTTAGCTGTGGAGTCAAAGGATATGAAAAGCCTTTGCATGCAGCCTATCTCGTCAGACAGGTATTTCAGCTTGTGGTTCATCACTGGCCTATTTACTGAGACTCAATAGGACTGTCAGCAATAGCAGCCAAGGCATTTGTAATTCAGGGCATTTGTAATTCGGGGCTTTCTGCCATTCTTTCAGTATGCAAAAAAGTAAAAAAGAGAAAGGTTTTATCATAATAGCTCCTGCCAGCTGATTCTTATAAAATAAGTGCTAAGAAGGAAAGGGATAAAGTGCAGGTAAGTAGTGCAATAAAAAAATGCTAGAATAAAAAGTGCATAAGATAAAAAGTGCAAACCACACGTCAAACTTAATAACACATAGTAAGACCTTAAACCTAATGCAACATAAATACATATATAAAAATAAAAGAATAGAAGAATAAATAAATAATACGAATAAAAGTATATAAATATTTTTTATAAGAAATCACCCTTTGGGAAGTAAAAGTTTAAATATTTTACCTTTAAGAAAAGGCCAAATGACATGAATAATATACATATAAAAATATAAATAAATATAAAACACTTGTGGATAATGAAATAAGACATAGACTTGGGTATAAAGAGACTTGTGTGTTTAATTTTAAAATCCAGAGTCTCTCTGCTCTCTTCCTCTGTAAAATACTCCATCCTGGGTTCCCCTGCAAACTGCATATGGAGAGATGGGTTATGTCATGTATCTGAAAGTGTGTTACTAACTGTGTGTTCTTGGTGTTGTTTCGTATTGTGTGTATGTGTTGTTTGAGTCTATTGCGTAATGTCTGACCAGTCTCCCCTATGTACATTTTATGGCAGGATGTGCATATGATGGCATAGACCAGGATGGAGGTATCTGGATGAAGGATGACTGTGGGAGCAGAAAGGTGAGTGTGTATGTTTGTGATGAATTGATGGGGTCTGAAGTGGGCTGGTTCTCTAGTGGGTGGGGGTAGGGGCTTATGGCTGAATGTGGCTTATGGCTGATGATGAGGTCTTTGAGATTCTTGTTCTTCCTGTAGGCTGAAATGAGCTTGAAATTCTGAAAAGGGGGTGTTTAAGCTGTAATGTGGTGAAGTGTTTTTTAAAGTGTCAGTGGAGTTGTTGTGTGGAAGTGGAAAAAGTGGAGACTAAGGGAATAAGTTGGGGTTCAACAAAGGATGAAGGGGTAGAGGTGGGTTGAGGGTTGATGGGTCATTGAGGGATTGGTTGGATTAAACGGGGGAGGAAGATCTGGGGTAGGGGTAGCGGTAAGGGATAGGGGCTGGACCATTAGGAGGTAGGTTAAGTTTAGGGTTAGGGGAGGGGTTGGATCTAGGGTATGAATTGCTGGGTTGGGGGTTAAGGTTAGAAAAGGGGAGGGGTCTGCGGGATGAGTCGTTGGGGGGCTGGTTAGGTTTAGGTGGGTCGGGGTAAGGGCTAGAGGCTGGGCCAGGGGGTCAGGGTTGGGGTCTGGGTTAGGGTTAGGGGTGGGGACAAGATTTGGTGAGGGGCCCTGGTGAAAGTTGGGTGTGGGATTGGCTAGGGGGTTACAATCAAGAATAGGTGAAAGGTTGGGGGTAAGGTGAAGAGGGGGAGAGGAGGAGGAGACAGGATCTGTTCTTCCGGTGAGAGTGGGTAATGATTGGTGTGTTGTGGATGCTGTGTTTATGTTGGGCGTGTGTGGGGGAGAGGAGGAGCAAGGGAATAAGCGCAGAGAGGGTGTCATTTTTGAAAACGTTTGGAGTAATGGCGCCGGCACAATGCCTGAAATAGAACAGAGGTGGCTGCATGAAAATCTGAAACATGGGTGCATATACTGTGGAATCTGATTAATTGAGATACTTTGAAAGTATGTTTTGGGTGGTAGCTGGTTTTGTGTAGAAGTGCATGTGAATCAGTAGGTTTGAAATAAACCTTAGTATGTAAAGCTTTATGTGTAGGGGAAATAGTGGTGAGGAAAACAGTGGTGTCCAGGAAATTAACTGTGTGTGGGTGAATAGTGGCCTTAAGTTTTATGGAGGGGTGGTGTGAGTTCAGAATGTCTAGGAAGTTATGGAATAAGTGGAGAGGATGTGACCATGCACCGATTATGTCATCAAGAAAACGGAAGAAGAGTGGTTTATGGGGATACTTGTTGCAATGCAGCTCGTTCCCACTCGCTCATGAAGATGTTTGCGTATGATGGTGCAAATCTCTGACCCATGGCAGTTCCATTTGTAGGTATGTTTTATTATAAAATTCAAAGTCATTCTG
Source organism: Tenualosa thibaudeaui (assembly GCA_027481765.1). Classification (NCBI taxonomy): domain Eukaryota; kingdom Metazoa; phylum Chordata; class Actinopteri; order Clupeiformes; family Clupeidae; genus Tenualosa; species Tenualosa thibaudeaui. The sequence continues at coordinate 10,191,750 of JAIFZK010000014.1, forward strand.
AGTAAGGCAAATTCCCAACAGTTGGAGGAGTATCTTGTCAGGACAGGAGGGGTCAGGATGGGAGGGGAAGGTTTTCTGAATTGCGCTGAGTCGATATTGGTGTAAAGACTGTCTACATCTATTGTAAAGAGGTGGGTATTGTGAGGAACTGCCATGGGTCTGATCTTATGTATGAAGTCATATGTGTCTTCTTTGATATAACTGGGGTGACGTGTGGAAAGTGGATTGATGTGGTGGTCAATGTAGATGGATATGTTATATGTGCTACTGGAGCAATCTGAAAGTATTGGTCTACCATGAGGAATCTATCCGTGTGTCTGGTGATTTGTGAATTTTTGGTAGAAGGTAAAATTGTCTGTTCCAGGGGTGGTCTGGGCCTATGAAAAAGTCTTCCTGTTTACGGGCGATGAAATGTTGCTCATATAGAGTGTGAACCAATTCTCTGGTTGTTTGTTGGGTGGCGGATTGTAATGATGCAAGATTTGTTTGTAATCTGTGGTGCTGTCAGTAAGTCAGTAAGTTGTCAGTAAGCTTCTGTGAGATATGAATGGGTGTCAAGAATAACAATCTTGGAGCCTTTGTCTGCAGGCTTTATGGTGATGTTTGAGTTGTTTTTCAATTGTTGAATGGCGCGTTTCTCTCTTGTTGTGATGTTGGGATGTATGTGGTCTGTGAGTGGAGTTATTGTAAAGTGATTTATAGTCCTTTTTAATGAGATGTTTTATGGCCCCAGCCACCTGAGAGCTGGAAGGTTCCCAGGTGGAGAGGTAGGTGAATGGGATTGGTGAATGTTCATCCTGGTCTTTGAAATAATCTATTAGTTTGAGGTGGCGGTGATAAAGGTCCCTTTGGAGTTCCTCCAGGTTCCTGTGTGAGGGTTGTGGAATAAATGTTAGTCCTTTTTCTAACAGAGTGCGTTGGGTGTGAATGTGGTGGAGAGGTTCAGTATAAGTGAGTGCGTGGTCAGTGTTTCTAAACTGGGTGTGGTAAGAGGAATTAAGAGGGTGGGAGTGTCCTGTGTTAAGGTATGAGTGTGAATGTAGTTGTTTATGTCTGTGAGGTTCTGTCTCTGGGTGGGGCTAAGGTGAGGAGAAAAGTTAATGATGGGGAAAAGACTGGTGGCATGTGGAAAAACAATGGTGGACCGTCTGTGTATTGACTGTAGTTGTTTGCATGTGGTCTGTTTGGGGTCATGGTCTTTATTGTTGTCCATTCATCCATTTTCTTATTGTAAGTGTGGTAAGTTGGTTTAAAATGCTGTAGTGTAGATGTTGAAAGTGAGGGGGGAGGGGGTTGGAACGACTGTGAGCCACCGCAGTGGTGGAGGTGGAGGGTTCAGTTGTAGGCGCAATCAGTTGGCTGACTGTAATAGTGTCTCTGCTCATCACCATCCTCTTAGGCCGCGACTGCTGTCGTTCTTTGACCCCTCCCTCATTGGATTCTGGAGATGCAGAAGAGATAGAGTTATTAGTGTATGTCACCAGATGTGATGGAGGGGAAGGGGCGAGGCCCTGTTGGAGCAGGTGGGGAATGGGGAGGGAGAAGTAGTGGGGTAGAACACTGTCCTGGGATGGGAGGAGCTATGAGAGGGATTGTGGGTGAAGTCGTTCTGAAGTGGGGTTTATCTGTAGATGTATGCAGTGTTGACTGCGATGTGTGTTGTAAAGTTACTGGGTGTGTTTGTGATGGTTGTGTAGGTCTAGAAGTCTGAAAGAGGGGGGGTGTCTGTGCAATGTGGGAGGGTGACTGTGATATGGGGGGGGGGGGGTGAGTGTATGCCCTGTGGAAGGGGTGGAAAAGAAGTCAAGTCCTGAAGGTCTGGATGTGTAGGTGTTGAGGGTTGGTTGAGTCGTGGTGTTAGTTGTGGTGTTGGATGGACTTAGGAGGGGAGAACTGGCGTGGTTTCGTGCTGTCTGGAGTGTATGAGGGGAGAGTTTATGTGTGTATCTCTTCTTGGCCCAGTTTATTGCAGTGTTGAATGCAGTATCATGAAATGGTGGTTCTTGTTGGATGAGTGTCTGTAATTGTTTTGTGTAATGTGTCTGCAGAATGTCTATGGTGCCTGCCATCCATGTAGTGGTGTGTGTGTGTATTTGTTGTCTGGTGTGAGGTGTGGGCACTGCTGGCTTGACGAAGTCAGTGAGTTTCTTTGCTTGTTTCGTCATGCCTGTTGGGAGTGTTGGATGAAATGCCATTGTCAATAATGCATTTGTTGTGTGTAACTTGAATGAGTTTGAAATAGTTTTGCATATTGTCTGGTGGATGGATCTGGTGGTTGTGTGAGAAAGGGTCTGTTGTGTGTACTATACTTGTTGTGTTCTGTGAGTTAGGGTTAGGACTGTTGACAATCCAACAATGCAGGCAAATTTTGATATGTTGGCTAACATGCATTCACTTCAACAAACCAACTTGACAGGCTTGTCTGATACCATTCCATGCAGTAAAGACACTAGAAGAGACAAAGAGCTCAACGGGATTAAATCCAGACTAGCACTATGGGAAGACTAATTTCTTGAAATACTGGTACACTTTTCACATTGTTCCTTCAAATTGCAAAATTCCATACTTTTGTTATTTCCCATCTCTGGACTTATCTAAAAGCATTTTAATACTAACTGCATGGTCCATCTCACAGTTCACAGGGCATTTGCATTCACACCATTTCATGCTTCCTGCAGTTCTTTCCACAACAACAGAACAGAGATAGTTCCGTGACACGGGTCTGTATTTGGACACTGGATACACCGAAGACTGCACGTCCTATGACAACTATCAGTAATTATCAATGAATGCATACATCAGTGTACAGAGCACAAGTCAAGTACAGCCATAACAAGAAAGACAAAAGAAAAGAAAACAAAAGCAATGCAAAATAAACTAAATAATAGGTATACATCAATGGAAGCTGATTATATAAAGAGGACTGAGGTATTTCTTGTCTTTATGTAAAAATTGGGATTTTGAATTGCCAATATCTTGGGCAGAGAAGGCGGGAACTGCACATAATTTGTCGTGTACAAACAGCACAATGACCTCTGAAAGCATAGCAAGTACCATAAAATGTTTCCCATGGGGGGGCGCTGTAATTGTACAAAATGTCATTTTGCCCATTATTTATGGAATGCTAAAGTTTGCAACCAATTTTTTTTTGTCTTGACATCCATTGACCCTCACGCATTGAAAACACTGGTCAACACCCAGTTCCAATAAAACAAATTCCATGAAATTTTAAAATTGCGAAAGTGAAAGTAAACAGACTCATCATAGGCCGTTCATGTGAAGCTCACCAAATTTGATATATGTTATCTACAGACAATGCTGACAAAAAGTTATTGAAGGATGCCAAAAAGGATGCAAATACATGCCAATTAAAATTAAATTCTTCAAAAGTGCATATCTTGGCTTCTAATTCTTCAAATTTGATTAAAGTTGACATGCAAACTCTAAACAGCTTTCTATTAATGTACACCAAATTTTTAAACATTTCGTCACAGGGTACGATGTTTCTCGTTGAAGCTAGGTGCTTAAAAACAGTTTTTGTTAAATAACTCGTCAACAATTTTGCCCAAGACATGATTTTGTGTTAGTATGCCAGTGTTACAGAGGCATATCAACACAGCCCAGAAACACTCACTTGAACCATAGCGCCACCTAGTGATATGTGTAAATACAAAAATTGGGATTTTAAGTTTCCAATATCTTGGACTGAAAAGGTGGGAACTGCACAAAACATGTCATGAACGATCAGCACATAGACCTCTAAAAGCACAGCACAAACCATAAAAAACTTCTTACTACTGTAGAAAGAAGATGCTTTCACAAATCACTCTTACACGCTACACAAACACACAGAATGTCATTCATTCAAAACCCACATCCATTCCCACTTCAAATCATTCAAATCATTTCCACACAAATTTTCACCTCACAACACTGACCTACCACAAACACATCATACCAACAGTTCCACATTTTAATACACTGCGGTGGTCATGCCATGTACCGCTATGTGGTACACCTAGTTAGCACCGTGGAAGCAATATCCAACTGTTAAACTGCTAAAAAGAGACTGTAGGAAGACCGAAAAAAAAATGGCACAAATCTTAACTTCACATCCATTATCAAATCCACAAAGAGATCCTTTGTAAATATAATTATGAAACTGGTAAAGCAAGATAGTCTTTCTTCTCCAACATCAACAGGAATATGAACAATGCTTGTGTACTACCTACAACAGTTGAGAAGCTAAATATAATCCCTCAGCACAATTAACACCTGAAATGCTCTCAGTTAATGCATGCAATGAGTTGCATCTTTCTTCAAAGGCAAATTTGTAAAAATATGACAGAATATAACATCTCAAAATCTGCAACCACCTGTGACACAGAAAGAGAATTTCAACACAATATCAGAATTTATCTTATTTAATGCTTCAGATCATAAATGCTGCCTTAGAGACTGGCATTTTTCCTGCATCCCTGAAAAGCTCAGTTGAAAAACGGATAAAATCGAATTTCAATCGGATTCCTCTCGGTTACATCCAAACAAATAAACAGATTTCACTCTCATTATTCACATTACTCCGATTTCTAATTGACATGTAACTCAAAAAATCAGATTGAAATCTAATTAAATGGACTGGAGTATCCGATTGGAGTCCGATTATTTCTGTCATGCAACTCATACTCCGATTATAGTTGGAGTATTCTATTCCGCGCAGCCGCCTATCCAAGAAGTTACAAAGAAACTAAAGACTGTTACTTTTTTATCACAGCCAGTGCCATTTAGGCTAGAAAATATGAGGAGACATCATAGCCATTTTTGAACGGAAGAGGAGACATTGTTTTTATTAAATGTGCTAAAAGATATTAATATATTGAAATCTCAATGGGAGAAAAACAAGGATTGGGAAGCTGTTCAGGAAAGTCTCCATGAAACTACATGATACTGGTTTTACCAGGACATCAGAACAAGAAGTGGTCTTAACCATCAAACCTGTCACATTTATGACCGGCTTGATGGCTTGAGGCAAACAGGCCTCTTTCTGTGGTGGAGGAGCAGGGAGTGGATGTAGGGTTTATGCCATATAGGTGAGTGTCAAACGTAGGCATCTACAAACTATAGGCACCTAATATAGGCAATAATATACATATAGGCACGTAGTGACCAGTTGGAATAAAATAGAGAGATGGGTAGGTAGGAGAGAACACACAAGGAGGGTGAGCCTGAGACGTTGCCCAGGCTGGGACATGCCAGACTACAACATTCCTCTTGTGCCATGTGCAAAAGGACAATATAATTAAGGGCATGACGGTAAACAAACATTTCAGAAACGAGGTTGAAGGGTAATCTGAGCAATGTGTGAAATTGAAATTACAAGGAATGAAAATTAGAAAGCACACAATTGAACCAGAGGCTCACCTAGAGGATAGCATTGCCTGGAATGGAAGGTCTGGAATGGGGGTATTGGTGACATTTAGGCATTTAGCAGATGCTTTTATCCAAAGCAATTTACAAAAGAGGATAACAAGCTACAACACGATGAAAGAATGAACAAGGGGTGCATATTGCTAACATAGAAACTGCACCATTTTAAGTTAAAAAGTGCAATAGTGCAGAGAAATTAAATTGTTAAGTGCATTCTCAAAGTTTACGCCGGGAGATATTCTTGGAAGAGCTGGGTCTTCACGAGTTTCTTTAAGGTGGAGAGGGTATCAGTTGATCTGGTAGCACTTGGGAGGTCATTCCACCAGCGCGGAACCAGACATGAGAAGAATCTGGATTGACCTGCACAAGGTGTTGGCCGTGCTAGAAAACGTTCCTTAGAGGAGCGAAGCGGTCGTCGGGTGATATATTTCAATTGTTGAATGGCGCGTTTCTCTCTTGTTGTGATGTTGGGATGTATGTGGTCTGTGACTGGAGTTATTGTAAAGTGATTTATAGTCCTTTTTAATGAGATGTTTTATGGCCCCAGCCACCTGAGAGCTGGAAGGTTCCCAGGTGGAGAGGTAGGTGAATGGGATTGGTGAATGTTCATCCTGGTCTTTGAAATAATCTATTAGTTTGAGGTGGCGGTGATAAAGGTCCCTTTGGAGTTCCTCCAGGTTCCTGTGTGAGGGTTGTGGAATAAATGTTAGTCCTTTTTCTAACAGAGTGCGTTGGGTGTGAATGTGGTGGAGAGGTTCAGTATGAGTGCGTGGTCAGTGTTTCTAAACTGGGTGTGGTAAGAGGAATTAAGAGGGTGGGAGTGTCCTGTGTTAAGGTATGAGTGTGAATGTAGTTGTTTATGTCTGTGAGGTTCTGTCTCTGGGTGGGGCTAAGGTGAGGAGAAAAGTTAATGATGGGGAAAAGACTGGTGGCATGTGGAAAAACAATGGTGGACCGTCTGTGTATTGACTGTAGTTGTTTGCATGTGGTCTGTTTGGGGTCATGGTCTTTATTGTTGTCCATTCATCCATTTTCTTATTGTAAGTGTGGTAAGTTGGTTTAAAATGCTGTAGTGTAGATGTTGAAAGTGAGGGGGGAGGGGGTTGGAACGACTGTGAGCCACCGCAGTGGTGGAGGTGGAGGGTTCAGTTGTAGGCGCAATCAGTTGGCTGACTGTAATAGTGTCTCTGCTCATCACCATCCTCTTAGGCCGCGGCTGCTGTCGTTCTTTGACCCCTCCCTCATTGGATTCTGGAGATGCAGAAGAGATAGAGTTATTAGTGTATGTCACCAGATGTGATGGAGCTGGACCAGTGATGATGGCTGTTTGTTGGTATGTTGAGTGTTTGTCTGTGGTTGGCTGTAGTGTCTGTGATGAACCTTTGCCTGTATATGTGTTAATCTGCGTTGTGGGAGAGGTGCTGGTACAGGTGTCAGTTTCAGGATGGGTGGAGGGGGGGAGGCCCTGTTGGAGCATGTGGGGAATGGGGAGGGAGAAGTAGTGGGGTAGAACACTGTCCTGGGATGGGATGAGCTATGAGAGGGATTGTGGGTGAAGTCATTCTGAAGTGGGGTTTATCTGTAGATGTATGCAGTGTTGACTGCGATGTGTGTTGTAAAGTTACTGGGTGTGTTTGTGATGGTTGTGTAGGTCTAGAAGTCTGAAAGAGGGGGGGTGTCTGTGCAATGTGGGAGGGTGACTGTGAAATGTGGGGGGGGGGGGGGTGAGTGTATGCCCTGTGGAAGGGGTGGAAAAGAAGTCAAGTCCTGAAGGTCTGGATGTGTAGGTGTTGAGGGTTTGTTGAAAAAACTTCTTACTACTGTAGAAAGATGATGCTTTCACAAATCACTCCTACACGCTACACAAACACACAGAATGTCATTCATTCAAAACCCACATCCATTCCCACTTCAAATCATTCAAATCATTTCCACACAAATTTTCACCTCACAACACTGACCTACCACAAACACATCATACCAACAGTTCCACATTTTAATACACTGCGGTGGTCATGCCATGTACCGCTATGTGGTACACCTAGTTAGCACCGTGGAAGCAATATCCAACTGTTAAACTGCTAAAAAGAGACTGTAGGAAGACCGAAAAAAAAATGGCACAAATCTTAACTTCACATCCATTATCAAATCCACAAAGAGATCCTTTGTAAATATAATTATGAAACTGGTAAAGCAAGATAGTCTTTCTTCTCCAACATCAACAGGAATATGAACAATGCTTGTGTACTACCTACAACAGTTGAGAAGCTAAATATAATCCCTCAGCACAATTAACACCTGAAATGCTCTCAGTTAATGCATGCAATGAGTTGCATCTTTCTTCAAAGGCAAATTTGTAAAAATATGACAGAATATAACATCTCAAAATCTGCAACCACCTGTGACACAGAAAGAGAATTTCAACACAATATCAGAATTTATCTTATTTAATGCTTCAGATCATAAATGCTGCCTTAGAGACTGGCATTTTTCCTGCATCCCTGAAAAGCTCAGTTGAAAAACGGATAAAATCGAATTTCAAATCGGATTCCTCTCGGTTACATCCAAACAAATAAACAGATTTCACTCTCATTATTCACATTACTCCGATTTCTAATTGACATGTAACTCAAAAAATCAGATTGAAATCGGATTTTAAGAAATCTAATTAAATGGACTGGAGTATCCGATTGGAGTCCGATTATTTCTGTCATGCAACTCATACTCCGATTATAGTTGGAGTATTCTATTCCGCGCAGCCGCCTATCCAAGAAGTTACAAAGAAACTAAAGACTGTTACTTTTTTATCACAGCCAGTGCCATTTAGGCTAGAAAATATGAGGAGACATCATAGCCATTTTTGAACGGAAGAGGAGACATTGTTTTTATTAAATGTGCTAAAAGATATTAATATATTGAAATCTCAATGGGAGAAAAACAAGGATTGGGAAGCTGTTCAGGAAAGTCTCCATGAAACTACATGATACTGGTTTTACCAGGACATCAGAACAAGAAGTGGTCTTAACCATCAAACCTGTCACATTTATGACCGACTTGATGGCTTGAGGCAAACAGGCCTCTTTCTGTGGTGGAGGAGCAGGGAGTGGATGTAGGGTTTATGCCATATAGGTGAGTGTCAAACGTAGGCATCTACAAACTATAGGCACCTAATATAGGCAATAATATACATATAGGCACGTAGTGACCAGTTGGAATAAAATAGAGAGATGGGTAGGTAGGAGAGAACACACAAGGAGGGTGAGCCTGAGACGTTGCCCAGGCTGGGACATGCCAGACTACAACATTCCTCTTGTGCCATGTGCAAAAGGACAATATAATTAAGGGCATGACGGTAAACAAACATTTCAGAAACGAGGTTGAAGGGTAATCTGAGCAGTGTGTGAAATTGAAATTACATGGTGGTTCTTGTTGGATGAGTGTCTGTAATTGTTTTGTGTAATGTGTCTGCAGAATGTCTATGGTGCCTGCCATCCATGTAGTGGTGTGTGTGTGTATTTGTTGTCTGGTGTGAGGTGTGGGCACTGCTGGCTTGACGAAGTCAGTGAGTTTCTTTGCTTGTTTCGACATGCCTGTTGGGAGTGTTGGATGAAATGCCATTGTCAATAATGCATTTGTTGTGTGTAACTTGAATGAGTTTGAAATAGTTTTGCATATTGTCTGGTGGATGGATCTGGTGGTTGTGTGAGAAAGGGTCTGTTGTGTGTACTATACTTGTTGTGTTCTGTGAGTTAGGGTTAGGACTGTTGACAATCCAACAATGCAGGCAAATTTTGATATGTTGGCTAACATGCATTCACTTCAACAAACCAACTTGACAGGCTTGTCTGATACCATTCCATGCAGTAAAGACACTAGAAGAGACAAAGAGCTCAACGGGATTAAATCCAGACTAGCACTATGGGAAGACTAATTTCTTGAAATACTGGTACACTTTTCACATTGTTCCTTCAAATTGCAAAATTCCATACTTTTGTTATTTCCCATCTCTGGACTTATCTAAAAGCATTTTAATACTAACTGCATGGTCCATCTCACAGTTCACAGGGCATTTGCATTCACACCATTTCATGCTTCCTGCAGTTCTTTCCACAACAACAGAACAGAGATAGTTCTGTGACACGGGTCTTTATTTGGACACTGGATACACCGAAGACTGCACGTCCTATGACAACTATCAGTAATTATCAATGAATGCATACATCAGTGTTCAGAGCACAAGTCAAGTACAGCCATAACAAGAAAGACAAAAGAAAAGAAAACAAAAGCAATGCAAAATAAACTAAATAATAGGTATACATCAATGGAAGCTGATTATATAAAGAGGACCGAGGTATTTCTTGTCTTTATGTAAAAATTGGGATTTTGAATTGCCAATATCTTGGGCAGAGAAGGTGGGAACTGCACATAATTTGTCGTGTACAAACAGCACAATGACCTCTGAAAGCATAGCAAGTACCATAAAATGTTTCCCATGGGGGGGCGCTGTAATTGTACAAAATGTCATTTTGCCCATTATTTATGGAATGCTAAAGTTTGCAACCAATTTTTTTTTGTCTTGACATCCATTGACCCTCACGCATTGAAAACACTGGTCAACACCCAGTTCCAATAAAACAAATTCCATGAAATTTTAAAATTGCGAAAGTGAAAGTAAACAGACTCATCATAGGCCGTTCATGTGAAGCTCACCAAATTTGATATGTTATCTACAGACAATGCTGACAAAAAGTTATTGAAGGATGCAAATACATGCCAATTAAAATTAAATTCTTCAAAAGTGCATATCTTGGCTTCTAATTCTTCAAATTTGATTAAAGTTGACATGAAAACTCTAAACAGCTTTCTATTAATGTACACCAAATTTTTAAACATTTCGTCACAGGGTACGATGTTTCTCGTTGAAGCTAGGTGCTTAAAAACAGTTTTTGTTAAATAACTCGTCAACAATTTTGCCCAAGACATGATTTTGTGTTAGTATGCCAGTGTTACAGAGGCATATCAACACAGCCCAGAAACACTCACTTGAACCATAGCGCCACCTAGTGATATGTGTAAATACAAAAATTGGGATTTTAAGTTTCCAATATCTTGGACTGAAAAGGTGGGAACTGCACAAAACATGTCATGAACGATCAGCACATAGACCTCTAAAAGCACAGCACAAACCATAAAAAACTTCTTACTACTGTAGAAAGATGATGCTTTCACAAATCACTCCTACACGCTACACAAACACACAGAATGTCATTCATTCAAAACCCACATCCATTCCCACTTCAAATCATTCAAATCATTTCCACACAAATTTTCACCTCACAACACTGACCTACCACAAACACATCATACCAACAGTTCCACATTTTAATACACTGCGGTGGTCATGCCATGTACCGCTATGTGGTACACCTAGTTAGCACCGTGGAAGCAATATCCAACTGTTAAACTGCTAAAAAGAGACTGTAGGAAGACCGAAAAAAAAATGGCACAAATCTTAACTTCACATCCATTATCAAATCCACAAAGAGATCCTTTGTAAATATAATTATGAAACTGGTAAAGCAAGATAGTCTTTCTTCTCCAACATCAACAGGAATATGAACAATGCTTGTGTACTACCTACAACAGTTGAGAAGCTAAATATAATCCCTCAGCACAATTAACACCTGAAATGCTCTCAGTTAATGCATGCAATGAGTTGCATCTTTCTTCAAAGGCAAATTTGTAAAAATATGACAGAATATAACATCTCAAAATCTGCAACCACCTGTGACACAGAAAGAGAATTTCAACACAATATCAGAATTTATCTTATTTAATGCTTCAGATCATAAATGCTGCCTTAGAGACTGGCATTTTTCCTGCATCCCTGAAAAGCTCAGTTGAAAAACGGATAAAATCGAATTTCAATCGGATTTCTCTCGGTTACATCCAAACAAATAAACAGATTTCACTCTCATTATTCACATTACTCCGATTTCTAATTGACATGTAACTCAAAAAAACAGATTGAAATCGGATTTTAAGAAATCTAATTAAATGGACTGGAGTATCCGATTGGAGTCCGATTATTTCTGTCATGCAACTCATACTCCGATTATAGTTGGAGTATTCTATTCCGCGCAGCCGCCTATCCAAGAAGTTACAAAGAAACTAAAGACTGTTACTTTTTTATCACAGCCAGTGCCATTTAGGCTAGAAAATATGAGGAGACATCATAGCCATTTTTGAACGGAAGAGGAGACATTGTTTTTATTAAATGTGCTAAAAGATATTAATATATTGAAATCTCAATGGGAGAAAAACAAGGATTGGGAAGCTGTTCAGGAAAGTCTCCATGAAACTACATGATACTGGTTTTACCAGGACATCAGAACAAGAAGTGGTCTTAACCATCAAACCTGTCACATTTATGACCGACTTGATGGCTTGAGGCAAACAGGCCTCTTTCTGTGGTGGAGGAGCAGGGAGTGGATGTAGGGTTTATGCCATATAGGTGAGTGTCAAACGTAGGCATCTACAAACTATAGGCACCTAATATAGGCAATAATATACATATAGGCACGTAGTGACCAGTTGGAATAAAATAGAGAGATGGGTAGGTAGGAGAGAACACACAAGGAGGGTGAGCCTGAGACGTTGCCCAGGCTGGGACATGCCAGACTACAACATTCCTCTTGTGCCATGTGCAAAAGGACAATATAATTAAGGGCATGACGGTAAACAAACATTTCAGAAACGAGGTTGAAGGGTAATCTGAGCAGTGTGTGAAATTGAAATTACATGGTGGTTCTTGTTGGATGAGTGTCTGTAATTGTTTTGTGTAATGTGTCTGCAGAATGTCTATGGTGCCTGCCATCCATGTAGTGGTGTGTGTGTGTATTTGTTGTCTGGTGTGAGGTGTGGGCACTGCTGGCTTGACGAAGTCAGTGAGTTTCTTTGCTTGTTTCGTCATGCCTGTTGGGAGTGTTGGATGAAATGCCATTGTCAATAATGCATTTGTTGTGTGTAACTTGAATGAGTTTGAAATAGTTTTGCATATTGTCTGGTGGATGGATCTGGTGGTTGTGTGAGAAAGGGTCTGTTGTGTGTACTATACTTGTTGTGTTCTGTGAGTTAGGGTTAGGACTGTTGACAATCCAACAATGCAGGCAAATTTTGATATGTTGGCTAACATGCATTCACTTCAACAAACCAACTTGACAGGCTTGTCTGATACCATTCCATGCAGTAAAGACACTAGAAGAGACAAAGAGCTCAACGGGATTAAATCCAGACTAGCACTATGGGAAGACTAATTTCTTGAAATACTGGTACACTTTTCACATTGTTCCTTCAAATTGCAAAATTCCATACTTTTGTTATTTCCCATCTCTGGACTTATCTAAAAGCATTTTAATACTAACTGCATGGTCCATCTCACAGTTCACAGGGCATTTGCATTCACACCATTTCATGCTTCCTGCAGTTCTTTCCACAACAACAGAACAGAGATAGTTCTGTGACACGGGTCTTTATTTGGACACTGGATACACCGAAGACTGCACGTCCTATGACAACTATCAGTAATTATCAATGAATGCATACATCAGTGTACAGAGCACAAGTCAAGTACAGCCATAACAAGAAAGACAAAAGAAAAGAAAACAAAAGCAATGCAAAATAAACTAAATAATAGGTATACATCAATGGAAGCTGATTATATAAAGAGGACTGAGGTATTTCTTGTCTTTATGTAAAAATTGGGATTTTGAATTGCCAATATCTTGGGCAGAGAAGGCGGGAACTGCACATAATTTGTCGTGTACAAACAGCACAATGACCTCTGAAAGCATAGCAAGTACCATAAAATGTTTCCCATGGGGGGGCGCTGTAATTGTACAAAATGTCATTTTGCCCATTATTTATGGAATGCTAAAGTTTGCAACCAATTTTTTTTTGTCTTGACATCCATTGACCCTCACGCATTGAAAACACTGGTCAACACCCAGTTCCAATAAAACAAATTCCATGAAATTTTAAAATTGCGAAAGTGAAAGTAAACAGACTCATCATAGGCCGTTCATGTGAAGCTCACCAAATTTGATATATGTTATCTACAGACAATGCTGACAAAAAGTTATTGAAGGATGCAAATGCAAATACATGCCAATTAAAATTAAATTCTTCAAAAGTGCATATCTTGGCTTCTAATTCTTCAAATTTGATTAAAGTTGACATGAAAACTCTAAACAGCTTTCTATTAATGTACACCAAATTTTTAAACATTTCGTCACAGGGTACGATGTTTCTCGTTGAAGCTAGGTGCTTAAAAACAGTTTTTGTTAAATAACTCGTCAACAATTTTGCCCAAGACATGATTTTGTGTTAGTATGCCAGTGTTACAGAGGCATATCAACACAGCCCAGAAACACTCACTTGAACCATAGCGCCACCTAGTGATATGTGTAAATACAAAAATTGGGATTTTAAGTTTCCAATATCTTGGACTGAAAAGGTGGGAACTGCACAAAACATGTCATGAACGATCAGCACATAGACCTCTAAAAGCACAGCACAAACCATAAAAAACTTCTTACTACTGTAGAAAGATGATGCTTTCACAAATCACTCCTACACGCTACACAAACACACAGAATGTCATTCATTCAAAACCCACATCCATTCCCACTTCAAATCATTCAAATCATTTCCACACAAATTTTCACCTCACAACACTGACCTACCACAAACACATCATACCAACAGTTCCACATTTTAATACACTGCGGTGGTCATGCCATGTACCGCTATGTGGTACACCTAGTTAGCACCGTGGAAGCAATATCCAACTGTTAAACTGCTAAAAAGAGACTGTAGGAAGACCGAAAAAAAAATGGCACAAATCTTAACTTCACATCCATTATCAAATCCACAAAGAGATCCTTTGTAAATATAATTATGAAACTGGTAAAGCAAGATAGTCTTTCTTCTCCAACATCAACAGGAATATGAACAATGCTTGTGTACTACCTACAACAGTTGAGAAGCTAAATATAATCCCTCAGCACAATTAACACCTGAAATGCTCTCAGTTAATGCATGCAATGAGTTGCATCTTTCTTCAAAGGCAAATTTGTAAAAATATGACAGAATATAACATCTCAAAATCTGCAACCACCTGTGACACAGAAAGAGAATTTCAACACAATATCAGAATTTATCTTATTTAATGCTTCAGATCATAAATGCTGCCTTAGAGACTGGCATTTTTCCTGCATCCCTGAAAAGCTCAGTTGAAAACGGATAAAATCGAATTTCAATCGGATTTCTCTCGGTTACATCCAAACAAATAAACAGATTTCACTCTCATTATTCACATTACTCCGATTTCTAATTGACATGTAACTCAAAAAAACAGATTGAAATCGGATTTTAAGAAATCTAATTAAATGGACTGGAGTATCCGATTGGAGTCCGATTATTTCTGTCATGCAACTCATACTCCGATTATAGTTGGAGTATTCTATTCCGCGCAGCCGCCTATCCAAGAAGTTACAAAGAAACTAAAGACTGTTACTTTTTTATCACAGCCAGTGCCATTTAGGCTAGAAAATATGAGGAGACATCATAGCCATTTTTGAACGGAAGAGGAGACATTGTTTTTATTAAATGTGCTAAAAGATAGTAATATATTGAAATCTCAATGGGAGAAAAAACAAGGATTGGGAAGCTGTTCAGGGAAAGTCTCCATGAAACTACATGATACTGGTTTTACCAGGACATCAGAACAAGAAGTGGTCTTAACCATCAAACCTGTCACATTTATGACCGACTTGATGGCTTGAGGCAAACAGGCCTCTTTCTGTGGTGGAGGAGCAGGGAGTGGATGTAGGGTTTATGCCATATAGGGTTTGAGTGTCAAACGTAGGCATCTACAAACTATAGGCACCTAATATAGGCAATAATATATACATATAGGCACGTAGTGACCAGTTGTTGAATAAAATAGAGAGATGGGTAGGTAGGAGAGAACACACAAGGAGGGTGAGCCTGAGACGTTGCCCAGGCTGGGACATGCCAGACTACAACATTCCTCTTGTGCCATGTGCAAAAGGACAATATAATTAAGGGCATGACGGTAAACAAACATTTCAGAAACGAGGTTGAAGGGTAATCTGAGCAGTGTGTGAAATTGAAATTACATGGTGGTTCTTGTTGGATGAGTGTCTGTAATTGTTTTGTGTAATGTGTCTGCAGAATGTCTATGGTGCCTGCCATCCATGTAGTGGTGTGTGTGTGTATTTGTTGTCTGGTGTGAGGTGTGGGCACTGCTGGCTTGACGACGAAGTCAGTGAGTTTCTTTGCTTGTTTCGTCATGCCTGTTGGGAGTGTTGGATGAAATGCCATTGTCAATAATGCATTTGTTGTGTGTAACTTGAATGAGTTTGAAATAGTTTTGCATATTGTCTGGTGGATGGATCTGGTGGTTGTGTGAGAAAGGGTCTGTTGTGTGTACTATACTTGTTGTGTTCTGTGAGTTAGGGTTAGGACTGTTGACAATCCAACAATGCAGGCAAATTTTGATATGTTGGCTAACATGCATTCACTTCAACAAACCAACTTGACAGGCTTGTCTGATACCATTCCATGCAGTAAAGACACTAGAAGAGACAAAGAGCTCAACGGGATTAAATCCAGACTAGCACTATGGGAAGACTAATTTCTTGAAATACTGGTACACTTTTCACATTGTTCCTTCAAATTGCAAAATTCCATACTTTTGTTATTTCCCATCTCTGGACTTATCTAAAAGCATTTTAATACTAACTGCATGGTCCATCTCACAGTTCACAGGGCATTTGCATTCACACCATTTCATGCTTCCTGCAGTTCTTTCCACAACAACAGAACAGAGATAGTTCTGTGACACGGGTCTTTATTTGGACACTGGATACACCGAAGACTGCACGTCCTATGACAACTATCAGTAATTATCAATGAATGCATACATCAGTGTACAGAGCACAAGTCAAGTACAGCCATAACAAGAAAGACAAAAGAAAAAGAAAACAAAAGCAATGCAAAATAAACTAAATAATAGGTATACATCAATGGAAGCTGATTATATAAAGAGGACTGAGGTATTTCTTGTCTTTATGTAAAAATTGGGATTTTGAATTGCCAATATCTTGGGCAGAGAAGGCGGGAACTGCACATAATTTGTCGTGTACAAACAGCACAATGACCTCTGAAAGCATAGCAAGTACCATAAAATGTTTCCCATGGGGGGGCGCTGTAATTGTACAAAATGTCATTTTGCCCATTATCTATGGAAAGCTAAAGTTTGCACCCAATTTTTTTTGTCCCTCACGCATTGAAAAACACTGGTCAACACCCAGTTCCAATAAAACAAATTCCATGAAATTTTAAAATTGCGAAAGTGAAAGTAAACAGACTCATCATAGGCCGTTCATGTGAAGCTCACCAAATTTGATATGTTATCTACAGACAATGCTGACAAAAAGTTATTGAAGGATGCAAATACATGCCAATTAAAATTAAATTCTTCAAAAGTGCATATCTTGGCTTCTAATTCTTCAAATTTGATTAAAGTTGACATGAAAACTCTAAACAGCTTTCTATTAATGTACACCAAATTTTTAAACATTTAGTCACAGGGTACGATGTTTCTCGTTGAAGCTAGGTGCTTAAAAACAGTTTTTGTTAAATAACTCGTCAACAATTTTGCCCAAGACATGATTTTGTGTTAGTATGCCAGTGTTACAGAGGCATATCAACACAGCCCAGAAACACTCACTTGAACCATAGCGCCACCTAGTGATATGTGTAAATACAAAAATTGGGATTTTAAGTTTCCAATATCTTGGACTGAAAAGGTGGGAACTGCACAAAACATGTCATGAACGATCAGCACATAGACCTCTAAAAGCACAGCACAAACCATAAAAAACTTCTTACTACTGTAGAAAGATGATGCTTTCACAAATCACTCCTACACGCTACACAAACACACAGAATGTCATTCATTCAAAACCCACATCCATTCCCACTTCAAATCATTCAAATCATTTCCACACAAATTTTCACCTCACAACACTGACCTACCACAAACACATCATACCAACAGTTCCACATTTTAATACACTGCGGTGGTCATGCCATGTACCGCTATGTGGTACACCTAGTTAGCACCGTGGAAGCAATATCCAACTGTTAAACTGCTAAAAAGAGACTGTAGGAAGACCGAAAAAAAAATGGCACAAATCTTAACTTCACATCCATTATCAAATCCACAAAGAGATCCTTTGTAAATATAATTATGAAACTGGTAAAGCAAGATAGTCTTTCTTCTCCAACATCAACAGGAATATGAACAATGCTTGTGTACTACCTACAACAGTTGAGAAGCTAAATATAATCCCTCAGCACAATTAACACCTGAAATGCTCTCAGTTAATGCATGCAATGAGTTGCATCTTTCTTCAAAGGCAAATTTGTAAAAATATGACAGAATATAACATCTCAAAATCTGCAACCACCTGTGACACAGAAAGAGAATTTCAACACAATATCAGAATTTATCTTATTTAATGCTTCAGATCATAAATGCTGCCTTAGAGACTGGCATTTTTCCTGCATCCCCTGAAAAGCTCAGTTGAAAACGGATAAAATCGAATTTCAATCGGATTTCTCTCGGTTACATCCAAACAAATAAACAGATTTCACTCTCATTATTCACATTACTCCGATTTCTAATTGACATGTAACTCAAAAAAACAGATTGAAATCGGATTTTAAGAAATCTAATTAAATGGACTGGAGTATCCGATTGGAGTCCGATTATTTCTGTCATGCAACTCATACTCCGATTATAGTTGGAGTATTCTATTCCGCGCAGCCGCCTATCCAAGAAGTTACAAAGAAACTAAAGACTGTTACTTTTTTATCACAGCCAGTGCCATTTAGGCTAGAAAATATGAGGAGACATCATAGCCATTTTTGAACGGAAGAGGAGACATTGTTTTTATTAAATGTGCTAAAAGATATTAATATATTGAAATCTCAATGGGAGAAAAACAAGGATTGGGAAGCTGTTCAGGAAAGTCTCCATGAAACTACATGATACTGGTTTTACCAGGACATCAGAACAAGAAGTGGTCTTAACCATCAAACCTGTCACATTTATGACCGACTTGATGGCTTGAGGCAAACAGGCCTCTTTCTGTGGTGGAGGAGCAGGGAGTGGATGTAGGGTTTATGCCATATAGGTGAGTGTCAAACGTAGGCATCTACAAACTATAGGCACCTAATATAGGCAATAATATACATATAGGCACGTAGTGACCAGTTGGAATAAAATAGAGAGATGGGTAGGTAGGAGAGAACACACAAAGGAGGGTGAGCCTGAGACGTTGCCCAGGCTGGGACATGCCAGACTACAACATTCCTCTTGTGCCATGTGCAAAGGACAATATAATTAAGGGCATGACGGTAAACAAACATTTCAGAAACGAGGTTGAAGGGTAATCTGAGCAGTGTGTGAAATTGAAATTACATGGTGGTTCTTGTTGGATGAGTGTCTGTAATTGTTTTGTGTAATGTGTCTGCAGAATGTCTATGGTGCCTGCCATCCATGTAGTGGTGTGTGTGTGTATTTGTTGTCTGGTGTGAGGTGTGGGCACTGCTGGCTTGACGAAGTCAGTGAGTTTCTTTGCTTGTTTCGTCATGCCTGTTGGGAGTGTTGGATGAAATGCCATTGTCAATAATGCATTTGTTGTGTGTAACTTGAATGAGTTTGAAATAGTTTTGCATATTGTCTGGTGGATGGATCTGGTGGTTGTGTGAGAAAGGGTCTGTTGTGTGTACTATACTTGTTGTGTTCTGTGAGTTAGGGTTAGGACTGTTGACAATCCAACAATGCAGGCAAATTTTGATATGTTGGCTAACATGCATTCACTTCAACAAACCAACTTGACAGGCTTGTCTGATACCATTCCATGCAGTAAAGACACTAGAAGAGACAAAGAGCTCAACGGGATTAAATCCAGACTAGCACTATGGGAAGACTAATTTCTTGAAATACTGGTACACTTTTCACATTGTTCCTTCAAATTGCAAAATTCCAAACTTTTGTTATTTCCCATCTCTGGACTTATCTAAAAGCATTTTAATACTAACTGCATGGTCCATCTCACAGTTCACAGGGCATTTGCATTCACACCATTTCATGCTTCCTGCAGTTCTTTCCACAACAACAGAACAGAGATAGTTCTGTGACACGGGTCTTTATTTGGACACTGGATACACCGAAGACTGCACGTCCTATGACAACTATCAGTAATTATCAATGAATGCATACATCAGTGTACAGAGCACAAGTCAAGTACAGCCATAACAAGAAAGACAAAAGAAAAGAAAACAAAAGCAATGCAAAATAAACTAAATAATAGGTATACATCAATGGAAGCTGATTATATAAAGAGGACTGAGGTATTTCTTGTCTTTATGTAAAAAAATTGGGATTTTGAATTGCCAATATCGTGGGCCGAGAAGGCGGGAACTGCACACAATTTGTCGTGTACAAACAGCACAATGACCTCTGAAAGCATAGCAAGTACCATAAAATTTTTCCCATGGGGGGGCGCTGTAATTGTACAAAATGTCATTTTGCCCATTATTTATGGAATGCTAAAGTTTGCAACCAATTTTTTTTTGTCTTGACATCCATTGACCCTCACGCATTGAAAACACTGGTCAACACCCAGTTCCAATAAAACAAATTCCATGAAATTTTAAAATTGCGAAAGTGAAAGTAAACAGACTCATCATAGGCCGTTCATGTGAAGCTCACCAAATTTGATATATGTTATCTACAGACAATGCTGACAAAAAGTTATTGAAGGATGCCAAAAAGGATGCAAATACATGCCAATTAAAATTAAATTCTTCAAAAGTGCATATCTTGGCTTCTAATTCTTCAAATTTGATTAAAGTTGACATGCAAACTCTAAACAGCTTTCTATTAATGTACACCAAATTTTTAAACATTTCGTCACAGGGTACGATGTTTCTCGTTGAAGCTAGGTGCTTAAAAACAGTTTTTGTTAAATAACTCGTCAACAATTTTGCCTAAGACATGATTTTGTGTTAGTATGCCAGTGTTACAGAGGCGTATCAACACAGCCCAGAAACACTCACTTGAACCATAGCGCCACCTAGTGATATGTGTAAATACAAAAATTGGGATTTTAAGTTTCCAATATCTTGGACTGAAAAGGTGGGAACTGCACAAAACATGTCATGAACGATCAGCACATAGACCTCTAAAAGCACAGCACAAACCATAAAAAACTTCTTACTACTGTAGAAAGATGATGCTTTCACAAATCACTCCTACACGCTACACAAACACACAGAATGTCATTCATTCAAAACCCACATCCATTCCCACTTCAAATCATTCAAATCATTTCCACACAAATTTTCACCTCACAACACTGACCTACCACAAACACATCATACCAACAGTTCCACATTTTAATACACTGCGGTGGTCATGCCATGTACCGCTATGTGGTACACCTAGTTAGCACCGTGGAAGCAATATCCAACTGTTAAACTGCTAAAAAGAGACTGTAGGAAGACCGAAAAAAAAATGGCACAAATCTTAACTTCACATCCATTATCAAATCCACAAAGAGATCCTTTGTAAATATAATTATGAAACTGGTAAAGCAAGATAGTCTTTCTTCTCCAACATCAACAGGAATATGAACAATGCTTGTGTACTACCTACAACTGTTGAGAAGCTAAATATAATCCCTCAGCACAATTAACACCTGAAATGCTCTCAGTTAATGCATGCAATGAGTTGCATCTTTCTTCAAAGGCAAATTTGTAAAAATATGACAGAATATAACATCTCAAAATCTGCAACCACCTGTGACACAGAAAGAGAATTTCAACACAATATCAGAATTTATCTTAATTAATGCTTCAGATCATAAATGCTGCCTTAGAGACTGGCATTTTTCCTGCATCCCTGAAAAGCTCAGTTGAAAAACGGATAAAATCGAATTTCAATCGGATTCCTCTCGGTTACATCCAAACAAAAAAACAGATTTCACTCTCATTATTCACATTACTCCGATTTCTAATTGACATGTAACTCAAAAAATCAGATTGAAATCGGATTTTAAGAAATCTAATTAAATGGACTGGAGTATCCGATTGGAGTCCGATTATTTCTGTCATGCAACTCATACTCCGATTATAGTTGGAGTATTCTATTCCGCGCAGCCGCCTATCCAAGAAGTTACAAAGAAACTAAAGACTGTTACTTTTTTATCACAGCCAGTGCCATTTAGGCTAGAAAATATGAGGAGACATCATAGCCATTTTTGAACGGAAGAGGAGACATTGTTTTTATTAAATGTGCTAAAAGATATTAATATATTGAAATCTCAATGGGAGAAAAACAAGGATTGGGAAGCTGTTCAGGAAAGTCTCCATGAAACTACATGATACTGGTTTTACCAGGACATCAGAACAAGAAGTGGTCTTAACCATCAAACCCGTCACATTTATGACCGGCTTGATGGCTTGGTGGCTTGACCAGTTGGAATAAAATAGAGAGAGGGGTAGGTAGGAGAGAACACACAAGGAGGGTGAGCCTGAGACGTTGCCCAGGCTGGGACATGCCAGACTACAACATTCCTCTTGTGCCATGTGCAAAAGGACAATATAAGTAAGGGCATGACGGTAAACAAACATTTCAGAAACGAGGTTGAAGGGTAATCTGAGCAGTGTGTGAAATTGAAATTACAAGGAATGAAAATTAGAAAGCACACAATCGAACCAGAGGCTCACCTAGAGGATAGCATTGCCTGGAATGGAAGGTCTGGAATGGGGGTAGTGGTGACATTACATTTAGGCATTTAGCAGATGCTTTTATCCAAAGCAATTTACAAAAGAGGATAACAAGCTACAACACAATGAAAGAATGAACAAGGGGTGCATATTGCTAACATAGAAACTGCACCATTTTAAGTTGAAAGTGCAATAGTGCAGAGAAATTAAATTGTTAAGTGCATTCTCAAAGTTTACGCCAGGAGATATTCTTGGAAGAGCTGGGTCTTCACGAGTTTCTTTAAGGTGGAGAGGGTATCAGTTGATCTGGTAGCACTTGGGAGGTCATTCCATCAGCGCGGAACCAAATATGAGAAGAGTCTGGATTGACCTGCACAACGTGTTGGCCGTGCTAGAAAACGTTCCTTAGAGGAGCGAAGCGGTCGTCGGGTGACATAGGGCTTCAGGAGAGAATTCAGGTAGATGGGAGCAGAGCCATCATTCACCCTGAAGGCCATCATAAGTGCCTTGAATTTAATGCGAGCAGCCAAGGGTAACCATTGAAGTTAAATGAACAGAGGTGTGACGTGTGCCCTTTTTGGCTGGTTAAAGACCAAACGTGCAGCTGCATCCTGGATCATCTAGCGGTCTCACGGCACAGGCTGGTAGGCCTAATAGGAGGACATTGCAGTAGTCAAGCCAAGAGATAACCAGGGTCTGTACCAGGAGCTGGGTTGCGTGTTGGGTTAGGTACGGCCTGATCTTCCTTATGTTGAACAGGGAAAAGCGGCACGACCGAGCCACAAAAGCAACGTGATCTGCAAAGGTCAGTTGGTCATCAATCATGACACCTAGGTTTCTTGCCACTTTGGTGGGAGAAACAGACAGGGAGTCGGTCTTGATGCTGATGTCGTGATGTATGGCTTGTTTGGCTGGGAGGACCAGCAGTTCAGTTTTTGAGAGATTTAGTTGGAGGTGGTGTCCTTTCATCCATGCAGATATATCAGAGAGACAGTCCGAGATCCGTGTTGACACCATGGAGTCATCAGGCGGAAAGGACAGAGCTGGGTATCATCAGCATAGCAGTGGTACGAGAAGCCATGGGAGTGGATAATTGAGCCTAGCGAGGTGATGTACAGGGCGAAGAGAAGGGGCCCCAGCACAGATCCTTGGGGTACTCCTGTGGTGAGTTGGTGAAGTGCTGATGTCTGTCCTAGCCATGAGACATTGAACGACCATCCAGTAAGATAGGACTTGAACCAGGAGTGCACTGTGCCATCAATACCCATGTTGGTCAGCTTGTCCAGTAGGATGCGTTGGTTGACCGTGTCAAATGCTGCTGATAGGTCCAGCAGGATGAGCACTGAGGATTGACCTGCCGCTCTGGCCTCTTTCAGTGCTTCCATCACAGACAGAAGCGCCGTTTCAGTGGAGTGGCCACTTCTGAAACCGGATTGGTCGAGGAGGCTGTTCTGGGTAAGAAATCCTGTGACCTGTTTAAAGACAGCTCGTTCAATGGCTTTGGAAAGGAAGGGAAGAGAAACAGGCCAGTAGTTCTCCACTTGGTTTTTTGAGCAGCATAATGGTAATGGAGCAGTTGGTGAGTTAACATAATGTTGGCTGTTGCTTAAGCTGATGGTTGTAGCTAAAATTGTCTGCAGGTATGCATGGGAGCAAGCAGGTCCTAATTAATGCATCGTTGTACTTAACTTTTTTTGTTGTTAACTGGCATGAGTGAAAGGGCAACTAATTGCTCTAATCGCTAATTGCTGCAGCCTATATGAAACGTTGACATTTTATTTGCTTTGCAGAGCAACAATAAAGATTTATTACTCAACTTTTATTTGTTTTTACCAATATTTCATAACAGTGGTGATAATAAAATAAAGTCAGCATCTAAAAGTGGAGAAAAGTCTTTAGTCCTCCCTGCTATAATAAATTATGGTAGATGGGTTGTAAAACTGTTGAACAAATAGTGAATTCAAGTGGTCTATACGTGTTATAAATGTTCACAGTAGTTGGTCTTTAACCAGTAGATGGGCATGACTTGGGCTCCCGATGCCATAGGATTTCTACAGTAGAACCAATGACTGTATATATATGGCTATGTTCGAAATAGCTACTACTACTACTACTACTGCTCCAAGTATACACTGTGTACCACACACTACTCCCGACTCCACTACGCAGTGTGGATCATTAATAGTGACCGTTTGCGAAGCGTACTGAACCGCTACTTCCGTCTTCTTCTTCTTAAGGTTTTACGTATTCTGCACATACCACCACCTACTGGCAGTCATACAGAAAATACATCTGCTGCTATTGTCCAGATGTCTATAGAGATGACATAAAAATATTTGTCTTACCAGTGGTAAGTGCTTGCTGTACTCTCTAAGGAGTGACACAACTTTGTCGTCCTTTGGATGTAATTCCCTTCTGGTTTGTTCGAACCTGTGAACATCTGGTTATTATACCACAAGTGTAGGTATTTGCCTACAAAAAGGCATGTGACAAGTGAATACAGTACTACACAGTAACTAAAGAACTACAGAAATTACTGTGCTGCAGTACATTATGCAGTATTTCTAATTTAATTTTGGACACAAACAATACTACTGTACAGTAATTTACTACTGCCGAGTGCTTTCCTGTCACACAATGAAGCCACGAAATGACTCTTTTGCTTATTTTACAAGAAAATGTTGTGAGTCTAGGCCTAAGCAGAGATGGAATCTTAAAGAATAATTCCATTCTAGAACTGTGCAAAGAAGAATGTTAAGATAAACAGCACAAATCCTCAGTTGTTCTTGAACACCTTGTGATCAGGCGATTTACTGCATTACTCCGACGACTTTGGCTGATTTAACACTTTTTTCCACTGTAACAGGGCAGGGGCTACGATACACAGGCGAAAGACCCTCCACATACTGGACTACAGTGTCTCACCTTATTCAGTTGGTTTAAGATCAGCCTGATTCAATAACTTGATTTGCTACCCATTTTACATCTCAACCTAAAACCAGTGCATCACATGCACTGAGGTCCAGTAAATATTGCAATTAAAGCAGAATAGAATAATTTTGTAAAACTAAAATTACAACAAATTTTGACATATTGATAATTACTATTACTCCTAAATGTGTTTAGATGTAACAATGTGTTGATTATCATACAGGATTTTTACCACAGCAAAACTTCAGTGTCTATTGTGCTGGATAACAATCATGGCTTGATTCTGGTTATGGCCTGTACATTCATAGTGCCTGTTCTCATGGGTTCAGTAACAATTCTTGCCTCCCAAATACCAACGTCGGTGAGACCAAGTGTGCTGTCTGGGTGACATCAGTGAAAACTTATAAATGAGAGTTCACCCATAGATATTATATAGCAACCTAGATACGCCATTGTCCATCGAGTTCTATTAGATGGAATACGTCATTGTGGCTGCTACATTGCTAGGAACAACATAAATGGAAGTGAATTAGGAGCTTTAGGCATTTTGGGCTAAAAACAAGTGACTATGAATGATATTTTACATTTCAAGAGAGACAATTGTGTGTAAAGAAAAAATATTCAGTGCTATTTAATAAAGGCTGTCAACACTCAATCTGGATTATTTGTTATTTGTTAGGTCTGTAACCTAGTCATTTGTTAAGTCTTCACATTAGCTTGCATTAGAGAAATTGCCTAATATTGATGTTATTTGGCCCACATAAGCAAAACATTGACAAGCAATTGGCCTACCTTACAGAACTACATGAGGCGTTGTGGTGGGTGAGTGGGAAACGCCATAGACTCTAGCTGTAGGCCTAAAGCCTACAGAATCTATTTCTTATGGCTTTACACTTATGACATCCAAACTTCCATGTGGCGCAAATTATAAAATGGGGTGAGGACGCCTGCCGTCGTTTGAATAGTAGTAGTAGCCTAAGCACAAATCAATGGATTAAGCGATTTACATTCAAATAGTAATTGACAAGAAATATGGTTTATACCCTGTTGGTATAAGCAAGGAACAGAAATGTCATTTAAAGACGTTTTAATTTTCAATTATTTGGTAAGAAATTACCATGTGAGGCACCACCCCAAACACCCGGTACCCTGAGGAGCACCCCTGCCCACCTCACCCCAGGTCCTGAGTCTAGTGGAAAGACTGAATAATACAATTCAAAGGTGATACAGACTTATTGTGTTGCCCTTCCTCTGTCAACTATTAGTGGATATCATTGATATGTCAATCTTTGTGTTGTTTGACAGACTGATCACAATAACTTAATTGTACCTCTAGTACCTTATGTAAACTAGTAGATGACCGACCTGAACGTTGAGATGAGTACTTGGATGCTTAGAACCAAACCTCACAATTTAAAAAAAATTTTTAATGTTTGGAATGGAGGCACATTACCCAGGCGAGTTGCCAGAGACTTCTGAGGTATGACATAATGTTAATGTCCCTTACCACCCTCCTAGAACCCTAAGATCCCCAAATGCTGCTCTTCCTCCTCTCCTTGTAATCCCAAGAATATAAAAATCTACAATATTACAATTCATATATTCATATATCTAAATATATGTATGCCCAAATTACATATTTGCTCTCTGATGTGTGAACCTGGCCTAATTCACTTTCTTCCTCTGTCCACAATCTGACTGCTGAGTGTCATCCCTGCCTCATTCTGGTGGACCCTCCCCTCCTGAGTGGACTACAACCAACACTAAGGGAGGCCCATGTCAGGACCGACTCTCCATCATAGAGGCCCATCCTGGACGCCCATGCTACGCCCGTATCCCCTTCCTTGAGGCTCTGTGATTGTGCCCCCCCCCCTCACAATGGCACTGTCAAATGGACCCTTACTGTTACCCCTATGACCCATCTCACTCCTTTGAGTTTGATACTATGTCTGGCTGCTGCTACATTGTCCAGCCATAATTCCTTATAACCACCTATAGTCTGACTACCATATAATGTAAAGTGGGCTAATACTTCATTATGAACTATTATAAACCTTTGCTAAAACCATAGGCAACTTGTAGTCTGTCATGGTTACATGATTGTAATTTTTCTGCATGACCCCTGGCAGTTGGGTTAGACCCTTGAGTTGTGGATCTGCCCAAGGTTTCATCCTAGATTAACTGAACATAAGGGAGTTTTTCCTTGCCCCTGTTGCTCTTGGGTGCTCCTTCTGTGAAGCACCACAAGACAATACTATTCTAAAAGGCGCTGTATAAATAAAATTGTATTGAAATTGAATTGAATTATCACTGCAAATGTCATTATTTATTTATTTTGCTGGTGCCGTTTTCAAAAGCAGCTGACATTTATAAATTTTGCGTAGTTGAGTTTCAGTCCCTCAACTTCATGATTGCATAACTTTACCACTGTGTCACCAGTGCCTCATGTATGTACTGCCACATGTAGATGTTTCTAATCTAAATATGCTATTATTTTCTGAAGAGGTGGACAGCTCAGTGGACATTACAGCTGAATCAACAGTATCCAGTGCCTCTCACCCTAAAAGAACAATTGTCAAATTGATGCAATTGTCAAAGACCAATCATCAGAGCCAACTCCACTTACACCCATCCCTCTGACTTTCATTATTATGCCAGAGGACTCAACACTTCCGCCTGATCCTCTTGACCTTTCAACAAAATCAGATCCTCTTTCACCAGTAGACCTTTCATACTCCAAATGCCACCCATCCCCAGGCCCATTGTCTCCCCTTTTGCCAGCTGATTTATCACAAACAAAAACAAAACAGCCAAAACAAACCCCAAAACATTCAGAGAAAACTTCACTCCCCTCAACATCCCAGAGCCAAAGGGGGAGACCTCCACACCCCACAGCTAGAGCCAGATAGGGGGGCCTCATCTGAACTGAACATAGACAGTAGCATATATGGGTGTAAGTACTACTAGTTATTAACTAAAAATATGCATTGTTATATGTGTGTGTGGAAGACCGCTGCGGCCCACCCACTAGTTGGGATGTGGGCTTGGAGAAACAGATGGATGTAATACGCAGGAGAGGTAGTTGCAGGTGTAACAATGATCAAAAATATTTATTTGCCTTCCCAGGTCAAATACTCAGTAAAGGCAAAAAAAAGGTACTTTAACTAGCACTCACAACAATGCAGTTCACCAAAATACCTTACAGCAGAGACAACCTTCCTCCTCGAGCCCCCCGACCAACTGAGCTGCCCTGACTAAATACACCCACCCATCAAGTCCTAATTGCCTCAAATTGGGTAACAGGGCTGTGAAGCTCTCTTTACAAATATACATATAACATAAACAAAACTCAAACAAAAACATTTAGAAAGGGTGATTGGGAAGGAGAAATGCCGTCTGTATGTGTATGGACGCGTGTATACAAGTCAGAGTGTGTGCCCGAGGGAACAAGTCTCTCTCTCCCTCTCACAGAAAAAAGTCTGTTAAGTCCATGATGGTGAGAAGGGGGATATTTTAGCTTCTCACATTACCCTCCCCCTCTAACGTCTCACCACTAGGGTGGCGAGACAAGAAGTCTTTTTTGTTTTCCAGCCCGATACTGGACCTGGAACCTGTAGGGCTGCAGCGCCAAAAACCACCGGTTGATTCTGGCGTTAAAGTCTTTCATAGTATCGAGCCAGCAAAGAGCTTGGTGGTCTGTTTCCAATACAAAGTCTCTACCCAGAAGGTGATATTTAAAAGTGTCCAGGGCCCACTTAACAGCCAAGCATTCCAGCTCAACTGCAGCATACCTACTCTCCCGGGGAAATAGCTTGCGGCTAATATAAGCCACCGGTCTTTGAGCAGCTCCTTCCCCCTGGAGCAATACAGCACCCAGACCAACACCGGATGCATCTGTCTGCACTGTAAATGGCAGATCAAAGTCTGGACTCTGCAACACTGGGTCATGGCAAAGGGCCCCCTTCAAGTCATTGAAGGCCCGCTCTTGCTCCACTCCCCACTGCACCAGACTACACCCAGATTTCCGGGTCAGGTCTGAAAGTGGTGCAGCTCGGGTGGCGAACTTGGGACAAACCTCCAGTACCAGCCCACCAGACCCAGAAATGAGCGGATATCCTTCTTGGTCTGTGGCTGGGGACAGTTCCGGATGGCCTGCACCTTATCCTTTTAAGGCTTTATCAGCCCCTTGCCCAGAATGTGGCCCAGACCTTGTGAAGTTCTGAAGGCTGTATAAGGCCTGTCCTGCTTGGCAAGGGGCACCTGCCAGTATCCCTTGCAAAGGTCAAGAGTGGTTATGTAACAGGCCTTACCCAGCCGTTCAATAAGATCTTCCAGACGAGGCATAGGGTAAGCGTCAAAGTGAGATTGGGCATTGACGTTGTGAAAGTCTATACAAAAGCGGATTGTGCCATCCTTTTTAGGAACCAGCACAACCGTATTACTCCACTCACTGTGGGACCTCTCGATGACACCGAGTTACAGCATCTCCTCCACCTCCCCTTTAAGCAGAGGAAGCAGACGCTCAGGGATCTGATACATCCTCTCATGGACAGGTGTAATGTCTTTCAGTGGGATGGTGTGTTCCACCACCGTGGTGAAGCCAGGTTTCTCTGTGCACAGGCCCTCAGGAATAATGGCCTGTAGCTCCCCCTGCTGCTGAGGAGTCAGGTGTCCCATATCAATCTCGTAGGTGGCGGGTCCGGCTTTACGGGTGACAGTAAAAGGCCCCGGCCACTGTGCAAGCAGCTTGTTCTCAGAGGTGGGTAGGAGCAAGAGGACTTTCTGCCCAGGCTAGAGTGTGCATTGATGGCAGACTTATCATACCATACCTGCTGGCGATGTTGGGCTTGCTCTAGGTTGTTCCAGACCAGGTCTGCCATCTCCTCCATTTTTTCCCACATCTGCAGGACATGGGAGACAACTCTGGTAGTCTCCGGTGCTTTTGGCCCCTCCTAGGCTTCTTTTAGCAGATCCAGGGCCCCCCGCACTGCTCTCCCATACAGGAGCTCAAACGGAGAAAAACCTGTAGAGGCTTGTGGCACCTCACAGTAAGCAAACAGTAAATATGGCAGCCAGCGGTCCCAATCTTTACCGTTGGCAGCCACATATTTATGCACCATGCCTTTGAGAGTCTGGTTATAGCGTTCCACCAGCCCATCAGGTTTGGGGTGATAGGGTGTGGTCATGCAGGTGGCGCTGCTGGCGGTGATGGTTGTGGAGCGGCTGGCTGCACTGGCTGTGGCCCAGGACGTGGCTGGCAATCAACATCCTTGCGAAGCTGGTTCAACTGGCTTTGCACGCTTCTCCAGCGCTACTCCTGCTTAAAAGCCTCTCGCTCCTGGGCCTTCAAGGTGTTTTGCAGCAGTGCATACAGCCCAGCCAAATCAGTTCCTCCTGGCAGCACATCCTCAGGCTCTGCCTCCTACTGCCCCTCGTAGCTCTTCCTCCAACCCGGTCTCCTCAGACTCCTCTTCGGACAAGCCGCCAGACTGACATTCTTACCCAGGCTGGTCTTGGCAACTCCTCGACCTCGTCATCCTCTTCGTCTCTCCAGCTTCCTAGGGGGCGCCAAACATCCCACTTCTGACACCAAATGTGGAAGACCGATGTGGCCCACCCACTAGTTGGGATGTGGGCTTCGAGAAACAGATGAAAGTAATATGCAGAAGAGGTAGTTGCAGGTATAACAATGGTCAAATATATTTATTTGCCTTCCCAGGTCAAATACTCAGTAAAGGCAAAAAAAAGGTACTTTAACTAGCACTCACAACAATGCCTTTCACCAAAATACCTTACAGCAGAGACAACCTTCCTCCTCGAGCCCCCCGACCAACTGAGCTGCCCTAACTAAATACACCCACCCATCAAGTCCTAATAGCCTAAAATTGGGTAACAGGGCTGTGAAGCTCTCTTCACAAATATACATGTGATATAACAAACTCAAACAAAAACATTTAGAAAAACTATACAAAATGACAATGACAAAATATAATTCAAAACCCCTAGATATTAATCCCCAAATATTATTCAAAAACACCCCATAAACATACAATGGTTGAATGGCGACAACAAACACCCCTGTGCAGCGAATGCAGAGCTCCTTCCCCTAGGGAGGAAAAGCATAGTTCCAGCGCGGCGCGCGCTTCCGCTATGGGACGGCTGGATGGAACACCAGGAAGTGTGAGTAAATGTTTGTTACTAGTTTATGGACAAAACAGAAATATAAATGCGAAATGGATGATATTATAGCAGGACAGGACAGAGTAGATCAAAAGGTTAACACTGTAGGAAAGACGCATCAAGTGTAACACATCGCGACCGACCAAACAATTGGTCGGGATCGCGCATAAACGCACAGTCGGCAGTAAACTTCGTTTGGAAACACCAAACACCAAGCCCAGAACACATGATCCCCTTAACTGTACATACGCTGCGAAAAATGTCCATAAAGGGTGACTGGGAAGGAGAAATGCCGGCTGTGTGTGTATGGATGTATATATATAAGTCAGTGTGTTTGCCCGCGGGAACAAGTCTCTCTCTCCCTCTCCGCCTTTACGGTTGCGCCGAAAAAAGTCCGATAAGTCTATGACGGTGAGAAGGGGGAAATTTTAGCTTCTCGCAGTGTGTGAAGTGTGAATGTTATTTGTTATAAAAGTGCATGGGATGGAAATCAGAGCCGTGTGTTTCTGTCAAAAACATGGGTGTAACCAATTGGAGAGTGAGGAGCATATTTCCTTCATTCTCAAGCCGTAATCCTTTTTTAACTTTAAAAAGTATTCGTTTTTTATGTTGATGTAGGTAGTAATGCATGTCTGAGCAAATGGTGACAGAGCACAATAACAGATCAATTGAAACGGCTTACCATATGGACACATTTGCCAATACGGAAGAAAAAAAAGAACGGAATTTGCCAATACGGAAGAAAACATAAAATTGAAGGTGTGCTGTAACTATTAGTAGTGTTGGTGGTGGTGTGGTTCAGGAGATTCAAAACAGCATTCAGAGGGGTGCAACTGAGTAGCTGTAAGCACACGGTTTATTGTAGCTCAGGTTGCTTTAAACAAAAACAGATCTCCTGTTATCAAAGTCTTTGTTACAATTATGTCATTGTTTTTATTTGTTCTTTTTTTGTCAGCTGGATCCAGCCATCTATAACATAATATTAGGGGTGGTGAATGAATGCCACCATTGGTTTGTTGCTAGTTTGTTGCAAGTAGTAATTCTGTCTTAACATTTCCCTTAAACAAAAAAAAGTTTATTCACCTGAGTACTCTGTGATGTTCCTCAGGCCATCTATCCATCCAAAAAAGCATTCTTCTGGACTAGGAGATCTGAAATGAAGATAAAAAGGTGTCTGAAGACAACACGGTATTTTCCTGCAACACAAGCACATATTTTATTTTTATTATAGCTGAATGTGACATGTTAAACAATCCCTACTTTGTAGAGCTTTGATGAGAAAGAAAGGCGCGACTGTCTCCCGTTGGACCAGTGAGACAATGTCTTACCCATTTTAGCAAGACACTTGTGGAGTGTTTGATCTGAATGTGTGTAGTATATAATAGCAATATACTTGGAATTCTACAGCTATTGTTTTCTTTTGCTCATACAGATTTTCAGTTTGCAGAATACGTCCTGAAGGATGAACCCATATATTTTTCCTTAGACAAAAAAACAGTACCCACATCGAGGAAGGATAAAGCCATATCAGAGGTGGAAAAAGTACTGAAAAATTGTAATGAAGTAAAAGTATCTTTACTTTGCTTAAATCCTACTCAAGTACCCATCTGAAAATGTACTCGAGTAAAAGTAAAAAATTACTTCATTTCAAATGTACTTTGAGTAAAAGTTACTTAGTTACTCTCAATTATTTGACGTAAAAAAGGATGAGTCATAAACCAAATCCAGCAAGTTATCCTATAGCCAACATAAATTAAGATGATTTATTAAGACACTAATTGCAAACTAAAGTCCTGCATTCTTATTATTTCTGAATGCCCTCTAAA
The DNA here is from genome assembly GCA_027481765.1 of Tenualosa thibaudeaui. Lineage (NCBI taxonomy): Eukaryota > Metazoa > Chordata > Actinopteri > Clupeiformes > Clupeidae > Tenualosa > Tenualosa thibaudeaui. The sequence continues at coordinate 10,225,004 of JAIFZK010000014.1, forward strand.
GGGCAGTCAGAAGGTGATTAATTTCGTGAGGTGATTAATTTCCCCTACCTTCAGCTACTTCACTTGAAACGTTAGTGATCAGGATGGAAAATAATTGATATCATGAATCCAGAATGTGCTTAACAGCGTAAGGTTGTTACCCCAACAACAATAAATATACCGTTCGGGTATAACAGGCAAAACATATAGGCCTATATTTGTTGCCTACTTACCGCCACATGCTTTCGTAGATTCGATGTTGAGGTTTCAGTTCAGGCACATTCTTTCCCTCGCATTTTACTTTTTCGATATTATCAATATTATTATATATCAATATTATTTTACTCAGTAACGTGGGAGGCTTCAAATGTAAAGAACTAAAATATTTGGCTTAAAATGTACTCGAGTAAAAGTAAAATTAACTATTTGAAAAAATACTTAAAAAATTGCAAAGTACTCATAAAAACTTCAATTACAGTAACGTGAGTAAATGTAATTCGTTACTCTCCACCCCTGAGCCACATACATTCTCTCTCAGTCTGGTAAGCTTAGCATTTTTACTTCTTTATATTCTTCTGTCATCACAGTGTCTGCAATATGACTATATAGGCTAGTTCTCATTTCTCTTTATCAGACACTTCTATCAGCACTTATTTATTTATACAAACTAGGACTAGAATTGTCCTGTCTTGTTGTGCATCTGCACTTTACTGTTGTCCACGTACACGCGTTGGGACAGTGGGAAACGTAATTTCGATTCCTTTGCATGTCAAGTACACGTGAAGAAATTGACAATAAAAGTAACTTTGAACTTTGAAGAGTGACTTGTAAATTACTTCAAGGTCTGTCACCCCTAGAATAACTTCAGCCATAGCAGCCAGGATTCAAACCTATAATTTCTAGGCTACTGGTATAGCATCTGGTCCCTTCACCAAGGGCGTAACTTTATGCTAAACACTGGGGGGTCTGCGCACACTATTGCTCTAAAGTTTGAGTGTTCCATGGAAACACTCATGTCATTAAATGCCATTAGTGTGAATAAGAAACAGCAAATGACCTAGATTGTTAAAGGCACAATTCATGAATTCATTTGTAATGATGAATGTGTTCTTCAAACTTTGTTTTTATTTTAAAAGCCACTTTTATAGCTATTGTAGCATTTGTTAGATGCACAACAAATTAATCCTCTATCTCTAAAAAAAGATTGCATGTCTCATTGATGTGCTGTTTCCTATTCACAAACTTTTGAGTGGCAGGCTAGTGTGTGCAAATGTATGTTTCCTGCGCCATCTCTCTCGTGAACCATGAGCCACTCTCTTTCTGTTCTGGCTCGTTGATTCCAGGCCTATGAATAACCAAAATTATTTTAACGTATTCTATTTTGTTGTCAATCAATCAATGATTAACATGTTAATTTAATTTTAATTGCAGTAATGTACATGAGAAAGATTAATTATTATGTACTTGGCTTGATTTTATCAACGAAGTCCTATTAAGCAGTTATTTTGTTGCATCCTACTAGTAATGTACGATATCGTCTGCAATATACCGTTGAAAAGAAATTCACGATGAAAATTTGTCATCCGGCGATAAAAACGATAAATTGCATCATCTTTAGAGTCCGTAAAGAGCTGTATGTGGTAAAAAAAAAAAAAAAAGCCGTGGAGAAAGTCTAATGGATGACGTATCCATCTGTGACGCACTCACTCGGGGCCTGACCTGCAGCTCGTGTCCTGCTCTAGAGCTATGGCAGAAGGTGGAGAAACAGGAGAGTTGGACGTAGAAGAGGAGCTAACCACTAAACGCGGTGTTACGTCGGTTGCATGGAACTGGTTTGGTCACAAAAAGTCGTGAAAAAAGTTTAAAAAAGTTATTTGCGTTTGAGTATGCAAGAAAACAGTCTCAAAAAAGCATGATAATACATCTAAATTGTTCCACCACCTCAGACACAACCACACGAGAGAATGCCAGAAAATGCGTGTAACGACTGGTTCGAGTAATGTTGAGGCCTACTCAACTGAAAATTACTCAGGCATTTTCTCATAGCACCCGTATGACAAGCAAAGGAAAAGATGGAAGGAATTGACCGTCGCATTTTGCCTGGCTAAAGACATGTTACCAGTCTACAAAGTTGAAAAAATAGGGTTTCAGCGAATGTTAAACAAATTTGATGCAAGATACACAATGCCTTCAAGGACGTATTTTTCTGACACAGCCCTGCCAGCTATGTATGAAGTCACGAGTAGGGACTTGCAGATGAAGCTGTCTACAGTGGAGTTCTTTTCATCAACTACGGATATGTGGACTAGCCGCGCATCTGAACCATACATTAGCCTCACAGTTCACTAGAAATGACAAGAGCATGGCCACCTGCTGTCTGCAGACGACTTTTTTTCCCAGACGACCACACGGGAGAGAACATTGCAAGTGGTTTGAACATTACTGTTGCTGTTCATTTCCACATTGTTGCACACGTCATTGTGTAACTTTTCATTGTATTGTAATCGTGTAGTACAAATAAATGCTAAATGTATTTACATTTCAAAAATGTTGTTGGAATCATTATATGTAATATTTTTTATTTGAGTAATCTAGTGAGCTTATTTGATTATGGGTATGTTTTAGAGTAATAATTGTGTTTACGAGGCTCTGCAGACTCAGTGATAGATGTACAACCAAAAAACACAGGGGTTAAACTGTAGTATACTTTTTTTATCGTCAGTTATCGATATCGTGCTAAAAAGCAGAAAATAACGTGATCAATTTAAGTCCATATCGCACAACCCTACATCCTACTCTTGCTTTATCTCATAAGCTACATTACCATTAGCAGGCTAGCAAACAGCTTTCAGTTAAGACATTGCATTTACATTCATACATTTAGCAGATGCTTTTATACAAAGCAACTTACAAAAAGAGGAATTGTGCTAGAGCACAAGTAAAAACTAAGAAAGAGTGCAACTTGCTAACATGATATTGGCAGGAGATCACCAGCTAACTTAATGATACAAATAATTAGGCTACTTCATTTTGGGCAGGGTGTTTCTTACCTCTTTTTAATAGGCACCGGCAAACAGTAACCTAATAACTGGTTGCTCTTTAAGCACCCTTTTCGTTCCCCTTCCCAAAACCTTGTGACCAGTTAGCTTGCGGCAAATTTGGGACTAGAGGTCTGCATTGGGATTGGGTACCGCAGGATCCAACGCAAATCTCGCAGGAACGGGCGGTTTGAGCTTGGTTGCAGGCGTGAATGGGCGGCTAAAAAAAACCACTACGGGTTTGTGCGTGATAGCAATGCAGGCCAACCAAGCTACTACAGGATCTCAGTCAACCAACGAAGTAGAGAAGAACATTAAACAAGGTGTGTACACCTCTAAAACCAAACAAGGCAAGTCTGACATGTTTATTTATTTGTTTAAATAAAACGAATTTATATTTAAATGCCTGTTGCTTTGTCTATCTGTGTTCTCATTAAAACAGTAGTTAAGCAGTTCATTCAAGCAGCCATGTTGCTAAGAGCTTGCTAACTAAATTGGAGAAGAATAGAATATAAATAGAATAATATAATAAATAGAATAAATATATAGAATTTTAAAAAGTCTTTTTCATTTTAAAAACAAATGCAAACAATGAAATAGAATCGCTATTCACAGTGGGTCAAAAGCAGGGAGAGCAGGGAGAGAAATGAAACAAATAACCCCAAGCAATTAATAGCATAAATGGAGTGTTTCCCTTGCAGGACAGAAGACACAAAATCTATGCATCTCTATTACTGTGCGGGTATAAATTCTCAGAGTTTAGCCGGTTGCGGGTGGGAGTGGACATACACATTGTGGAATTGGGCGGACACGTTGCACACACGTTGCAGGTACGGGCGATAATGGTCAGATATTCAGCGGGAGCGGGAGCGGGATGAAAAAAACACGCATGAAAAAACGCAGTTCTCTACTCAGGACAGTAAGTAAAAAATAACGAATGCTAGGTGGGGAGAAAGATGATTGGTTGGGTTAAACCAAGTTCTCTACAAATGGGGAGACACCTTGTCAGATGAGTAAACATGTTACTTCTGTTGTAAAATGGACAATAGACAAGTTATTTATGCCAGATAGTTAATCATTTTTAATAAAGACAATTTGGCCTATATGATTATTGGGGGGTATATTGGTTGGTTTGGATTTAACTCTAACTCTAACCCCTATTGAAATTACGGCTGCCCTTAACCACCATGTTACTGCTGCCTAAATATGTTCCTTTCAATTTTATAGGTGATCTGAGCAACCCGTGTCACTTCTGTGGGGAGGCAGACGCATTTGATGATGCCTCAGAGGTCGTATTGGTAGCCTTATAAATAGAAATAGAACAGTAAAGAGTGACAAGAAATGTATGGGAGATGGGAAAGGGAAGAATTTAAATTTGACAATACTTTAATTTGGATTTAGACACAGGTTGTCAAGTTTTTATAAAGAGGCCTTAGCCATCTGCACTCCATATCCTCAGATCAAAGTATGGTAATGGATTGGATTTGTGTTTATACAAAGAATGGAAAGTAATGACAGATTGTCTGTGATTCCTGTGAAAGGTGGTTTCACACAGGCCATGTAGGCAATTGGAGAGCTGTCCAGATCTCTCCCATATGTGGATCTCGGACACAAGATGGTGAAGTGAAGGTTATTCTATAACCCCGGTTGTCTAAAAGACTGATTGGAGAGATCCATCCAGATGACTCCGCTTGTTTCACAAGAAGCAAATTTGTCCACTAGTTGTGAACAACGTCGCCTTTGTACCATGGATCGTGGGGTGGTGCTATCTGTAGCATCGGATTCGCGGTGCTGTCTGTAAAGCTAGACTTGGTGTAACTGGGTGCTTTTGCTGAGGTCGGGTGCAAATGTCCCACCCATTGGTGAATCTCTCCACTCAATGTTTCAGAGAACAGGGATTATAGAATAACCTTTGGTTAAAGCGCCCCTTGCTTCACATGTACATTTATTTGATTTTGACATGACGCTAAAATGAAAGCTAGTCAGTGAAATGCTAACAGCGCCAGGCTCCTTTCCGGGTGGAACCAGCTTCACAGGTGTTTTAACTTCTGCGTGTATTCCTACCTACAACAATGCACATTTGTCGTAGTCGGCATACATATTCCCATTTCAGAAGTTGAATGGTAATCTTCACTTTTTGCGAAAAATTGTTAATTACATAAATGCAAATGATGCTCCTTTTATTATTTTATCATGCTTCAGCTTGATTGTACAAAACTTGTATTTTTTTTTTTGTTTACTGGTTTGACCCAGTCACAGTGAACAATTTGAAATAATTGTCATATCTACTCATATTCTGCCATGCTTTTGTCTTGCAGTGATTTAGCAGATTGGTCCAGCGGTGTGACTCCAGTGTTTTTTGCTACCAAATTCTATCTCTTCTGCCTCTCCTAAAGGGATATTAACCCTGTTTAGACTTAAAAATCTCGGGGTTGTCATCGACAGCGATCTAAACTTCAACAGTCACATGAAAGCAATCACTAAGTCAGCATTTTATCACCTAAAAACATTTCCAAACTAAGAGGTCTAATGTCAAAAAGGATTTACAAAATGTATCCATGCCTATTTGAATCAATTTATGTCTTTATTAATTTTGTGTACTTTTACTTCATCTATTGTACTTTGCTTTCATTTTTGTACTGCACATTGTATGTTTGTGTATGAAATACCACCTGCTCTCCAGTTATAACCATCCATACACTGGCAACCACATAAGTTCGAGATTTGAAGCTATTGTTGGTGGGTTTTGACAAAAGCAACGTGCTTACCTTTCAGCATGTGAGACTCCACTTCGATCACCATTGTGCCCAACTTGAAGTGTTTACGGTAAATCACACAGTGGGCCTAACTGGCATATTTGGGCACTAGAGCTGTCCTAAACAATTAGTTTTGAAACTGTTAATATAACGTTTACTTTTACAATAAATGGACTAATCTGATGACTGATTATTCTAATCATCAATTTACTAATTAGCGATTCCTTTCCCTCATTAAATCATACATGCCAACATCAATACAACAATTAAGCAAAAGGAAATATTGAGAAAAAAAAATTCAATTTCGTCATTGCATTTGCATAAATTCTGAAATGTTTTATTTTCAGTAAGTGAAGTAAAGTGCTTCTGAATCATCGGTTAAACCCCCCCAAGCACATAACACAACACTCTGTTCCTCTCTCCTTTAACCAATTGTGTCATGAGCGTAGTCTATAAGTAAATAAAACATGGACGAACACCTTTTGGCCCATATGGCCTTCCATATGAAAAGTGAATCTTACTCTAACTTCTGTTTAAGCAGCTGTGCAGACGGGGACCGTGACAAAGCATTGCGTGCAAGCATTAATTTATCCGATGATCTGCGATACTAGGATGCAATTGTTCAATACAGATGCATCGCTGCAAGTTTACACATCCCAGCTCTATTGGACACAGCTTTCAGGCACTAAGCCACTAGCAATTGGAATTTAAGCAATTTGTCGCTAAACTTACTGTAACAGTGGCACGGAATTTGATATTTAACCGACTACGCCACCTAGGGTGGAAAACCACGTAGGACTATTAATATTACCCCACTATTTGGTAAGTGAACACTCTTAGGCAAGAGATACAGTCATTGTTTATTTAATCACAAAGGTAATAACAAACATAAGACAGGTATACAACGGTAGTGGCATATGACAGGTGACAGATAACACTGGTCTGATCAGACAAAACACATCCACAACTCGGCCACTGTACCGTGGCTCAATCGCTGTCCCGGTGTAGCAGCGAATTCAGCTCCATTCATGAACTATGTGTTTTTACGAGTCACACAAGCCTATACAACCACATGTACGCAAAACGAAACAGGACGCTATTTTGGCTAATTTACATAAAGTATTTCTTTAATTTTGTAAGAATAGTTTTTCCAGTGTCTTTTGTGGTCTTTGTAGGTTTCTAAATAGCCTATTTTATATCTGAATGGCTACCATGGCTGATTTTTTTTTCTCTGAAAATTCAGACATCATGAAGTCAGAAATACACGTTTTTCTCGGACATAGCAATATCCACCCTATATTCCGCATTTCGTTACATTTACTGTAGCCGATTTATACATGTCCAATGACAATGACGTTGAATCTAATTTAATCCCTATATCTTTAACAATATGATTGACAATGGATCCACTGAAAGGAAAAGGAGGGGAGTGCTGTTCTAAAAAACGTGTCATTTGAGTCCAAGTTTGTGATTTTTAGTTTCAAAACTTTTTTGGACTTTAATTAGGCCAACAAAAATGGCTGAGTTCATTTCTCAAACATACACGTTTGTTACACATAAATGCAGGATACAATATGGACTAAGATAAACAATTATCGCCTACCACTGGCACAAGCAGTGTTGGCTATTAATGTGAAAAAAAAAACAATTATAGGCTACGAAATGAAGCAAAACTGGCGAGTGGGGAGGTTTTTCCTAAGTGTAAAGGCTAAAAAGTATTTGAGTTTATTTCAGTGGGTGACCCAGGCGGACGTCAGCGAGAGGCAGGCTGCGTCTTCGTGGGTCACTAGCGGTCATGTAAACTAAGAACATTGGTATCGATTTTAGAATGGGCTGTCTGCTAAGGGCTAAGTAAACAAGACAACGCGACCATTAGGGAACTTCCGCAAGACACTGCCCAACTGGCGCAAGACAGTGGCCCGACACAGTTGCAACAGTACAGTAGTTTTTGCTCTAACCCTCTCTCTGGGTGCGGACACGCGCGCGCGCACACATTCAGAAGGACGACATCCGATACATCAGAACAAAAACTGGCGTCACCAGATCAAAGACGCGATATAATGCCGCGATACTACAAAAACAAAAACAAGAAAACCCAGACAAGGCACAAAAAGAATACAAACGTAATTAGGGTCACAGAAAGCACATAAACAGGATTACAATACAGAGCCAACCTCAATGACGAAGCAATAAGCTTCTCTTAGGCCCACCTGCAATGGAGGCTCACGGAGAGGTGGACAGGCTCGCTATCCAAAACAAAATAAAATAGAAAAAAATAACCAAACCGAAGCATGGGCCGACTTGAACTCAATGGCAACAGAACAGCAACTTGCCGCCGGTGAGGGAAGCCGTAGACGCGCTAACAATTCCACCTGTAACCCAATTCACACGCATTGGCTGGTAGTGGGCAAACTTGTTTGAAATGGTTGATAGTACTAAACATGCTTACCATAGGCAACCAACGATGGTAAATAATTAGAGAGATTCACCGCTCGACGTGGTCAACACTTCAGACCGCACACTAAAGGGAGTAAGTAAATTCAATTACTACGGCGTAAATGGCAGTCTGTGTGAAAGCGCAAATAGAGACAGATTTCTGTAACATTTGAGTCACCGCCTCGGCTACCACAAACCTCACCGTTGAACCAGACTAGTCAGAAAAAAACTGAAGTCGCAGAACCCTCGACAACGCAGCTCACACCCAAACTGGAGACCTCACGCCAGCCACCACACAGGTGCTCTGGATACAACACGGCAGCAGGAAGTAAAGGGCCACGCCACACTCAATGCTTACTATATGTAAAAATGAAGGTCCCGCCAATACGGGACTACTCGGGGCTCAACCAACCACTGGATCACAGATCGGATTGAGGGGTGTAACCCAATCCGTCACATTACATTTAGCCTACCCATTGCTTGCCTTGTCACAAGACTACCACATTAAGAACTTCAGCGCGTAAATCTAGCAATAGGTAGCCTAAGCAGATTTAGAACCCAGTAGAATCTTGAACCTCAAAACGATTATATAAACTTTTCTTTTTCTTTCCTCAATGTGTAGGCTAAAAACTTATATGACATGATATAATGATACGACTAGAGAAATTCTCTCTGAAATTAAGATAAAAATGTAAAAATGTAAGACCCCTGGATTGAAACTTAAGACATATTAAGACTTTTAAAGGCCTTTATTTGGAAAACAGTATTTAAGACATTTTAAAGAATTTTTAAGGACCTGATGTTCTGAAATAGAAGCTAAATTATGGAAATAAAAGTCAAGAGGTGAATGGATGTCTTGGCCCATTGTCTTCAATTTAACACATGGATGAGCCTTGTACCACATATATCACTTGAATTATTGAATGTTATACAGTAGAGTGTAACTACAAAGTGTTCTAAGGTGAAAAATCCCAGAGAGAAAAATCCCAAGAGAATCTCAGTAAAGTGCATCAGTTTTACTTGAATTTTCATGCTGGTTCCACTCCTGGAAATAGGAAGTCACTGACTCAACACCAGACTCTAAATTTCAACTGATGTCCGGCCTAGGTTTACCCAGGCTATCATGGAAGAGTTCACTTTGATCTGTGACTCTGTGAATCTGTGTCTCTGTGTCTTTGTGTCCTTCCACAGACTCAATAATAATAGTGGACTTGAAGTTTTCCTTGCTCTTTGACTTTAGTCCGATTCCCAAGCACTGAAGTCCTTATATACCTTATGCCTTTGTAAGCTACTGACTTTGGGGCAAATGCTACAGAACTCCTCCCTCCAGTCACCAAACCTTTTCACTGTATACTTTAGTCTCCAGTTGAAGTACGAGGCATAGCGTTCCTTATCTTTGGCCAGCTCCTTAAGGAATTCTCCAAGCTCCTCTAATGATCTGAAGTCATCCACATGGATGAAGGAATCTTTTGGTGCCACTGCCTCATACTGTTCCCGTGGTGGACCTAAAACTACAGGAACAGCTCCGCCTATTAAGGAGTTGTACCAAAACTTCTCTGTGATGTAGTCTTTGAAAATGGAGTTCTCAAAAGCCAGGTAGAAGTAGCAGCGAGAGATTGTGGGTATCAGAGTTTCACCAGAAAGACGCTTATTCACTGCTCCACCATACACTTCCAGTGGTATAATTGTTTTTAGTCTATTGTAAACAGCAGTTCTCTTATGATGGGCTGCAAAATTGCTCACAACCCAACAAGCCAAAGATGACTTGCTCTTTGGGATAAAATCCTCAACTGTTAATCCAGTTCCAAAATCCTGGGGTATCAATCTGCCATATGGTGTATAAAAATCTGCATCACGCCGATAAGACATGGTGTAGTTAAAGAGTCCATTAAATGGCTTGACATCGCCATTATGTGCTGGACTTTCCAATGAGAACCACACCCACCCTTGGTTTGGTGGTCGGGTTAGGTGTGTGGGCAGTCTTTGTTGGCCTTGGATCAGTTCGCGGTTGTGGAAAATCACAAAATCTGCTTGAGAGAACATGGACTGGTCGTCCACCAAAACACATTTCGGAATGCCAAACCTCTCTTCGCACACGTTGCCATCCACGCTAGCTTTATCTCCAAATGGCCAGTACCACACCAGGACAGTGCTAGTTTTGTTAGATTGTGTTGTGTTGACTTCGGGCCCTACAGAGCTTGGGTACATTATCAACAGTGAAGGCCAGTGAACCAGCAAGCTGCCCAAGAGTGTGAGACAGACCAGAAGGACAGACAGCAGTGTGAATCGGTGGCCACAGAAGTCCTTCATATTTATTTTCTGACAAACAAAACATTAAACAAACAAAAATCAACACAATAGAAAAGCACAGAAATTCATTGTTCAATCATATTTACATTAACACTTAACATTTTAAAAAGCTTTCCCTCCCTTCCCACTTCTGAGAGGGGCACCAGAACAGAATGTGTAATCTAGTTTGGTAAATATTTAATACAATCTTTCGGAAAAACTTCCTCCTTCCTGGTTTCATTCTGTATGTATCCGACTACACTACTACTACTACTACTAATAGTAATATGTTAAAAATATGTTAGCAATATGTTAAAAAAAGGTCCTTGTCTCAGTTTGAAATATATTTATTTGTAAGGGCTGGCCATTTTGTTCTTCTTAAAGAATCCAGTAAGACTAGATGAAAAAAAAACATTGAAAGAGGACTCCAAACAGGTTAAGCTGCCTTACCTTCTCAGAGGAATGTAGTCCACCTGCAGATCAGTGTTGTAGTGCTTGCTGTAGTGCACTATTGTTGACTGCCAACAAGGCTGTCTTTCCCACTTTTAATGTTGACTGTGTGGGTGTGGCCAGGACAGCCAAATGAGAAGAAATTTGAATCTCAGGTGTACTGATAGGAGCTCAGTTAAATATAAGCATCAACCAAGCACTAATACATACAGTGTGTGTTTGTTAGCATGTAGTAAAAGTTTGGTCTACAGTCATTGAAGGAAGGATCCCATGTGATAGATTTTACACATGACAATCAGTCATGTTCTCCCACACCCTAAGCACTTTTTTTGCACGTCCTGTCGCTCTAGTAGAGGGATAATGGAATAATGATTGCTTTTCAGCTAGGGGTTGGGTTTGGATCAAGACATTTTTGACAATCAGGCTATACTTTTTACTTTATACGTTTCTGGGAAAAAGTCAGGGAGGGGATTTTTGGTTACAGCATGACAAGACACAAAGCAAGGACCATTAAGACATCTGTCAGACAGCGCTTTGCGTAATTCATGAATGTGCGATATATAACCACTGCCATTTATCGGTTGGTGAAGCAGGAGAAAGATACGATTTGTCTTCCGCTAGAACGACATGGTAAACTCAAGCCTACAGGGGCGCCTACATGGGGAAAAGGTTGGGATGATTCTAAGGGCCTGGCACTGACAGGGGGAGCAGAGACCATTTCAATATTATAATCAGGGGTTAAATTGTTCCGGGGCTGTCCGGGGTGAGCCCAGACACATAGGCACATAAGACATAAGTCGGGACGGTTAAACATGTCTCGTCATTGAATTTATTATAAAAAATATATGTTGTCATTGCTTCTGGCTGTAAGGACCACAGGCGATACACAGGAGATGAGAAGCAGAACTTCACAAGTTTAACGTTGGCTGCGTCATTCGCTGCCATATAGCAGAGTTTGGATACGCCAATGGGACAGAAACGCTGAATAGAACGGCTCTCATTTACTTTTGTTAAAGCGACTTTTCAATCCTAGGCAACTAGATTATGAAACAAATGTTACAACAACTAGCCAAATTATAATCAAATTGTCAAGCAGGCACGGAAATCTCTAAGAATTGTGCGTGGGCTGCATCAAGTCGCCTTTCAGATGGCAGAATTTTGGATGCGGGAAATTGGACAGAAATGTTAAATTAATAGCTTACATTTACTTTCTGCAAAACGATGTTTCATTTCTAGGCAACCAGATGACAAAATAGCCTACACATATAGGCTAGAACAACCAGCACGACCAGTCCATTTTACGTTTTCCACAATGATCTTTCGGTCTTGGGCTGAGCAATGCGCAATGTTCAGGCACTCACAAGGTGACCACAACCACGTATGGTGCTTATTAAAATAAACGTAACTTCTGGGAATGGCAGTAGCAGTGAATTGAACATGTTGATGTGGAAGGTGCTGTCATTTCTGCATTGGGCCTACTTTCTACATTTCTGCATATTTAGTACAGAGAGAGCAGAGAGTTTGCCTAAATAAATAAATAAATAAATAAATAAAAATAAATATATTATATATAAATAAGACAGGAACAAAATTTCTCCCTGTCTGACACCACTGAACACCCTAAAGGGGCAGATGTACTACGATTATAGTATACTACGACTACATACGATTTTCATTGACCCTCCAGCTGATTCCATGTTTTTTTCCGAACACGTCTTTTTTATTATTATTCCGCTTCCTGTGATTCCTGCCTAGTCTGAGGTAGTATTTTTTTAACGCACCTGCATCATTTCAACGTCTTATGCAGAGAGTGTTGTCTGGTGTACAGAATTGTGAAGCCTATCTTGATGATCTGGTACTTCATAATAATAACTGGAAGTCTCAGACCTTGGTTACAGTGTTTGACAGACTGGCCAAAGCTTACCTCACACTTAACTTTAAAAAGTGTGAATTTGCCAAGGTCACTTATTTGGGAAAAAAGGTGGGACAGGGACAAGTGAGGCCAGTTGAAGTTAAAGTCACTGCAAGTGTGAATTTCCCTGCGCCCACAAATAAGCAGGTGTTGCGCCGTTATTTAGTGATGGCTGCCCAAATTTTTCAGTTTGCCAACAGAGGTACAGCACTATTGAACAGGAGGCTCTTCCCTTGCTATTGGCACTCCAACACTTTGAAGTGTATTTGGGTGGTAGTTCTTCCCCCATTGTTGTGTATACTGACCATAACCCGCTTGTGTTCCTGTCACACATGTCAAATAAAAACCAGCGGCTTATGTGGTGGTCCTTGATCATTAAGGAATATAACATTGAGATTCGTCACAAGAAAGGTACAGAGAATGTTATTGCTGATGCCTTGTCCTGTGTTTATGCTACAGTTAGACAGTTAGAGGTGGTATGTGTTTCTTAATCTCATTACAAATATGTGTAGCTTAGCCATGGGTGTAATGTTTACAAGCCTCTGTTTGTAACTTAATGGTGGGGGAGTTATGTCCTAAGACATATGCTTGTATATATTGTCGTGTGTGTGTGGGTACATATATGCATGTATGTATGCATTCGCTCTTATTATTATTGTTGTTGTTGATGTTGCATGTTTGTGTTTTGCACTCTGCTTGTTCTCTTTGCCTGTCTCTTCCTTGTTCTCAGGCAATTAGGCTGCTCAGCAAAGAAGGTTGGCCCTGTTTGTGAGGATGGCCTCTGATTGGCTGAGAGTCAACGAGCTGCAGATTGTAACCCTGGCTGCCCTCTTCACCAGGAGACACTTTCCCTTGCGACACTGCTTTTGGCTCATCTTTGTAAAAAAAAATTTTGGACAAAACCAATATGACTGCTTTAGGTAGCTTAGCTACCAGCAGTCATAATTACTGATCACTGCTAAAGTGGGACATTTTTCCAATAAACAACACATTTGGCATGGATATAAAATAGAAATGGAAAGATTTTTATTATTTGTGTATTTATCAATATTATTTTCTGTCATTCATTTCATTTCTTAAACACAGGAAGGATATTTTTATTTTTACAATGTAATATGTCATACCAGCAAGAACATGAAAATGTCGCACCTTAACTTAATGTGGTAAGTACATTAATAATATAAAGTAGGCAAGATTTCATACAAGTTTTAAAAAACAATTCTTTTAAAAAAACACATCTAATTTAATTGTGTGGCATCTATGTTCAACAGATTATTTGAAAAAGTGGACATTGAACACCAGGGTCGGCCGGGGTGTGGTGGGGGTCTAGCCAGCGGGACCATACCAGGGACAGATGTAATTATCATATTGAGTGCTATAATCACCTAAAACTTACCTGGGGTCTGTATGAGTTAATCAGACGACCAATCTCCTACTCCATTGTGGGCTCTCGAAGCATATTCAACTAAATACGCTACTATATAGACTATAAATACACAAATATGTTTGAATTAATATGGATAACATATTATAGTGATCATTAAACAATCACATTGTGACAGGGGATTGTAGGATACGGTAGTGAACATGCATGTTACATGCAAAGAAGTAAACAACACACTGGCATCTACAGAGCCTAAGCAGAGGACCCCCCTCTCAGAGTAAACAAATGCCCAAATCTACTGGAAGGTAAACAGGGCTGCCAGACTTCCTTCCTCATAGGATTCTCTGACTGCCCCCTTGTGTGCTCTTCAATTAAACTTGCCAATTCATTTGCCGATGTCTGTCACTCTGGTTTAGAAAAGGCTAGAATATGTTGCATTGATGTGATTAGGTGACATTTCTCAAGATGCTGGAGAGGAGCATTTCAACAGGAAGTGTGGACAATTTTCTCTCTGGGGCGATACATGCATGGGTCAAAGACAAATGGGACTGACACCTAGGCTATTGTGTGCATGAAGCAATCTGTTCAGATATAAATGGGGGTTTGAGTGTTTCTCCCATAGGAACATTTTTCAGAATTGGTGACTAAACATTTAATCATCGCCCGGGAGAGACAAAAATACTAAACACAGGCCCATCTTCTGTCTAACTTAAGTCAACATTATTACATGCATAGGCTCCTTCTTAACAAAAGGAAAAAAAATACTGAATGTGGACATCGCCACAGATTTCCTAACCCACACTGACATTGGAGAAAACTTGTAGCCTTCAACAATTATTTTGTAGACTACACCTGACGTGGCAAGACATCTTGACATTTTTAGATCCCAAATGTTCTCGAGTAGACCTTAGCGTGAAAAGTAGTCTGCCTTAAATTATTCTTACTTGTACGATTTATGGGTTTAAAACAGTGCTCCTCCAGGACTTGTTGCCCTAAGTGTGTAACCTGGGTGGTGCAAGCAGTGGCACTGATTGATAAATAGGCTCACAAACAGTCATGGACTAATCTTTATGGTGGTGTTGGGGTACGCTTTATGTCCCTGTAGACCATGACCTTAGTGGCTCTTTTTTCTGTACTGTGCAACGCATACATATTCATACAGACAGACCCAGGGGCTAAGCAACCCCTGTCTCTCTATCCTAGAATCATCCCCGTTTTATCATATCTAGTTTATGTCCGTGTTTCAACTAAGCCTGTTTCAACTGTTAAGTGTCTTTCAATGTGTAGCATGACTTTTTATTTAGCTTAATTCTGTGCCTACTGTTCCTGGATATAGCATGTGACTCAGGCTATGTCTTTAGAGATATGATGTTTGGAATATCATGTTTTTCTGTCTGCACTTTGGATGCATCCCCCTTTATCAGTAGCTATTTGCTTTAAACTGTCAGGTTGCCACTAATCAAGGTCGGATTCAGTGTCAACTTAGATGACAAATGCCACCTCTTATCTACCTGGAAGAATGCTTAAAGTCTGACTTTGTGCATAGCAGAAGGAGTGAATAGCAAAGGAGTGAATAGCAAAAGGAAGATTGACATGCATAAGTTCTCCATTGTCATCAAGCTGAAGCTAGGTAGCCTAAATCATATATTTATGAAAAGCTTATGATGAGTCGATGTGAATTAATTCATATTCCATCTTTCTGTGTTCAAATTATCTCTATTTATCTGTGTTAGGCTTCCATTACATGCTGACAAACAAATCTCAGTCAGTAGTTTTTTTATACTCTATAGCTTTTGATATGAATACTTTAAAATGATTTTACTGTTATGGATAGTTCTACAGATGAGTTGTTCTTGATTTCATGGTTTAATGTTGTCAAACCTTATTTGTGCTTTATAAGTGGAGACATGACCTGTGGAGATGCAGTCAATGAAACAAAGCAAACAACTTTTGTTGACCCGGAGCATTGATTGGAAGTTGTATCTCCCACTGCCATCACATCAACATCCCTCCCTCAATCTTAACACTTTGTTTGCCACACACACACACACACACACACACACACACACACACGCCAGAACCCCACCCCCCACCCCCACCCCTTCACTTAGTTCCCATTTCTCACTTTCAACCCCTCCCACTCCCAATCATCACCTTTATCACCCCCCATCTCTAGCCCCCACCCCCTCCTCTTCCCAACTATATGCACTTTAGGCTGTGGAGAGCAGCACCAGGTTCCTGGGTATGCACATCTCAGAAGACCTGTCTTGGACCAATAACACCGCATCACTTGCCAATTACTAGTTATTTTTATATAGTGTTTTATTTTTATAATTGATTATTCTAGTGTTCATCTACTGTTGTTTTCAGGTAGTACATGTAGTTGTAAGCCTCAGAATTTTGCTTTCATGTAGTCATTCCTTTCTAATGTTAAAGTTAATATTTGACTGATGTAAACATGTACCGTCTGTACTTATATCTGTATGTTCACTATAACATAAATTCAATTCCACTAGTTTACTATGCCATTAAGATCAGGGGAGCTGATCATCTTAGAGCCATGGTGGAGGCTTGATTTTGTGATCAGTAAACCATGATTTAAAAATATATATATATTTTAACTGATGATTTGGTTATTAACCTGGTAGATGAGCCAATCATGACCCACTTTCTTTATATTGAGAGAGACAAACACAACAGCATTTAGTATCTCCAGACTTTTACATTTACAATTACTCTAAATGTTATAACTACTTCACTGCAATGCATTACACAAAAGCAACTCATCGGAAAAATTCTTAAATTTTTGGCTAGGTGATACAAATAGCAGATTTCAGCTTGCCAGAAGTTCTTTATTGTTTTTTGATTTTTTTCCTATGTCAGCACCACATTTAAATGTGTTAAAATAGCAAATGATGCAACATACCTTGTGCAAATGAGGAAACCACAACTTTCAGGTTGTGCTACGTGATGTCATCCACATTGACAGTTTTCAAGCCCTCCCTTGGGTCCTCTTCAACTTTGTCTTCTGTACTCTTGATTGCTAAATTATTCCCAGATCACTCTATTTAATGTATAGTTTCACTGAGCAGTACAGTAAAATCATTACAAAAGTGTAACTGTGTGTGTGTATGTTTCTGTGGACATCCTTTTAGTTGTTTGCTTACAGCTGTTTGAATAACTGACAGTGTTTACACTGCTGCCTTTCCAAATACATCTATGCAACCACTGCATGCAGTATGCATCTCTTCTACATACTATATTTTCAATTTTAAGTGTAACTGTCTGTGAAGTCCCTTCTGCAGGCATTAGAAGTGTTTTGTTACCTCTTGGTACCAGATGGATGGTCCTGGAATGACTAGCCTCCTACATTGCTGTCAGCAACTCCTGAGTCATTGCCCCTTTCATACTTTATCACAAAGGCTAACATTATTTTAAGGATCATACATTTGCCATTGACACAACTAATACATGTATATGT
Source organism: Tenualosa thibaudeaui (assembly GCA_027481765.1). Lineage (NCBI taxonomy): Eukaryota > Metazoa > Chordata > Actinopteri > Clupeiformes > Clupeidae > Tenualosa > Tenualosa thibaudeaui. The sequence goes on from JAIFZK010000014.1 coordinate 10,242,729, forward strand.
TAGTGATTTGTAAGGTATGTGTTAAGCAAAATTAGTTTTACACAGAAGTGAAAATAAGTATTGGTGTCAATACTTTTTTTAAGTATAAGTATTCTTGACTGGACTGCTAACATTAAATTAAAGATATCCACACATGTAAAGAAATCCAAATGTTAATCCTCCAAAATAGCATTGGATGTAATAAAGTGAAATGTCAGGGGGAAAAAGTATTGAACACATCTACAAAAGCAGTAAAACAACACACAGAAACAAGTAACCAGCTTGAATCTATTAGTAGTTTGAAGGTAGTTATGCCTCTCACCAGCGCTTATAAATGTACTCCTGTGTAGACAACTAAATATTTTTTTCTTTTTTTTCCACAAATGTATTGTACCAGAACATCTCATGATGAGTGAAGGCAAAAAGCTCTCACCAGACATAACAAAATTTAAGTGTTTTAGACATTGCAATATCGAAACTATGTGCTCTTCTAAGCACCACTGAGGCCATTATCTGCAAATGGGAGGAGCATCATTCCGCTGTCAATTGGACACCTGCAGAATTTCTGTCAGGTTTCCTATTCTGGGGGTCAAACGGATATTCAGAAGAGTAGCTGAAGAGCCAAGGACCACTCAGAAAGATATCCAGGACGGTAAAATGTGTGACAGAGGAATTCCAATGTCTGGGCAAAGTTTTATGTCAACAGTCCAATCAGAAATGCCTACACTGAAGAAAATTCAGTATTTGACACATTTAATACTTATTTTCACCACGGTATTAGACAAGCATTCACCTCAACTAATTCTGTTCGATTTTTGGGTTTCACCAGCTTTCATGAAGCCAACACCCTCTGATAGTCCACTTCAAACAGGACATTTGGCCAGTTTTGGGTTGCATTAGAGACAACAGTGTTCACCAACTGCAAAAACATGCTCAAATTCAGTAAATGTGGACTAATTCTAATCTCTCCATACACATACTGCACTTTAAAAACTATTTTTGTGAGATTTTTTTTGGGTTTCACCAGCTTTCATGAAGGGAACACCCTCTGATAGTCTACTTCAAACATATTTATTTGAATTAGATATTTGAAATAGATATTTGGCCAGTTTTGGGTTGCATTAGAGACAACAGTTGGGCCATTTATTAGGAGAAAGTACAGACAACAATACAGTGAAAGCTCAGGGTGGTCACACAAATATCATATTAGGCACCATAATGGTATAATCACAATAATATAAAGTGAATCAACATCACATTTCATCTCCCCTTCTCAAAAACAGTAGCTCTTTTATTTGGACTTTATGATCTTTTGTCAGCAAAGGCATTAATATAAATAGGCAAAACCCACTGAAGTTTTGGAAAAGTTCTCTGACTCAGGCAGATGATTGGCTTGGGTTGGTCCCAATTAGACACTTCATAAGAGTTTATCAATTTCTCATGGCATGTGCGACACAGAGGGAGGTTTGGTCTCTCAGTGCGCAGAGACTTCATTGACACAATACAGCTGACAACTTTAGTCAAGCTATATAGCCCAGTATGAAGTCATATCACTGGAAGTCCAAGACCAATATTTAACTTCAGTAGGAAGCTACATGTTGTCTTGGCAACAGTGAGCCAAAATGCATACAGTGCTGTTAATATACCAATTAGTTATGCATGATTAAAACACACCCGCGACTCAAATACCTTGCATAAATGTGAATTTGTGAAAAATATAAAATACAAGACCTGACTTATTTAAAATGATTGATATTACTTCTCTTGCTAACGTTTAGGCTACCTAGAATTAGCATTTTAATACTAAAAGATCCAAACCGTACTTGATGGGATGGCATATAAAACAATTAAATTGAATATTTAAACGTGTTAGAGGATTTAACCACTTACTGTAGAGACGTTCTCAGTTAATATATTGAAAAGGTTGGATGTTCGCCGGTCGGCTGTTCTTTTAGCAATCAGTCCCGCACTCTTCTGTATCGCCTGCTCTGACCCATGTACGTCTGTTACGTACATTGCACATACCATGTGACTGCAACCCACCAATCACACTGGGGCTTATTAACGGGGCCGGTTACTCGATTCTGATGCCAAACATATCTCGATTTAAAACATGGATTTTGGCTCTGTAATCACAGTTTTAAATGGCCTTTTCTGCTGGTCCCATTGTAACGGCTAGAGTGGAGGAGTGCATTATGACATCATCACTCCAATATTCTACCCATTAATTTGAAGCAATTGTAATGAAACCTGTACTCAGCTGTCAAATACTTCTCTACTTCTCCACCCACACACATTGTCACACAGTGTCATGGTTTACAATCAGTTATTTTTCTTTGTTTTAAATGGCTTTCGTCAACAGCTAGTGTCTTTTACATCATTTAGAACCCTCTGTCCTTTTCTATGTTTTTCAACTTAATTCAAAGGTTTTACATTGTTTAAAATGTGGATTTAGCTTTGAAATCCCAATCTGTTTTTTCTTCTTTTTATTGTAGATTGTATTGTAAAGTAGGCCTACAGTGTGAAATAGTTTCCTACGGTTCTTACCATTCATAAGCGATATGGAATGGTAATTCAGTTTTGGGGAATTTACTTCTAAGGTAGCCAGTTATACAAAGTTAATTCCCACCTCATCAGCCAATCAGAAAAGAGAATTCCATTGTTAAGGGTAGATAAGTAATAAGGAAGTTTTGCTTTTTTGCCTTTACTTTGATTCCCAAGCACTTAAATCCTTATATACATTATGCCTTTGTAAGCTACTGACTTTGGGGCAAATGCTACAGAACTCCTCCCCCCAGTTACCAAACCTTTTCACTGTATAGTTTAGTCTCCAGTTGAAGTAAGAGGCATAGCGTTCCTTATCTTTGGCCAGCTTCTTGAGGAATTCTCCAAGCTCCTCTAATGATTTGAAGTCATCCACATGGATGAAGGAATCTTTTGGTGCCACTGCCTCATACTGTTCTCGTGGTGGACCTAAAACTACAGGAACAGTTCCACCCATTAAGGAGTTGTACCAAAACTTCTCTGTGATGTAGTCTTTGAAATAGGAGTTCTCAAAAGCCAGGTAGAAGTAGCAGCGAGAGATTGTGGGTATCAGAGTTTCACCAGAAAGACGCTTATTCACTGCTCCACCATACACTTCCACTGGTATAATTGTTTTTAGTCTATTGTAAACAGCAGTTCTCTTATGATGGGCTCCAAAATTGCTCACAACCCAACAAGCCAAAGATGACTTGCTCTTTGGGATAAAATCCTCAACTGTTAATCCAGTTCCAAAATCCTGGGGTATCAATCTGCCATATGGTGTATAAAAATCTGCATCACGCCGATAAGACATGGTGTAGTTAAAGAGTCCATTAAATGGCTTGACATCGCCATTATGTGCTGGACTTTCCAATGAGAACCACACCCACCCTTGGTTTGGTGGTCGGGTTAGGTGTGTGGGCAGTCTTTGTTGGCCTTGGATCAGTTCGCGGTTGTGGAAAATCACAAAATCTGCTTGAGAGAACATGGACTGGTCGTCCACCAAAACACATTTCGGTATGCCAAACCTCTCTTTGCACACGTTGCCATCCACGCTAGCTTTATCTCCAAATGGCCAGTACCACACCAGGACAATGCTAGCTTTGTTAGATTGTGTTGTGTTGATTTCGGGCTCTACAGAGCTTGGGTGCATTATCAACAGTGAAGGCCAGTGAACCAGCAAGCTGCCCAAGAGTGTGAAACAGACCAGAAAGACAGACAGCAGTGTGAATCGGTGGCCACAGAAGTCCTTCATATTTATATTCTGACAAACGAAACAGCAAACAAACAAAAATCAACACACTAGAAAAGCACAGAAATTCATTGTCCAATCATATTTACATTAACACTTATATGAAATTTATTTCATGTTTTTTTTCTATCTAGTGCACTTACAAAAAATTGTGTGAAGCACTTTGAACTGTCCCTCTGAAGATGAAATGTGGTGTATAAATAAAGCTTGCCTTGCCTTGTTTTTCACCTCAATATTTAATTTCTTGTTTTTGTAATAGGCAGAACTTTCACCTCTTACTTTAGGCAATATATTAAAAAATGTCCTTGTCTCAATTTCAAATATATTTATTTGTAAGGCATGGCCATTTTGTTCTTCTTAAAGAATCCAGTAAGACTAGATGAAAAAAAAAACATTGTATTGAAAGAGGACTCCAAACGGGTTATACTGCCTTACCTTCTCAGATGAATGTAGTGTTTGCTCTGGCTGTTTTAAGTGATATGAGCACTATTGTTGAGCGCAAGGCTGTATTCCCCACCCTTTAATGTTGACTGCGCAGGTGTGGTCAGGACAGCCAAATTAGAATATGGCAATCACCTTTACAGAAATTTGAATCTCAGGTGTCCTGATAGGAGCGATACTGAATAAATCAGCCTGTTGTGTCAAGTACAGTGTTTAATGTTGTCAAAACTCCTGTCCACTAGTTGGCAGACATGTCGTACTTCATTCCTAACTCAGAGTTACGTCATCTTCCAATGCATTTTTTCCGAGGAAGTTCCTCTGAAACTGGGGGATTTAACTCGGAGCTAGTGTGGTTGCGAGCTATTGTTTAGCTAGCAATTTCGTGGTAACATTGTGGATTTACGCCAAAATGGGAAACAAAAAACTGTCTCGAGATGATGTCTTAGGTCTACTGTCTGCATATTCTGATTCTGAAGGCGAATATATGGCTTCAGAAGATGACGATCTGTCGTTCACTGACCCTTCTTCTCCCGGCGCGCTTGTGCCTTTCAATGGCATGCCTGGGCACAGCAGTGCACAAGCAGACACTTCCAACCCTTTCCCTAACACTGATAAAGGTGACACGAATGAATCCGGTGGCATTGTTCGTAGGAGGATTGGGGGACGTGGTAGTATCATTGGATGTAATGAGAATCGGGCTGGAAAAAGTTTAGTTTGTACCGCGCTGCTCACGGTGCGCCTGTGTATGAGGAAGCCTTGTTGCGTAGTGGTGACGGTGTGATCCGTTAAGGGAAAATCGGGGAGGGTGGGAGAGGTAAACAGGGTCGAAATGTGACTCGAGGGTCTGGTCGTGTCAGGGATGATAGTGGCAGTTCTTTCACCCGCGAGAGACGGGCAGTGAGTAGAGCTGGCAGCGTCCGTAGGGGAGGGAGACGTTCCGTGGTGCCTGTTCCATTTGCAGGCGCACTCAATAATGATGATTTTTAGGACATTCTCAATATTTGAGAATTCATTTACAGTCATACTCAACATCACCACTGTCATGACAGTCTTTTGAAATTTAGATGTCATGTTAGGCCAGCACGCAAAAAACTCTGCCTAGTGTTTAGATGCGTTTGTTATTTTGTGGCCCTATATTAGCTATAATCTACACTGGTTTACAGTTTATGGTGTTTCTGACCATACAGTACGTGTACACATATACGTGTACAACGGATGAGAAGAGAGCAAACTTTATGAAATAATTGCAATATTCATTGAGAAATACTCCCCCCCCCCATAATTCAAGATGGCCGCCAATATGTGACGTAATGATATGAAAATTAGGTCGGTAAATTTACTCCCAATATAAACTTTAGGTCTTCCTCAATATTTGTCTCATTTACAGTCATGCTCTATCTGTTACCAATATCAAGCTACAGCCTTTTGAACTTTAGATGTCAAAATCCAGGTTTTTGGAAAAAAAACCTCGGCAGTAAAAGGGTAAATGTAAGTCGCCTATAAGTGCATCAAGTCGCCTTTCAGATGGTAGAATTTCGGATGCGCGAAATTGGACAGAAATGTTAAATTAATAGCTTACATTTACTTTCTGCAAAAACGATGTTTCAGTTCTAGGCAACCAGATGATCAAATAGCCTACACAGGCCTATAGGCTAGAACAACTTTTATTCAAAGTTTAAAGTAAGCCAGCACGACCAATCCATGTTACGTTTTCCACAATGAACTCCTTTCGGTCTTGGGCTGAGCAATTCCCAATGTTCAGGCACTCACAAGGTGACCACAACCACGTACAATGCTTATTAAATTAAACTTAACTTCTGAGAATGGAAGTAGCCTACTTTCTACATTTCTGCATATTTAGTACAGAGAGATCTTTTTTGACAAAAGAGTTTAAATAAATAAATAAAAAAGAGTCTAAATAAATAAATAAGACAGGAACAAAATTTCTCCCTGTCTGACACCATTGAACACTCTAAAGGGGCAGATATACTAGCCCCCCCGCCCCCCTCATTTGATGTGCATCTTCTGGTGGGTACACCAACAGGCAACTTACAATATACCCATTACACTCCACCTTGTTTTAATTTAATAAAGAGGTGTTTATGATTCACTCGATCACTTTGAAGACAATAAATCAATAAAACACATTAAAAGACAGATTAATTTTAGCCCTATACAATTTCACTATTTCCTTAAGAGCATAACTACACATATCTGTGCCATGCTTTGGCTTAAAACCAAACTGATTATCAAGGGAAGACTACTCACTATATCAAGGAGGATTCTTTCAAGGAGGATTCTTTCCTTGGACAAGATATTGGCCAATGCTATGGGTCCATAATTATCCAGACAACCAACTTTTCCAGCTTTGTCATTAATAACTGGGACATGCAAAATAGATATCACTGAATCTGGTAGCATGCCATGGATCATAAAACCATTGAAGTTGATTGCTAGGAAGGGGAGCAAGCCTAAGACTGGCATATTTCTGATGCTCTGCAGTTATTAAGTCCATGCCACATACTTTGTTGTTAGGTCATTTCTGCATGGCATCATACACCTCATGTGTCAGTATACTTATTGTCACTAATAGTAGAGTCCTCCACATATGGATCATATTTTAAACAGTTAAAGAGGGAACTATAGTGCTGTTCGGCAACAGTATCTTCTCCAGAGATTCCTTCAATAATACAAGGAAGGGAAGGTTTACAGTTATTGAGGAACCTCACCTCTTTCCATAAGTCTGTGATATTGTTACACATAATTTTACTGGCCATAGAATCATCCGTCATAGCTTGCACATTTCTAGATATAAATTGGACAGACTATTATATCTGGCGTTGGCAAGCTATTTTTAAAATTATAATTATAATAATTATTATATTTATTATTTCCAGGTCTCCCAGCCAGGGCCCAAAGTTTATAAGCTTCACAAGCTTCAGCATGATACAAAGCTACACGCTCATTCCATCCAGGTCTAATATTATAATTATACCTGCTGTACTGTGTTTTTTTGTGAAGAGGTTTACCATCCTCAAACAGAACAGCCACTACATCATCATACATTGTGCAGAGGTTACTCTTATGCTCCTCAATCTGACAGTGAACATCCTTACACAGAATAACCTCTCTAAACAAATAGACATTACTTAGCTATTGGTCTGTGTTGGTATAAGTCAAAAAGAGCTTTTAACAGAAAACCTTTAGAAAGAGTTGACCAGTCTAATTTTTCAGTGACATCACTACTGGAAGCATTGCTGTTGCTAAATGTTGATGGTGATTCTTCAACATTTATTGTGAAGGCCAAACATTTATGGTCTTTTAGTGCAAATCTGTACCTAATTCCCATATACTCTATGACTGCGTGTCCATAAGCTGTACTAAAACAAAGGTCAAGCCATGGTGTAGTGCCAGGCTTCACTTAAGTATGTATAACTGTCTGGAGGCAGCTGTACTGTAGTTGCACCTCCCTGAATCGTTTCTGGTTGGGATGTCTGAAACTGCATTTTGGAGGAAATTTTTTGCAAATCATAATGCAGGAAATGCAATATTTTGGTCATAAATAAAACTGCATTGCACTATATTGCATTTAGTAATGCTATGATATGCAACATTAAGATGTTATTGTAGGACTACCACATTGTACATTTCCTCATAACTGCAAGCTACAGAAGGTGAATTAGGGTGTAGACGTTTGGCTTGAAAATGTTATCCCTTCTTCTAATCCAGAGTGTATTTTGCATTGTAAATGAAGTTGCCAACAGTGACAATTTGGCCATGGTATTGGCTTGTGAACCAATTTTCCTCCCTCTTATCCAGAGTGCATTTTCCATTGCATATGAAGTCCCCAACTGTGACATTTTGGCCATACATTTCCGGAAAAAACAGTGAAACAGCCTAACCCATGTATTTTCCAAAAGTTGATTTGACCACGCATTGACAGTCAAATTTTCTTTTTCTTTTTTTTCCTGCTGACAGCACTTGGTGACCTGGAACAAAAGGGCTCGTATTTCTCCTTTAAGCTATTTTCAGAGTGGTTTTTTTTTATTTTAAGTTCTTTGCAATAATGTGATGCATTTGGCCTAGTGTAAAATGCTGTAGGCATTATAAGAAATACTGTATAACCATAGGGAAATCAAGCATTTTCCAGGACCCAATAAAGCACATATATTCTATGATCCCATTTATTCTAACTTGGACACAGAATGTGAAATTAACACCAAAAGATTGTTGTTTTAAAAACATGTTACCTATATAAAAGTATAATTAGGCTACTTACTAGGCTATTAGTTACTATTGCATGTCTGTTGGAGAGACCTGATAGTTTGGCCACTAATAGAATCTCAGCAGAAGGTTGAATAATTGTATTTATTTGAGGCCTTTTTGTAAATTAAACTACCTCTGCCAATTTTTTACCTTAGCTTGGTACGTTTTGTCTTCACTTCTCACTAAGGTACCAATACATTAGCCTAGTGCACGGGTCGGCAACATCGGGAAAGATTTTCATTGACCCTCCAGCTGATTCCATGTTTTTTTCCGCGCAAGTCTTTTTTATTATTATTCCGCCTCCTGTGATTCCTGCCTAGTCTGAGTCAGTATTTTGTAATGAGTGAAATAGAGCCCCTCCGATGCAGCCCAATAGGCTCTGTTGTGAAACACAGTATTACACACTCCTGTCATGTCCAAGTGGAAAAACTGTTTTACAGAACTCCGGTCTCATCAACAACTTAAAATTAAGTCAAATGGCAGATAAATGCGAGAGATGGGGAAAGGGGGTTTTAGGAGTTTTAAGAAGGAGAACTACGTTTGTACCGAGTAGCGCTATAGGCCTACTCCAAAGGCTGAAGACATGCAGGAGTGAACTGACCTATGTCTGTGAGTTTATGCCAAACCTTCAGGAAACAGTGAAAATTAATCAGATACAATGTTGTCTTGTTACATGACATTAAACATTGCCGAACTACCTGTAAATGGCCTGACAATTGAGAATGTTATCAGTATGTTATCAAGTAAGATTCAGAAGCAGAAGTTATATCTCAGTATTAAATACTGCACATACACATGAAGATAGAACACGGTGTGCCGACTCAAAACAGAATTTATGCTGACCATAAACATTATTAATTTTCCTACAAAATAAGGAGCCATAACCTTGTGATGTTGTGGAATTTTGTATGCTTTATGTCATAGTGGTCTGTGGGAGAAAACACGAGTTAGTTAAGCCTATCTTATCTTACTTCTTGTAGAATTTCTCCACGCCACACCACTGAAAGATACCTGACGAAGGTTGGCCCTGTTTGTGAGGATGGCCTCTGATTGGCTGAGAGTCAACGAGCTGCAGATTATAAGCCTGGTTGCCCTCTTCACCAGGAGACACTTTCCCTTGTGACACTGCTTTATGCTGTTGTGCTTTGTTGTGCTTTGTTGTTTGCACCACACCTGTTGACTTTGACTCTGCTGTTGTCTCAGTGGGTTCCCACTGACTAGGGTTGTTGTTCTGTCTTTTCTGCTTTGATTATTGTTTGCTTATACCATCTCACACTCTTTCTTAGTTTACATTAACACACCGTGGGGCTTTGTAGGGAGGTGGGTGCCATTTTCTTTGTACCTTACTGTTTTCTCCTGTTTTTGGCCCAGTTAGGGAGTGAGGGTAGATTTCTGTTGTTAATTTTGCTTTTCTTTTAACAGGTAAGAGAGTAAGAGACTCCCACAGTTAGGTTTGTGTCGGTTTGTTGTTTTGGCCTTTCCCCCTCCTGAAACTTTAGTTGTGCTTCCTGACTTTCTTTAATATAAAGAATAATACATTTTATGCTTTTGTGGCAACATTTTGTGTTCCCTTGAAGTTTCTTTCGTTACAACTCCCTAACCCCTTGACAAGAACAGGGGTACTGTAACAATATTTTATATCACTCTTGGATGTCCGTGATCCATTTATAAATACGGGACACTCACAGAGCTTCAGGAAGACCAAAACTCGATGGAGCTTGTCCTTTTGCTCATTGCCTTTGCTTGCTCTGTGAGCATACCGGTGCTGTCTGAGCAATCCTACACGCCTCTGGACTCACAAAAGATTTTCACCTCTTTCTAAACACCTTGGCTCATCTTTGTAAAATAGGGTGAATATTGGTAGACAAGTGGGACAATTTCTGAAATTTCATGTTTTCTGTGAAATGTATATCATGTATATATATTTCAAAGTTTAGATTGTCTTTTACACAATTACATAGAAAACATGAAAATATTTCATAACATTACAGATGATATAGCAATGTTTCAAACCTGAACTGATCAAATTGCAAGTCAAACTAGATGGTATGTCCACCGCAGTGTATTGAAATGTGGGAACCGCTGGTATGATGATTTTGTGGTAGGTCAGTGTTGCGAGGTGAGAATTTGTGTGGAAATGATTTGCTAGAAGTGGGAATGGATGTGGGTTTTGAATGAATGACATTCTGTGTGTTTGTGTAGCGTGTAAGAGTGGTTTGTGAAAGCATCATCTTTCTACAGTAGTACGTTTTTTATGGTATGTGCTGTGCATAGGTCTTTGCCAAGCCAAGATATGCACTTTTGAATTATTTTAAGCTACATTTTGAATTTTGATTGACATGTAACTTTGAAACGGTTCATCTCAAGATAAATCCTTTGATAACTTTTTGTCAGCATTGTCTGTAGATAACATATACAAAATTTGGTGAGATTCACATGAACAGCCTATGACAAGTTCATTTACTTTCACTTTCACAATGTTAAAATTTCACATAATTTTTTTTATTGGAACTGGGCGTTGACCAGAATTTTTAATGCGTGAGGGTCAATGGATTTCATGACAAAAAAAATTGATTGCAAACTTTAGCGTTGCATAGACAATTGGCAAAATGACATTTTGTGCAATTACAGCGCCCCCTATTGGCCAAATTTTATGGCACTTCCTATGTTTCCAGAGGTCATTGTGTTGATCGTACACAACAAATTTTGTGCAGTTCCCACCTTCTCAGCCCAGGATATTGGCAATTCCAAATCTCAGTTTTTGCATTTACCCATATCACTAGGTGGCGCTATGCAACAAGTAAGTCTTGGGCTTCGGCTGACTCGATACTCATCTGTAACATCAACATATCACAAAAATGTAATGTTGTTGGGTGAAACGTTCATTGAGTTATTCAGCAAAAACTTTTGGCCATGTGGGGGCCTAGGGGTTGGACCTTTGGGGCCAAAAGCTAATCGCTCACATCCTAGTAGGGACATGCCTACAAAGATTCCTGTCCCCCAGTGTTTTGGTGTCCCGGCAATCATTGACAGAAAAATCTGTAAAAAAAAGTGAAAAAAAAAGAGGAAAAATATTTTGACAAAACTAATATGACCGCTTTAGCTAGCTTTGCTACCGGCGGTCATAATTACTGACCACTGCTAAATTGGGACACTGTATATTTCCAATAAACAACACATTTGGCACGGATATAGAGGCTTGAATATGTTGCATTGATGTGATTAGGTGACATTTCTCAAGATGCTGGAGAGGAGCATTTGAACAGGAAGTGTGGACAATTTTCTGTCTGGGGCGATACGTGCATGGGTTAAAGACAAATGGGACTGACACCTAGGCTATTGTGTGCATGAAGCAATCTGTTCAGATATAAATGGGGGTTTGAGTGTTTCTCCCATAGGAACATTTTTCAGAATTGGTGACTAAACATTTAATCATCGCCCGGGAGAGACAAAAATACTAAACACAGGCCCATCTTCTGTCTAACTCAAGCCAACATTATTACATGCATAGGCTCCTTCTTAACAAAAGGAAAAAAAAATACTGAATGTGGACATCGCCACAGATTTCCTAACCCACACTGACATTGGAGAAAACTTGTAGCCTTCAACAATTATTTTGTAGACTACACCTGACGTGGCAAGACATATTGACATTTTTAGAGCCCAAATGTTCTCGAGTAGACCTTAGCGTGAAAATAGTCTGCCTTAAATTATTCTTACTTGTACGATTTATGGGTATAAATTGGTGCTCCTCCAGGACTTGTTGCCCTAAGGGTGGTGCAAGCAGTGGCACTGGTTGATAAATAGGCTCACAAACAGTCATGGACTAATCTTTATGGTGGTGTTGGGGTACGCTTTATGTCCCTGTAGACCATGACCTTAGTGGCTCTTTTTTCTGTACTGTGCAACGCATACATATTCATACAGACAGACCCAGGGGCTAAGCAAACCCTGTCTCTCTATCCTAGAATCACCCCCGTTTTATCATATCTAGTTTATGTCCGTGTTTCAACTAAGCCTGATTCAACTGTTAAGTGTCTTTCAATGTGTAGCATTTATTTAGCTTAATTCTGTGCCTACTGTTCCTGGATATAGCCTGTGACTCAGACTATGTCTTTAGAGATATGATGTTTGGAATATCATGTTTTTGCTGTCTGCACTTTGGATGCATCCCCCTTTATCAGTAGCTATTTGCTTTAAACTGTCAGGCTGGCACTAATCAAGGACTGATTCAGTGTCAACTCAGATGACAAATGCCACCTCTTATCTACCTGAAAGAATGCTTAAAGTCAGCCTTTTTCTTTGTCTTTTTCTCTCTCCTTATGTAGTTGTTGTTGTTGTATGTGGAGCATGTAGTCTCTGCATTGATGTGCATCACTGTAATTATAACTATTCCTTATTTTTCTTAATACTGCCTGATTTGGTTTTACTTTATAGTTTCAAAAACATGCAGGGCATTGTAACATCTGCTATAACGTTTAGGACTGTTACTAATAAAATTCTGATTGAACTGTACAAAGTGATAAGTGTCTTTGCATTCACCAGAGAATACACAGTAATAACAACAGGAGCAGTAAATCTTCAAGAGTTGTATTTTCACAAACTGCCAGCTGGGCAGCACTCCCTCATCTCATACACACATAGTCTCGCACAGAGTTCTCAAACACTCACAATAGTGCACACATCCAGTGCACTTTCACATTGCGGTTTCTCTCCAAACAGAAAAAGAACCCACAAGATCCCACAAAATACTCCCAAGCAAAAATACAAGAACTACAAACTGTTCAGTCAGCTGACGGAATTGACAGGTCTCTCACGTCAGCTGACTGCATTTGACAGGTAGTTTGTCAGCCGATCACTTGTCATCAGCTGATCATTCAAAACAAAAATACAAAATAACAGCGATGCGTTTTAAAACACATACAGGGCTGATTCAGGCATAAACAAAATGCAGACTCAACAATGGATAACCCATAATAATGCTGCAGTCTTAATATTTAATGGAGCAGACATTTTAGACAATGTATAAAGGGAATCCTGACTTATGGGGTAGTGTCACAACAATGACACACATCAATTAAAAAAAACAAAAACAAAATAAATATGAACCCCCTTTATTCCACAGTATTTCAAAGAACAGGTGCATTATATACCCTATGCATATGCAATACGCATAACAAATTATATTAAAACAATATACAACATCCACAAAGAATACACAGTAAGAAGAGGCGACCCATACATAATATCGCAGGATGCGGTTTTGTCCACAGTTTGTCGTAGATCCCTCTTCTCTTAGTGACAATTAAGGTGTTTCATTAAATGTAATTCTCTAATGCAACCTAGGTGTCTGACTGAAGGAGGACAATGATAAACTCCCAAGAAAAACTCCCATTGTGGCTTGACTTTTTCTTTTTTGTGTGGCATACATTGTAATATGTTTAGCCAACCACATAATTATGCAACCAGATTAAACATCAACTAAACATTAACTATCCATACGATCACATTATTCAATATTAGTGGTTAGACATATGGCTTTAGCACATGTCATTTGTAAAGTACCATTGTTGTGCTTTCCGGGAATCTGTCTTAATACAGTTTCACATAACTACAGATTTTTTGCTTTTTTGATAGCCAAAATTTGTGTCTATCAAATGCTGGTAATGGGTGAAGTCAAGCTACTCTAGAAAGAGAGTCTCAGTAAAATGCTGGTTCCACTCCTGGAAGTAGGAAGTCACAACTCTCAACAGACTCCAACTCTCAATTTCAACTGGTGTGTGGTCGGGGTTTACCTAGGCGATCATGGAAAAGTTCACTTTTATTTGTGAATCTCTGTGTCTTTTTGTCCTTGCACAGACTCAATAATAATAAATAAGGGATAACGAGTCATTACATCCATCAAACTGGTCACCTCGAAGGAAGTTCTCCCTCTTATCTCCCGTTTGTATTTAGGATATAATTTTATCTGTAACTTTCTTAATATTTAGGAATCATTTGCATGGACTACAGAAAACTAGACTGCATTTCCTTGGCAGAAATTCAGGCAATGTCAGAGACGCAGCGGTACATCCTCATGCCAAGTCTCACATTGATAGACGAAACACATCAAGAAATATGATTTAGATAGTTTTTGATAGTTGCTGCGCCACCTAGTGGTCAAATGCGGCCATATCTATAGGACATAGTCGGGATGGGGTCCCCAGTCATAACACTAAAATTGGTCATGGGGGAAATGTCGAAGCATTGCCAAGATCTTAGCTCACTTCCTGTTTGAGAATTTTTTTGTGGCTGGGTTTTACATGGTTTAAAACATGGATTTTGGCTCTGTAATCACAGTTTTAAATGGCCTTTTCTGCTGGTCCCATCGTAACAGCTAAAGTGGAGGAGTGCATTATGACATCATCACTCCAACATTCTACCCATTAATTTGAAGTAACCAAACATTGTAATAAAAGTTGTACTCAGCTGTCAAATACTTCTCTCTCTCTTTCTCCCTCTACCGCTCTTTCTCTCACCCAGTCCCCACCCCCCAATCCCCACCCACACACAATGTCACACAGTGTCATGGTTTAAAATCAGTTATTTTTTTTGTTTGTTTCAAATGGCTTTCGTCAACAGCCTCACTGTTTCTCTGTGTTCCCTGTGTCGTTTACATAATTTAGAACCCTCCGTCCTTTTCTATGTTTTTCAACTTAATTCAAAGGTTTTTACATCATTTAAAATGTGGATTTAATCTGTTTCTCCGCTGGTCACACTAAAGTGGAGCAGTGCATTATGACATCTTCACTCCAAAGTTCTACCCATTCATTTCAATGGCACAGAATTTCACTGGAAAATTGGAATAGCATACAAATGACAAGGGGTAGGGCAACCTTTTGAACTTGCCTATGGCAAGCACACTAATAACCCATTGTAGATTGTATTGTAAAGTAGGCCTACAGTGTAAAATAGTTTACTACGGTTCTTACCATTCATAAGCACAGCGATATAGAACGGTGATTCAATTTTTTGGGATTTACTTCTAAGGTATCCAGTTATACAAAGTTAATTCCAACCTCATCAGCCAATCAGAAAAGAGAATTCCATTGTTAAGGGAGATAAGTAATAAGGAAGTTTTGCTTTTTTTGCCTTTACTTTGATTCCCAAGCACTGAAGTCCTTATATACCTTATGCCTTTGTAAGCTACTGACTTTGGGGCAAATGCTACAGAACTCCTCCCTCCAGTCACCAAACTTTTTCACTGTATACTTTAGTCTCCAGTTGAAGTACAAGGCATAGCGTTCCTTATCTTTGGCCAGCTTCTTGAGGAATTCTCCAAGCTCCTCTAATGATTTGAAGTCATCCACATGGATGAAGGAATCTTTTGGGGCCACTGCCTCATACTGTTCTCGTGGTGGACCTAAAACTACAGGAACAGCTCCACCCATTAAGGAGTTGTACCAAAACTTCTCTGTGATGTAGTCTTTGAAAATGGAGTTCTCAAAAGCCAGGTAGAAGTAGCAGCGAGAGATTGTGGGTATCAGAGTTTCACCAGAAAGACGCTTATTCACTGCTCCACCATACACTTCCAGTGGTATAATTGTTTTTAGTCTATTGTAAACAGCAGTTCTCTTATGATGGGCTGCAAAATTGCTCACAACCCAACAAGCCAAAGATGACTTGCTCTTTGGGATAAAATCCTCAACTGTTAATCCAGTTCCAAAATCCTGGGGTATCAATCTGCCATATGGTGTATAAAAATCTGCATCACGCCGATAAGACATGGTGTAGTTAAAGAGTCCATTAAATGGCTTGACATCGCCATTATGTGCTGGACTTTCCAATGAGAACCACACCCACCCTTGGTTTGGTGGTCGGGTTAGGTGTGTGGGCAGTCTTTGTTGGCCTTGGATCAGTTCGCGGTTGTGGAAAATCACAAAATCTGCTTGAGAGAACATGGACTGGTCGTCCACCAAAACACATTTCGGTATGCCAAACCTCTCTTCGCACACGTTGCCATCCAAGCTAGCTTTATCTCCAAATGGCCAGTACCACACCAGGACAGTGCTAGTTGTGTTAGATTGTGTTGTGTTGAGTTCGGGCTCTTCAGAGCTTGGGTGTATTATCAACAGTGAAGGCCAGTGAACCAGCAAGCTGCCCAAGAGTGTGAGACAGACCAGAAAGACAGACAGCAGTGTGAATCGGTGGCCACAGAAGTCCTTCATATTTATTTTCTGACAAACAAAACATTAAACAAACAAAAATCAACACACTAGAAAAGCACAGAAATTCATTGTTCAATCATATTTACATTAACACTTAACATTTTAAAAAGCTTTCCCTCCTTCCCACAAGTGCAGGGGGCACCTGAACAGAAATATATATTATCAAATTACATTCCTTTAAAGCATTGACTACACATGCTTTCTTAAGGAGACACTGCATGTAGGCTACACAAGTTTAGATTCATTTAAGTGTAGATCCATTTAATCAAGCTTTGGTTAACACCTATCCCTAAATAACATGTTTCTCCTTTTCTAAAACAAAAAAACAATTATCGTTATGTCATGGTATATATGTATAACAGGACTCCTTTCCCCCACACCAGTTATGGACAGCTACAGTTAGGCATTTTTCATTTTCTTAATTATCTTTTAATGTTCTTCAACTTCAACTTTCAACTTTATTGTCCACAGAGGGCAATTTGTTGTACAGCAGGACATTAAGGACATTAAGTACAAATATAGACAACATACAGACAAAGCAAACCATAAAGTGGAGAGTGTACACAAACATACTGTCATGTGTCCATGTACATAACAGTACAGCCATAAAATAGGATTAAAAAAAAGTTCTTAGAATACCACAAATATCATTCAAGCTTCAAGTTGTATATCTGAGTTTAACGGGTAAATGACACTAGGAACAAATGAGAATCTGAATCTGTTTTTACAGCAGGGAATATGAGACGGGTGTGAGGAGTGTAAATGGTCAAAAACCATTAGAAATACTATGAACATTCAAAAATATATAAAATATGTATAAAATGCTACTTAGGCCATATTGGAGGTTTGTGAGCCGCCTGGCCTGCGTCCTGGCCGTCCTCCTCATGATGTTGTGTTTCTCCTTGTATTCCGTGCACTCATATGTATTTCCTAAGTAAAGCCTTTTCTGTTCTCAAGTATTGTTGATGGTCCTGCCATCATCTTAAACATTACAACCTGTATGTAGCCTATAGGCTACGAAGCATTATTTCTTAATAATACCATGCAGCTGAGAAGACCAAGACGAAAAGTTTCCATGAGTCTAAGATTGTGTGGCGAGCATCTTGCCTGTGCCTCACGCTCAACGCAATCCAATAATTAATTTGAACCCTGCTTATGTAGCCTATGCTTATCTCACGTAGAATAGGCCTATGCTTCAAAGCAATATGGTTAAAATATTTTCCAGAAATGAAACAGATTCTGTGCGACAGGCTAAACTACAGCAGAGAGAAAGTAGCCCATCATGCAGGAAAGGTGTTCAAACTAATTCTGTTTACTTTGTTAGATGTGGGCCTGTAAAACCGAGTGCTGATGAGGGCATTTGGCCTCTGTGTATTAAGTGAAATGGCAAAAGTAAAAGTGATCACCTGAGCGACAAAAACTGTCCCTGCTTGCTGTGCATTATTTGTGGTGAAAGTGTTTGCTTTCTCTATGTAAGCTATTTCACTGGTCCTGAATCAACTGTTACACCATAGTTCAAATTTTACTTTGGTGAAAAAGAAAAGCTATTAAATTTAGATCACGGAAATTTCAACTTCTATCCATGACCAACTATGGCAGAAGCAAATTCATCCCTCTCACGCTTGTTAAAACCGCAAAAAACCCCAGTCCCAGGCTTTACCCCTGTCTAAAACACTGGTGCATAACCACAGTCTGAGAGGGGATTAGATGATTAATCAACATGTGACATGGCATGAACATGTCACTGGCATAGACATATGACCATGTGACCCATGTCAATGATGCATCACTGGCATGACACAGAAAGAGGCATTCATGATTTTTGCGGCTTTTCCAAAAGTTTGTTACGGCAGCCATTTCACTGATCTGAATAAAACATCAGAATGGGAGTGGAAACAGATTTCCATGTTCTTTCTGCTCAATTCTAAAATCTTAATATTATCTATGAAATGTCATTTATGGCTCAAGGTTCCATCTTTATTCAGTGCACTCTCCCCACTCACACACACACACATACAATAGTTTTGTCGTGTTACTTCTTGGAAAATTCAGAACTTGGATAGAAAGCTACAGAAAGCACCTGCTAAATGCATAAATGTAGCATGTGCTTATCAGAAAGATATTCCCATTGTTTACCAGGCTTTTTATCCACTGCGCTGACCTTGAGCATTATACTACTGCTCTGTTCTTGCTCTTTATCTCTTGATAATCTGGGACTGTGAGATGACAGTGTTGCTGAAATCATCAGAGAATCTACGTGGTGCTCCATATTCTCTCATCAACCACAGGTTTGAACAGGAAGTGTTCGATTGAACAGTTTTCAACAATCCGGTTCTAACAGTTCCCCATATTTAAGTGCATCTGCAGCATGAAGTGTGAATGAGTTGAGAGTTGTGAGTTTGCTGCAATTAGCATGAGAGCAAATTAAAAATGCTTTCTTAATTATATAGTAGCTCTCCTCTGATGGCTGACGTAGTAAGACTGGATGAAAGAAACACTGTTACATTAATCTTAAAAACAGCTCCAAACAGCTGCCTTACCTTCTTGGAGGAATGTAGTTCACCTTTCAATCGTTGTAGTGCTAAGTGGTATGAGCACTATTGTTGACTGACAATCATGGCTGCATTCTCCGCCCAGTAACAGTGACTGCGCAGGTGTGGCCAGGAAAGTCAAATGAGAGGATTAGGGCCATTGTATTTGCTGGCAGTGACGGCATTTTCAATCCCAGGTGTCCTGATAGGAGCTCAATTAAAAATAAGCATTAATCAAGCAATATGTGTATTTATTAGTATGTAATAAAAGTCTGGTCTACAGTCACTGAAGGAGGTACCATGTAATAAGTTTTATCAGTCATGTTCTTCCACACCACAATCGTCCTCACTTTCTTGCACTGTGTGTCATGCTAATGAAGGGATAATAGTATAATGGTTGCATTTCAGGGGTTGGGCTTGGATCAAGACATTTTTGACAATTATCATATTTACCCGATTAAATTGCGGTTAATATATACATTTTGCAAAGTAACAGCACCTCTGTGGTTAATACTCAGGGACGGCATATCTAAGGCAATTTTTTCTATTATCCTCACTGATCAATAACATTGAATTCCTTCTATGGGAAACCTGAGCGACTCACTCTGGGCTCTCTCTTAATGAGCCTGTTTACTAAGTCAACATTAGATTTTACTGGAAACTGTGTGGCTGGTTATAGAAAACACATTATACTGTTCTGTCACAACTGCTCAGTTCTATATGGACAGTGGGGTCTTGTAGGGAAAGTGTGCTTGCTGCAAAGTACTTGTAATGATATTTTGAGCATGTTAAGACACTATAAAGCATGTATAAAGCCTACCACTAAACTGTAGCTATCTAGGTGCGCACTAGCCCTAGATAGCTACACTATAACCCTATTTGGCCCGCGGCCTGAATCTAGGCTCACGTACACACATCAGGCGCGATTATATAGGTTATGTTTAGCATTGACAAATTGTATTTTGGAATTGCCACTGAAAAAGCAAAACTTCTCAACTTTTGCTGCATGACTAGCAAGCAGCAACCTATTACATTGTGTGTAGCACAGAGAACAATCAAATCAGGCAACGCTTGGGTGTTAATTTCCGAGCCCCATCCGAGTCCATATTCTGAACTGAAACTGAAGCACAGGGAACTATGGCAAAAAATGCTTAGAGCCTATCTACCTTTTTCCACAGGAGACATGTCAATATACTGTGGAAAGCCAGCAAGGTTCTGTACTAAAGAGTACTTTAATAAAATAAACAATAAATAAAATGGTGTCAACATATGGGCACCATAGTAACAGTGTGCTTCTGCAGCATCAACCATATGTTTGTGCAGGTACTGTGGTTTCTCTTCTTTTCTTTGTCCTTCCTATGAGATCCCTTCCCCCTTTGTGAGCTCATGTCACAGCACCCAGTTTTCTAGGAAGTATGAGACAAACACAGGTGATATCCAGTAACGATTTGCACTAAACCTTATTGGATGTCATTAGTGATACCTGTGTTTGTCTTATTTCCTGGAAATTCTGCCACTGTGACATAGGTCCATTGTTCTGCAGATAAGCCTTGCAGGGTGGCATTAGTGGAATACACACCACTAAATTTTCACTTAAAAATAAGGCCAAACTAAGAGGTCATTGGTCAAAAAATTGGTCAGAAAAACACATTCATGCCTTTGTTTCCAGTACAGTCTGCAATGGCCTTTTCCCACGTCTTCTAAAAGACATTAACATGCAAGTTACTAATAGAATATTCTATTCATATTTTCATTCACATGCAACACCACTATAGTCTGATCATCGAAGTTCTGAAGAATCTTTTCAACTTTAGCCCAGTGTTCCTTCAGCTACTGTTCCTACCAGCGAAAATTAAAAAATCATGAATAATGCTAATAAGATGTTTACATGTCAGAAACGCACCTCGATAAAGTGACTGATCAGAATATGCACACATATCTTAATTTGATTATGGCAATCAGAATTTTTTTGTGTCATATTCTGAATAAGACCATATTCTGATTAATGTCCATGTAATTATACAAAATGCAGTAGCAAGACTAATGCTGTTCCAAAGAAGTCAACCCTCCCTTTTGCAAACAAGCTACGCCACAGAGCGCACTACAAACAGAACGTTTGTATAGGTCACAGGTTAGGTGATGTTGTTAACGCAGATGGTTTATAGTAGCCTTGCTCACATCTGTTCGGCCCTGCCCACTGAACAGCAATTCCTGTATCCATATAAACACTACCACCCACACACTGAGTTCGCAATACTAAACAGGCTTCCACTATCCGGACCCCAAGTGCCTTTACCTATATGTCAGGGAAAAATCCCTTAATACTACTACAAAGACCACACGACACTCAAGCTTTCCTTTCCGCGGTACTTTGGCTGCCAAAGGGGAGAGTGTAGTCAGGGCAGTCCCTTCCCACAGTCTCCTAACGTCAGAGCCTCAAACCACACTTTTATTCGAGACAGGATGATACAGTTGCACAGAAATATTTGCATAATCTAGTCATACAGGAACTGTCTGGGTGACAGTTCCTCATCAGTCTTAGTGACAATTCCTTATTACACATTCAGTTCTTCTTGAGTATCCTTTCACCCAAAACAACATTGCATTTGATAACATACATTGGTTATATGGTTGTACATAATGATAACTTATTTATTTCCAACACTATGCCTGTCCCCACCCGATGTGATCCATGCCCATTCCCAACCCTAATTGGTGACATAGCAGGAGCATCAATGAGCAATGGGTGCCAACCATGTTGGGTATTTTGTGAGACATAACACCTACAGGAGCAAAAAGGACAGATTATCAGAACCCCCCTAACTGGTCCCTGGCTACATATGCACAGGGCAAATGGGCCCTCCAGTCTTACACAATACAGTGGTTGGACAAGATGCATGATACAAACTACACAAGGTGGTACCTGGCTCTTTAACAATGTAGTGCACCATGGGCCTGGGCTGCAAATTTGCTAGCAGTGTTTATCCAGGCTAAGCTGCATCTTTATATAGACAGAATTTACATTATGTAAGCAACATTTCAGTTGTGAAAACCATTTATTGAAGTAATAGAAATTATGCATTATATCAGAATAGCAAAAATTGGGTACCCAAATGTAATAGCCTCAATAAGATTTAGGTTTTTCTGCCCTTTCCTCTTTTTGAAATGTCCCCAGTTCCATTAAGACATTGATGACTGTTGGGCGTGGACAGTCTGCTTCACACCACTCAGATTTTTGAACAATGATTCAGATGTTGAAAGCAATCAACTCTGCTCAAACGTTGATTGTTAAAGATTGTTCTCAAGAATCTGGGTGGATGGCTGGCTGATACTGGATGGAAACTATATGATTCTCAAATTAAATAAAAAGCTTTGCTTTATTTCCATTCCCATGCATGCAAGTCCTCATACACCTTATGCTTTTCTAAGCTACTGATTTTGGGGCAAAATCTCATCCTCCACTCATCTAAATGTTTCACTGTATACTTCAGTCTCCAGTTGAAGTACGAGTCATAGCATTCCTTATCTCTAGCCAGCTTCTTGAGGAATTCTCCAAGCGCCTCTAATGATCTGAAGTCATCCACATGGATGAAGGAATCTTTTGGTGCCACTGCCTCATACTGTTCACGTGGTGGACCTAAAACTACAGGAACAGTTCCACCCATTAAGGCACTGTCACGAGCGAGACGTTTATTCCCTGCTGCACCATACACATCCACTGGTATTGGAATTGTTTTCAGTCTATTGTAAACAGCAGTTCTCTTATGTTTGGC
This sequence comes from Tenualosa thibaudeaui, assembly GCA_027481765.1. NCBI lineage: Eukaryota > Metazoa > Chordata > Actinopteri > Clupeiformes > Clupeidae > Tenualosa > Tenualosa thibaudeaui. The sequence goes on from JAIFZK010000014.1 coordinate 10,265,701, forward strand.
ACCAAAATTGCTTACAACCCAGCAAGCTAAAGACGACTTGTTCTTTGGAATAAAAGCCTCAACTGCTAGTCCACAGATTCCTGGGGTACCAGTCTGGCACATGGAATAGGAATGTCTGCATCACTGCGGTAAGACATGGTACAATTGAAGTGCCCAGCAAAGGGCTTTACATTGCCATTGTTTGCTGGACTTTCCAGTGACAACCACACCCACCTCTGGTTCTGTGGTTGGGTCAGGTGTGTGGGCAGGCTTTGCTGGCCTTGGACCAGCTCGTGGTTGCGGAAAATTACAAAATCTGCCTTAGAGAATATGGACCGATTGTCCACCAAAATGCAGTCTGATATTCCAAATCTCTCGCACACATTGCCATCCACAATAGATTTACCTTCAAAAGGCCAATACCACACTAAAATAGTGGTAGGCCTTTTGGTGCGGGTCTTGGGTACATTTTCAACAGTGGAGACCATGGGATCAGGAAGCTGCCCAAACATGTTAGGCAGACAAGAAACGCAAACAGCAGTGTCCATCAGTGGTCGAAGTCCAACATATTTGTTTTCTGACAAACAAAACAGCAAACAAGCACAAATCAACAATCTCACAAACCACAGACTGGGTTACTCCATCATATTACCCTCCATCATTTCTAAATGCTTTAATGAAAATATATGTGGCAACGACATCACTATATCAAGTATATGTAATTGACAACCCAACAGCGCAGCAAAGGCTATTTGGAAAGAAAAAATAAACTTTTACATTTTTGACTTAACAAGCTCTGTTGTGTTTACATGAATCATTTGAGGCCTACCTGAAAAACATGTAAACAAGTTCTGTGTAACAGACTAATATCTCACAGTAGCGGATACATAATCTACTTACATTAAATATTAAAAGGACACCAGGGAAGTCTTTTCTTTTTTTGGTTTGTTTTTTTTTTTCTGGTCCCAGTCGATATAAACATTGAATTACACATATGATTGTGAGCATAATTTTTCCTGTAAAGAAAGTTGCAGTTCATCTCATGACTGGTGATTCAGAGCATTGTTAAAGTTTGTAACTCCAGTGACTACAGCCTGTAAGTCACATACGTGACATCACTGAAGATAACCCTATTCTTACCATGATTCACAAGCATATCAGCAACAGGTCTTATAGCAACTTTGAACTAATCTTTGTTATGAAAAGACCATTGAGTCCATTGAGTCAGAATAAAACACATCAGGTAAGGAGTATCTTTCCATTTAACTGCTGCTGAGCGACCTAGCAGGTAGCAAGCTAAAAACCTTATTGTCGATGGTGACGTTTATTAACCCAGACAAGAGTGTAGTCACAATTTCATCAGGAGATTTTGGTTTAGTTCTACAACAGGTTGATGCAGGCATCTTGCAAATTTGTGAAGAGGCCATATGGGGAGCCATTGATGTGACTGACATCAGTAAATTAACCTAAAAACTGAGGTTCTATGTAAGGAACCAGTACAGATGACCCAAGAGCAACATGTTTAATCACCAACAGTTTATTAAGGATAAGGGGGGAAAGGGAGTGTGTGGATGCTCTTCGGGTGGCGAGTCGGGTAAACCGGGGCAGGAGAGCTGAGCGTTCGTTGTGGACAGGCAGCGGGTCAGGAGCTGGGGCTGGAGAGCAGAGCGTAGGTCGTGGACAGGCAGCGGGTCAGAAGCCGGGGCAGGAGAGCAGAGCAGAGGTCGTGGACAAACGGAGGTCGTTACCAGGGGCAGGAGAGCAGTGCGGTGGTCAATCGGTCCGGGGTTGTTAACAGGAAAGCAATCAGTCAGGATACGAAGAACAGAGGATGGGGGCAGGCAGGAGAACAGGACAGAAACTCAGGAACAGACGGACGACAGAAACACAGGATCTTCGGGAAACGGGTTTCGGGACCAGGAGCAGGAGTCAGGGTCTTAAATGCTTGCCTTGCGTGAGTAGCAGTAGGTTCGCGGACAGTCTGACAGGGAACACTGGAAGACAGGGGTTTAAATAGAAGACAGACAACAGATAACGAGCAACAGGTGGAAGTAATGATTGAGGCAGATTAGCGTGAGTGAGTGGGAGGGGCAAGTGATCAGGGAGAGAACGGGTGATACAGACAGACAGACATGACATTCTATTATTTTTCATCTTCTTTAACATTAAGCCATCTATGTGTCTGAAATGATATTTTGTTATAAATTAACTTTTAGTGTTATAATAAAAAAAAGTTAGTATAGTACATACCGTAATGTTAACTTATGATACTGTATGTTTACTGTAAACATTCTGTTACTTTGTTGTAACCCTGTTTTACACATTTGAACCTGAGTAAATACTTATATTGGCACCAGGGATGTCACTTGGTTTGAAACACAGACTTGGCCCCTTAGTTGTAGCTGATGGTTTGCGCGTGCAGAGTGCGAGCCGAAAATATTTGTTCATGTTTAAAAGAGATATCTGATGTGAATCAATCCATAGCCATGTTGTTTGAGGTCACTGAGTAAGAACATGTGATTCGGTATATACAGTACTAAATATGAGCTAACACTGAATGGGGCACAGTGACTTACATTACGTTCAGAATGTTTACATTCCCCATTCAGATAATGTTAGCTACTGGTTCATTATTTGTCTCTGTTGCATCAAATTTTCCTACAGACAGCACTTGGTGGACTCGAACACTGTAGATTGATTCACACTGGATTTTTTCTTTGTATAGGCTACATTCATTTATTTTTTGTTAGTTACAGAATATTCATCAGGGCCTGACTAATTTTCTCTACCAGCCCTTTTTGAAGCCACCTGCCTTTCCTTTACCTCCTCTGGATAGGCCCAATTTGTTCTCTCTTTCTATTTTATTTTTTTTAATATGCCCCTGACTGATACCTTGCCTTAATTGTACCAGAAATCAGACTGTATTCTCCTGCTTATTTTGATATAAGGTTTATTATGTATTGAGTTAGTTAACTATTGCAACAAGAATGTCTCTTTATGGACACAGGCAGACCTGCAGAATGTATTAAGACATTTGATATGCATTTAAAGTTAATTTTCTAACAAACTGCAGCAACTAGTGCCTAGTATCATAGGAAAGCTGAGGTCATGCAGTTGGAGGAAAGCCTGGTTTTCTGGTTGTTTATGACTAAATGCAGTGGTAAAGATGGAAATTCTGCTGATTGCTTCTCTTTCACGAAATTTACCCCATAGTTGTAGTCCCCCCTAGACATCAAAATGTATAGTCTGACCACGATCGATAAACAGAGCTCAATCCTAAGGTTGGAATGAGCAGTTGTCTTTCAAACTGGATAGTGCTACGAGTAATCTGAACAACATCAGCAAAACAGCAAATACATCCTTGTTTGAAACAAATGGCTTGGAGTACCTTTTCCTGCACAATTTTCAAAGAACAACATCTAAGTCTAAGTCTTCTAAGTTCCAGGTCTAACTCTCCAAGCTTGTTGTTGGCTTTTCCAGTGAGATCTGCCCATCTCTCACTTCTTTGTCAATGTCCCAGAATAAGAAAATGAATTGGTAGTTTGACCAGTCCAATTTCATAGCTTTTATGTTGGTGTGGACATTTAGTTTCCTGCACTTGCAGTGAAATTGAGCTGTGGTGAGAGGTGTAGATGGAGGCAGAGCTGGCTAATGTGCGGTGTAAATAATGAATGAAGAGAGTAGAGTTACAGCATGAACTGAGCTATTCCATGGCTCTGAATTATTGATCCTTTTAAAAAAAAAACATTCTTGAATAAATGGGGTTTAAAAGGGTTTCAACCAACACTCAACAGTGACTTTGGCAAATTGACATTTGGCTAAGTTCACTGTGAGGGTTGCTGCCACCAGCCTCTCACTCACTGAACAAATAAGTGAGAGATTTTCCACTTATCAGCATAACACACATCATCTATGTATACTGCGCACCATTTAGGTGCCGCAACGACTCTGTTCATGAGCCGTTGAAACTGGAGGGGACGTAACGTAATCCGAAAGACGTGCGGGTAAAATACAGTAGCCATGATAAAGGACTAAATCTCTGGCACCCTACCAGTTAAAGGAAATTTAATTTACAAATCACGCTGCGCGCCGCACCCACTTGATCAACACATTAACTTTATCAAAAGGTGTTTTTTTGATTATGTCACAAGTAAACACGGTGATGACCAATTTGAGTAAGATGGCGGAATGTACAATTAGGCAATAGGGTAACAAAACGCTGTTTAAACCCACGATAACAAATGTATTTGTGCAGGCACAAATAACACTGTTCAACTTATATATTTCTGTCTGTGGAATACGCTACGCAAGAATATTCTTGGTAGCATTTATAGTGGAGAAATCAACTGTTTTATTTGTCAAATCTTCATTCAGTGAATCCATACAATATTTAGTTTGTTAGCTAATTTATTCATATTTCGTTTGGATTGCAACATCAACAGAAACGATTGAATCAGTTGTTGTTTAGCAGCCTCCAAAAATGAAGTAAAATCTCTCCACATACAAACATATTTCCATATAGTTTCTTTTGAAGTGACCTGGCTCTGAACAAAAAATTACACACAGGCCTATTTTCTGCATTGTGATTTTGAGTTTGATCAGAATTTAACCTCCAATCATTTTTGCTTCATCAACAAATCATGCTGCATTTTTAAATTATGTTTTTTGTTCAAAAGTTAACTTGCTTGACTACAAAATAAAAATCAACGAAGACGTTCCCTAACCTATGTGCTCCAGCGAAGTACGACCAGAGAACATTTGCTTATCCTTTAAATACAAAAATAAATGCAACAACTTTGTCTTCCTTTGCGGATTTCAGATATGTTAATCAAATAATGGTCAGTTACACTATACTACTGTTCCCTAGTTAAAGCTGCTAACAAACCCTCGAATGGAGTCACTAGGAAAGCATCAAGCACGCTCATATCCCACTATCAACAACTCAAAGCTAGAGTGCTCTAAAATGGAGATGGTGTTGGCTGTACACGCTGATACCCTGCTGATTTGATCACAAACACACTTCGCAAAAAACAAAGAAAACAAAAAACAAAAATGGTTGGATGAAATGCTTGATTCCGCTCTACTCTTCCCAAATCAAAATATTAACATTACATAAACAATTCAGATATCTTACAACACAAAAACAGCGAGAAGCAGGTGTTCCAGATTGTCTGGTGCACATGTTGACTGGTGCCACTATATATGCAGTCACTGGGTGCCACTTGTCTAATTTCACTGAATATTTATAATGTTCTGCCTGGAGATCTAAATGGGCAGTTGTGGCGGATTAATTTTCTCAACATTTAAAGATCAGTCCAAAACTAACATCTGATGTTATTGTCTATTGTCTATTGTCTTTTGAGCATTATCCACATTAAACAAAATGTGTTGTGTTAACAGAAAAAAATGGCAACAGATATCGAAGTTTTCAGCGGCATTCAAACCATGAATGCCTATGAACTTGTTAGAACGTGAGTGTTGGAATTAGAATGTATATTTTATTATTTTATTTTTATCATTTGCAGTTTAAGTCGTTATTTTTGAGCTAGGCCTAACTCAACTGTCTTTCCACATATGACATGACTTTTTTTATTTTATTCTGTTCCTGCCGTTCCCGTCATTAGAGATAAGGTGGAATATTCTGTTCTTGGGGGAACTTTCTGTGAAGCATGCTGTCTCTCCCTTGATGCGCCTCATTGTAAATAAAACCTGATTTTTCTAAATGTCTGACATGGTCTCCTGCTATACTGATGTAACCTAAAAATTACTATCAAAAGTTTGGTACGCATCATGCTACACTACCAATCGCCGAAAAAAGCTGCCACTGCACATGTATATAGTTTAGTTATAGCCTCAATCATCACAGGTTAACACTAGAAAAGCACTCGGAGAGCACAGACCTTCACCATGGCAATAGGGTCACTGATGCAGTAGAAATTGCAGATGGTGTTCCGGATCACCACCAAAACGAAATCATCTGCTCCTTGTCCTGATACCTACTTGTCTGAAAATGTCATCCAAATCTCTGTAGTAGGGCCTACTTTTTGAGTTATTTTTCACACAGACAAACAGACGAAAAACATAACCCCCTTGGTGGAGATAATAAGAGAAATATACATGCCCATGTTAACTAGGTAAATAAATAAATAAGTTTTCACAATATGGCATACATGATGTACATACAGTATAAAAATACAGAGAAGAAATCCTACCATTTGTGTCTTTTAGGGTACTAATTTGTTTGGTGTGGAAGTAGTGCGGATTGTGCAGGAGGGTGCTATGGTGAATAGTGCAATACTGTCAGTGCAGGTACATTTCCAGTGCAGATTCTGTTCCAGGCAGAGTATATGTATAAGTAGGCTATGCATTATAAAACATTCAATAATAATAAAAAAAAGCAGTTAAGAGAGCAGTGAGCTCGGGGGGTGGGGGGGGGGGCATGTGTGGTGTAGAATCAAGCAGACCAATTTATCTCTCTGTGTGGCGTTGTAGAGCTGTAAGGGACCTTCTCAGCCTATTAGTTGAGCATGGACAGGGACAGGAGTCTGTCTGGAGATGACAAAAAAAAAAACATACAGCACAACAGTTCAAACAAAGCGCCTGCCTTGCTACACAACTAAGTGCAAAAAGCACCTGCTAAATGCATAAACATAGCATGTGCTTATCAGAAACATATTCCCATTGTTTACCAGGCTTTTTATCCACTGCGCTGACCTTGAGCATTATACTACTGCTCTGTTCTTACTCTTTGTCTCGATAATCTGGGACTGTGAGATGACAGTGTTGCTGAAATCATCAGAGAATCTACGTGGTGGTCCAGATTCTCTCATCAACCACAGGTTTGAACAGGAAGTGTTAGATTCAACGGAAGTTTTCAACAATCTGGTTCTAACAGTTTCCCCATATTTAAGTGCATCTGCAGCATGAAGTGTGACTTGAGTTGAGATTCTTTGCTGCAATTAGCATGAGAGCAAATTAAAAATGCTTTCTTAATTATATTGTAGCTCTCCTCTGAAATGACTGATGACTGACATGTAGTAAGACTGGATGAAAGAAACACTGTTACATTAATCATAAAAAAGAGAACTCCAAACAGCTGCCTTACCTTATCAGAGGAATGTGATATGAGCACTATTGTTGACTGACAATCATGGCTGCATTCTCCACCCGGTAACAGTGACTGCGCAGGTGTGGCCAGGACAGTCAGATGAGAAGATATGGGCCATTGTATTTGCTGGTAATGGCCAGTGACATTTTCAATCCCAGGTGTCCTGATAGGAGCTCAATTAAAAATAAGCATTAATCAAGCAATGTGTATTTATTAGTATGTAATAAAAGTCTGGTCTACAGTCACTGAAGGAGGTACCATGTAATAAGTTTTATCAGTCATGTTCTTCCACACCATAATCATTTCACCAGTCCTCACTTTCTTGCACTGTGTGTCATGCTAATGAAGGGATAATAGTATAATGGTTGCATTTCAGGGGTTGGGCTTGGATCAAGACATTTTTGACAATTATCATATTTACCTGATTAAATTGCAGTTAATATATACATTTTGCAAAGTAACAGCACCTCTGTGGTTAATACTCAGGGGCGGCATATCTAAGGCAATTTTTTCTATTATCCTCACTGATCAATAACATTGAATTCCTTCTTTGGGAAACCTGAGTGTTAGTAAATCCTCACCCTGGGCTCTCTCTTAATGAGTGTGTTTACTAGGTCAATGCTGAAAGGATCAAGGAGTTTATTTGTCAAATATATTGAAATACTAATCTAAGACAAGTAGTGGACTTGCATAATTAGAGTATTAGCTAAATGTAAGGCAAAAAGAAAGATACAGGAAAAGCAAATAAATAGGCTTTAGTGCATATTGGGCGACGGATCCCTATATCCTACAACCGCACCTTGCCCATGAATTCACACCTATTTGTCTCTGTCAGATTACTCGCCGAGTTTTCATCACACAGATACCACTCTCATATCATGTGAAACTGCACGACCGAGCTTTCCAACTGTGCTTCTCGCTAGTTGCTGTAATAAACAGTTCACGAGAAAACTAGCTTTGAATTTACATAAAAATATCAATATCAACAGCTCTGCATCCATCTCATACTCATTCATTTTGGTGACACATCTCATGATCTCTTATCTTTATGCTGGCTCACATAATACTGCATGTGCTGTAACTGTACCAGGAAAGCGATAGAGGTGGCCGGGAGAGCCATCATTCATCCTGTAATGAGCAATTAAACCATCTAAACCATGATCTAAACCAGGAGGAATTTCCATCATCTCACAAACCTCCTTTGTCAAGTCATGTGTGTTGGTTGCATAATCCTCTCCCCTCTCAGAGATAAGGGTCTGCTGCTCTGATTTTTTTTTGTGAACTCTAAATGCAAACAACTATACTGCAGTAAATGTGTGGACTCAGTGATCCATGTTGCATGTTAGTCACTGACGATCTCTGTCAATCAGACCGTGACAACAACAGCTGTTAGGGAACCCCCTTCCCCCTTGAAGAAAGTGATCGTATTTCACTATATTTGAAGGTGGGACTGAACACACAATACACTGTTTCTTTTTGTCACTTGTGGAAGATAGACATTGATATTATACTAAACTGAACTTGGTTGGTTGCGTACATCCTATAAACTATTGTTTGTTTCTGTCTGTGTGCTTGAAGTATGTGCCTGCTGAATAAACATATGCTGTTCTAATAGGTTCATGTAAATTGACTAGAAGGAAAGAGTGAGCCATGTTTTGCCTGTGAGCCAAATTTGTCAACTTGTGAAACACCCAGAGCTGAACCTGTAGAACAGGTTTTATGGCTCCAGCAGTCTAATGACATTAGAGCGTAATCAATCTATTATTTCAGTGAGTCAATATAGCTTAGTAAATACCTGTGGTAATGAAAGGTACACCAAGAGTATTTGCTTTTAAACATAACCCTCCGTGCAGGCAAGCATTCAGAGGAACCAGAATACATCAAACCACTACTAAGGAATCATAAGATGGAGCCACAGAGCAGTAATTCAAATAAAGGACACCAGAGGCTAAAGGAATTCCATCACACAAATTTGCAACACAGCAAGGCAATAAATCATTATGGCAATATCAGCAACAAGGCAAAGATTGTTCATTTAGATAGCTAAACTACAACAGAGCAACATAGGCCCCTTACCCAATTATGTTATTGCACAGGCCCGAATATATTTAAAAAGAGACACACCCACTCAACAAATGCACACTCACACAAACACACACACGGTTTGAACCCCAGCCTCTCCTGTAAAGTGCTTTGAGTGCTCGAAGGAGAGGAAAAGTGCTACATAAAATATGTCCATTTACCATGTAAGTAAATGCTTTATTTGTATTATCCAGTCAGTATTGTTAGTAATACCATATGTAATGGTATACATACCCTGTGTGTTAAATTTACAGCTCAAAAATTACAGATGGGTTCAGCATGCTGATCAAGCAAAGGATTGTAGTGATTTTCTTTGTTGCTTTCTGCTTACCCAAAGGCTTCCATCAATGAAAATGTTTTTTTTCAAAACCAAAACATAAAGCCACCATAAAACCACTATTATGTTATGGTACTGGCCATTTGGGATGAAGGTTGAGCCTTTGGAGGGTGATGTGTGCAGTAAAAAATTTGTATACAAAACTGCACTGTGACAGTAAGTCAGTCCCAGTTTTCTGATGCAGATTTTGTCATTTTCCACAACCAAAAGCTGAACAATCTTTGCCTTGTTGCTGATATTGTCATAATGATTTATTGCCTTGCTGTGTTGCACATTTGTGGGACAGAATTCCTTTAGCCTCTGGTGTCTGGAAAACTGAAAATGACTAAACGCTGGACGTAACTCCCACTTACACTCATCGTAAGAATTGGGGCAGTCAAAATTAAAACTCTACCACAGATCAACTACCTTTTATGATCCCAACTACACCTACAGATAACTGGTTCAGAACACAATTCTATTGGGATCAATAAAAAAACAGAATCTCACTTACAACTTTACAAAACAGAAAATTGTGGTGGCCTTGAATCACCAAATTAATCACAAATACATTCTTGCAAATCAGTTACAGTATCTGGTTAAAAAATCAAAAAGTCAAAAATCTAAAATCTGGTCAATTAAAAAATCTGAAATCTGTCAACAACTCAAAACTCAAACTCAACAACTCTGACAGCCTGGTGGAATGCTTGCACAGAATAAATTCACCCGACTCTGGCATAATCCAATTATCACACTAACAAACCCCTTCACTTTTTCAAATGGGATTGCCCATTTGCAGGGAGTACGCGCCCTCTGTTTAGTGCAGGTGCGCCTGCAGCTTGCTGCTGATACACAGGTTTGTGGGGAGCGGGCAAGCGGCCAGCGATGCATCTAACAAACAAGTTGTGGAAGAAGAAGAAGGGGGATTAAGAGTATCATAGAAGAAGAAGAAGAATTGTTGTCAATAATTAGATTCATCTATTTGCTATCCATTTCCTGTGTGGCTGTCAGAATTAACGTGTTCCAGGCGTTAAAAATAAATAGCTCAAAATCGTATTTCACTATATTTGAAGGTGGGACTGAACACACAATACACTGTTTCATTTTGTCACTTGTGGAAGATAGACATTAATATACTATACTAAACTGAACTTGGTTGGTTGCGTACATCCTACAATCTATTGTTTGTTTCTGTCTGTGTGCTTGAAGTATGTGCCTGCTGAATAAACATATGCTGTTCTAATAGGTTCATGTAAATTGACTAGAAGGAAAGAGTGAGCCATGTTTTGCCTGTGAGCCAAATTTGTCAACTTGTGAAACACCCAGAGCTGAACCTGTAGAACAGGTTTTATGGCTCCAGCAGTCTAATGACATTAGAGCGTAATCAATCTATTATTTCAGTGAGTCAATATAGCTTAGTAAATACCTGTGGTAATGAAAGGTACACCAAGAGTATTTGCTTTTAAACATAACCCTCCGTGCAGGCAAGCATTCAGAGGAACCAGAATACATCAAACCACTACTAAGGAATCAAATACAGCTTTATTTCATAATGCATAATAGATAGGCATAAGATGGAGCCACAGAGCAGTAATTCAAATAAAGGACACCAGAGGCTAAAGGAATTCCGTCACACAAATGTGCAACACAGCAAGGCAATAAATCATTATGGCAATATCAGCAACAAGGCAAAGATTGTTCATTTAGATAGCTAAACTACAACAGAGCAACATAGGCCGATTACTCAATTATGTTATTACACAGGCCCGAATATATTTTAAAAGAGACACACCCACTCAACACATGCACACTCACACAAACATACTCAAAATCCGCGGGTGACGCGATTTGCTTCATTGTCTTTCGGAAACGTTGGTATGGGTATATTTCCTTTTAAGACGGAGGTAAAGATATTAAATTAAGATAGATAACCAGGCGCATCCATTGGTGCCACTTGTAATGCTTGTGTGGACGAGAGTAAGGGGGATCGTCCACATTTCGGCGAGGGAAATATTGTGATGAGGACTGATTGAGTGAGTAATGGACACGGTCTGCATCCACTCACCTAATTAAGACTGGTTTCGCTCACCTGGAGGGAGTGACTGTTGATGAGACGCCGGGGTTTAAGAGGGTGAGTGCTCATTTTGGGGGGACGGCTGAGAGGCAGGAGAAGTGGGTGCTACCGGGTTCAGGAATTGGGTGGGGTCGCTTTTGTGGTGTTCGCGGTTGGCTAGCACCGCCGACACCGAAGAAACCGGGGATCATTTAGTGACCCGGAGGAAGATAGAGGGGGAATGTTTCAGTAGGTAGCCAGGAAAGTGTAGCTGAACCCAGTTGATTTACCCAGCGGCTTACCATTCCCTTAGGATATACACGTGGAAACTTACGGACGGAGAACTGGCTTTTCAGTACAGGGAAGTCCGTTTTTAAGTGTTTTCTTTTTGGCGTGTTTGTGTGTGTGCGTGTGCGTGTGGGCGGTAGTGGCCATCGCGGTAGTCTGTCTTATCACGCATGGTCTTTGGTTGGAGGTATGTTTTTGCTGTGCAAACTTTCTTATTGGTGCCTGAACTGATTTATTGTTGTGATACTATTGCTGTGATTAAGACGTGGGTGACGGGGTGTAGTAACTTGGGGTACCCTTTAATCAGACGTCCTTTGTGTATGTGGGGACTTGCGTGCAGCAGGGAGGCCAACGTGAGCCCAGAGTTTTATGAGTTCATTAAATAATAAAAGGATTGTTATTTCTTCAGCCTGTCTGAGTGTTCCGTACCGGACCAGACCGGAGATAATTAAAGGTGGTGGCAGCTTTATACACTGATGGTCTTATAGCGCCATCTTGTGGTACAAGTAGCTATTACAATATTTTTATATAAACTTGGTTTGCTGATTAAAACTTAAATCTACTAATCAAGAGCTCACAAAATAAAACAAAGCCAAACAAAAAACACATTATGATATAGACTTCTAATTTGCACTAATATGTTTTCTATCACTCATTTGCAGGAAGTGAGCGCCCTAGCTCCGTTTAAGTGCGCCTGCTTGCTGCTGCGGCGTTGACACACAACCTGTGGAAGAATGGGGAGGGGCTCTTCCTTCAAAGCTTCTCTTGCAGCTTCAAAGCTTCTGTAGCAGCTAGACATGCATCTAATGGTTCAACTAATGCCATAAATTGGCTAGTTATTGTCAGTGTTGGGGAAGTTACATTGAAAATGTAATTTGTCACAATTACAAGTTATCCTGTCAAATGTAATAGTTGTGTAACTATTTTAATTACTCTAACAAAGTAAATGTAAGTATTTACATTTGAATACTATATTTGATTTGAGTTGAGTGGATGTTCTCAACCTTCAACCATTTTCAAATCTTGAAACCTGACAGTGTTACCCTGACAGCATAACTACTGTCAAATTCCAGTTAAAATCCCTGTACACAGCCACAGCAGTGTCAGACTTCAAAACTCTTTACTGTGAGATCATGCTGAAGTGACACAGAAATCTAATCCTGTTATTTCCTGACTCAAACACAACTCTTTGCATAACTATGCCAGCTAAATCAAACAACTGACATTCAGCAGCTCTTGATAAACATCACTGAATGAGCAGCTGTCTTCATGTGGGGTTGTGCACCTGCTTGGTACTGCTAATTCAATCAATTACTCTGCTTCAAATCATGGAGTAGCTTTAACAGTAGCCTACTATACACTACCACTCTAAAATAATGGGTTAACATTAGTGGCAAGGCTGAAAGTTCACCCAAAGTTTAGCTACCATAACCTATCCTTAGCCTATTCTGGGAGGAAGCATAACAGCACATTGTCTGTCAAAGGTTCAATGAAAGCAAAGATCTTTCTCTCTCTGATGAAAGTGTGGTTTAGCAAAGATGTCTTTCTGGGCTAGCTAACTAACTTCCTGTGAATGGATATTACAAACTTCTGGATTTGCAAACTATGAAGTTAAAACATGTCCCTTATGTTATGTTGCTCCCTTAATGTGCAAACAATTTTATACTAAACAGAGAGCTACGCAGACACGTTTACTGGTTCACCTACTACTTTTAGTCTTTCTTCTTTTGTAATTCCAGAACTATACAACTTATTCATGCAGTAGTTGCTTAGTGCCTTCTACTGGTAGAAAACTGTATAACACCTTTAGGCACGTACATAGCATCTCCCCACTAAGACTTGTCAGTAAACATAAACCATACATCCTGTAATACAACTTAAGAGATTACTTCGTCTTTACACAATGCAAGAAGTAAATTTCGTTCTTTCCTTCCTTTTCATAAACATTAAACAAAAACAGGTATGCTTTTTTTTATTGCTATAATCAGGCTAATGATCAAAAACAGATTTGAGTTAAAACAAAAATATTGCTTGAGTGCTTTTGCTCATTTTTTATTGGCTCATTTATGCAACCACCCTGTCTGTCTAAGTGAAAAACAGCATTACAGGGAACAATCTGTAGGAACATCATTAATGTGCCATTGTTGTTGTTGTAATTTGATAATGAAGGAGAATTACACACACCAGACATTTCCACTAACCAGTGAAGCTATTTATGACAGTAAGACATACACTGCGCATGCACTGACAGCAATAGACCTGAAGGGGATCATGAGGTAATCAAGATCAGAGTGATGAACACATAAGGCTGTACTCACTTTGAGTTGAGCTCTAGTTGAGTTCACTTTGTCTTGCTCTTAAAAGCCACAAGTTAAGTGAAATTTTCCACTAAATTAGACAAAGAAAATCTAGAAAACTTAATTCAATAACCTTATTTCTGTCATTTTCTGTACATGTGATTTGACTAATATTAGTATTCAAAATGTTGACTGATTCATTAAATGCTTGTTTTGTTATGAAATCATAACCTGTCTCTATCTGTGATAGATGGTGTGATATGACACCATCAGTGATGAACACATAAGGCTGTACTCACTTTGAGTTGAGCTCTAGTTGAGTTCACTTTGTCTTGCTCTTAAAAGCCACAAGTTAAGTGAAATTTTCCACTAAATTAGACAAAGAAAATCTATAAAACCTAATTCAATAGCCTTATTTCTGTCATTTTCTGTACATGTGATTTGACTAATATTAGTATTCAAAATGTTGACTGATTCATTAAATGCTTGTTTTGTTATGAAATCATAACCTGTCTCTATCTGTGATAGATGGTGTGATAGTTGTCAGGCTGGCACGACCTAGTTCCTCCACTCAGTATTGCATTTTGTTACAGTTCTAGTTAGAGTACTCTTGAAACACTTTGGCTTCCTCAACTATACTTCTAGCATCCAATCAGCAAAGAACTAATAGTTTTGAAGTAAAAAAAAAAGAGCCCACTCAACATGAGGTAAATGTATGCCTGTCCAGCATGTCTAGACGAGTGTGGTCTCATCAATAAAAGGTCATTTGAAGGAAACTATGCTACATTTGCATTTAGATTGCTGTCTCAGACATGGCTTTGTGTATATTTGTTGATGACTTGAACAAGCAAAGCCACTCTGCAGGTTTGTCCTGATGTTATATAAGTTCAGCATGATGACTTTTTACATTGAATACCATACATTAGTCTTGTCCTGCTGTGAATGCAGGCCTACTAGACAGAGATTTTATCATGAAAGAGGAAGACCAAATGGGAAGAGGAAGTTGATTGAACATATGTTACTGTCATATAAGTGAAGGTTGTTGTCTTTGACTCACAGAGAAGAAACTGTGTAGTACTGAGCAACCAAAAAGGTGCTCTAGGTTTATTATACATGACAATCTTTAGGCAGGTGTAAGCTGGTCAATAGCTGCGCTGTAAGTTCAATAGTTTTAGCTCATTGTGCTCAACTCCCAGTCCATGGTGCTGTGAGTTGCAGGTTCTTTTGGGCTTGTGCAGGACAAAGCAAGGTAAGGTTGGGAGGTGCACTGGTGTTGGTAGAGGTATACAGTAGGAGAAGATTCTTCTAGGATTCCAAATAACTCCATTTTAGTCTTACTTCACTATAAACTATAAATGAGACAATTCAGTGCTCCTTAAACAGACTAAATACATTGCTTCAAGTTATACAGGACCCAATCAACGAAGAAGCAGAGAAGTGGTAAGTTGGTAACATTTGCAAGTGGAGGATTCTTTGATTATTTCAAGTAGAAATCATGATTTTCATATTTATGATCAGAAAAATGATTTTCCACATGGTCACACTCACTAATACATATATCATATATGCATTCCCCTCAAGCGAATATAACATTTTCATGTGGTTTTCAATGTCATAGTATTTTTAATTAATGGTGTATGAATGTTTACACTTTGTGTTAATGTTTCCACATCAGGCATCCCTAGTGGTTTCAATCACCCACTCTTTAACTTCCGTTTTCACTCTGCAAAGTCCTTGACAACATCACTGAAACAGGAAACCGCTTAATTTTTGGTCAATAAATATAAGGTGGCTGTGGGGGTGGGGGGGGGGGGGTGGGGGGGGGTTGGGTTTGAGCTCTGAGTGCTGTTCAGTGATAACAGAACCCTTGCAGCCAACAGTTGCAGGAAGGATGTGGGTAAATGTCACCTAAAACGAAAGTTTAGGAGAAGAAGAGAGGACACTGTGTCTTCGTGTGATTTTGCCTGAGATAGAAAACCAGTCAAAAATTGACTTTTACTCCAGACACTAGGTGGGCTTAACCCTAAACCAAAATAAAAAAACAACCCATGGAGGTATTTTGATCTACATTTGTTGATTCCATCCCAGAGCAGAGGGAGATTCAATCTCAGAATGAGGTCATTGGATGCAAAAGCCAAGCCAGTTAAGCCAGCCTCTTACTCCACTGTTACATGAGCCTCCAACTTAACCAAGACACACACAAAGAGATGCTCTGCTCAGCCATCGGTAACAGTCCTGTCTCTAATGCACTCCACTAACAAAATGGTTCTTAATGAGATTATATAGTTTATGTATTACTTAAGTCCAAAGAACCCCTGCCCCCTCCATTGCATGACAAATATCAAATCAAATATTTCGTTTTTATGGTTGTTGTTTCATCTTAACTGTTTAACAGTTTGCAATGCACAACTGTATGCGAAAACATTAAAGTTCAAAACAGTAGTAAAGAACAAATGGAAGAGATTTGTTAAGGAAACAGTTAGCATATAGCTCCTCCCTACATTTCATGGAATCTATACGCTAACAGGGTCTATGACTTCCAGCACTAATGGTAAGCTTGGGTAATGATGTCAGATTGGGTTTTTGGACAGAAAAGATAATATCAAATAATATAAAGTAGTGTATCCTGTATCCCTCTTGGCTGATGTGAGGTTGACATTCTATTATTGATCTGTCTATGCTGCCTGAATTTTTCATCCTTTTTAAAGAAGCTGTTCCAAGGCTGTTAGACAGGACCAGGTGGAGTATACAAATGATGGGAAGGTCAACAGAGTGGTAGTGCGTGGGCTTGTCAACTGGGCAGACTGCTTTGCTTGTCAGCTGCTGGGGACAGTATTGCTGCGTGTTGGGCTGAAGTGTACTTAATACAGTGTGAGTGCACTGTATTAGTGAATGTTTTTCTACATGGTCTTGAGTTATGGAACTACACTTTTACCTCATCCTTCCTCCAGCCATGACAATTGCATTGGTCAGGACATCTGGCCAATTCTTGTAAAACACAATGAACGGTCTTTAAAGAGTAAAGAAAGACCAATTTCACCATCTTGTTTGATCTTCCAAGATGCATCAGTTTTGTTTATTTTTGTATTATGCATGATTAGAAGAAAATGTGAGAATTGGCATTATGAAAGGAAGTCAGTTTGTGAATCCTTCTTACCTTTAGGAGAAGAACGCACTGCCAGAATAGTATTTCTCCATTATTATCATTATTAGCAATACTCAAACACGATTAGTTTTGTTTTTCATAATACTCTCTGAATCACATCACTCTAATCAGGGGTTTTGTTTAATTAAGATTTTCTTTACCCACGCCTGATATTCATGAGTCATTGCCCTTGTGAAGCCACTCCTTCCTCATCTGATTATTGTCGTGGAGAGCCTCCTCAGCTGCCTTCTTCTTCTGGCTTTGTAAATCTCCCTATTCATGCTTATATGGATATAGTGCATTTCATCACTTTAAGTTTGTTCATTGGACTTTGTGAGTTAAACTCTGTGCAAATCTCAAAACAAGGAAACCAGCTAATTTTGCTGACATTTGTATGGGTGTGAGGTGAGGTGAGAAAAAGAACTCTCTCTCTTTTGCTCTGTCCATCTCTTCCTTTTCCTCTCACTTAAAGAAAAATGGGGGAGGTGGGGCAGAGAGAGACAGAGACAGAGAGAAAAAGAGAAGGAGAGGAGAGGAACCTACAAATGGAAGAGTGTGTAGAGCTTTGCTCTGAGGAGTGTGTCAATGGTTGACAGTGTGTCAACTAGGAGGCACTCTTGAGAACATTGGAGTACACCAGAGGCGCATGCAACCACTGAACCACAAGATCTTCCGGCATGTCTACTGACTTAAACACACACTTCCTAAGGTAAGGCTGCTAATTCACCACAGTAGCATGATATGCCAGTGTCACACCATATTCATATTATAAATTGCATTAGAATTATGAGGACGAATTCTCTCCTCTTAAAACTGATTGTGTTATACAAGGTTGCTGTGCTGATCTCTATGACCACGTTCAATCTCAGAGCTCATGACTGCATGCTGAAATGTGATGCTGTGGTGGTAGAAACAGACTCATATCAGAATAGAAAATTGAAGTTAATCATGATTAATCATAATTAATCACACATTTAAAGTTCCACAATCCTGCCACTGAATTCAAAACGATGTCTTAAATTATTTACAAAGTCTATACAGTGGACTAGCATATTGCTAAAAGTACCTACAGTGGACTGCTGAAATACACCGGCAAACAAAACAAAGTGAGAGGACGAACTTAACCAATCACATTCCTTGCGGTGTGTGTGAGGAGAGTGCCGCCGCTTAGTGTGGCATATGTGTCTGTAAGATCAATTTGCATTTAAGAAAATACCTCATTAATTTTTTTGCATTAATCACAATGCGTTAACACATTTACACTGATTATTAGCACTAATTATTATTATTATTATTATTGTTTGTGTTTAACACAAACTGACTATTAAGGTATACTGGCGGTAAGGTATTACAAAAAAAATGATTACATGTTGGGCCTTAACTGAGGAGTTGAGGATGAGATAGGATGATCAGTTGATTGTCATTATACTTGCACTCACTCTAAGGGCTTGCAGGGAACCTCATTGCATTAGAATGAGCTACTGAATAGTGCATTAGAATGTCTATCATCTACAGATCATGTGGGTTACAAGTGCATTTACTATAAGCCACATGATCATGGCTAAGGATGGCCAGAGGATATGAGCAATTTAAACTGCCAACCAGTTGTGCACTGTTCTTTCCTGTTGTATGTTATGCAGTGCTAAGTTGGCTTTGCTGTTTATCAGACACTATGGGAATCCCCTGTCAGTAGCACAATGAGTTGAACACCTGTTCCATGCATCTGAAAGACATATGTGAGCTTTGTCACCAGAGATAGCACAAGAATGAGAGTGGTAAAAATGTATCTATGTTTGGTGTCTGCTGGCATCTGCTTGTGTGACTTCTAAGCTTCTCCTCTTGTGTTGTGCAGTGAAGCAATGGATGACTCAGTAACATTAGAAGACCAAAAAATCACGATTGACATGATATAGCCACTGTTACCAGCAATATTGATAGGTGCTCCACCCTAACCGGATATCCACCCATCCAAACAGATGCATGCACATGCATACACCCAGAAGTGGCAGCAGCATCCTTATCATGGAAAGTTGCCTTCCTGACCACACAGATGGGTAGGGTGTGTAATACCATTTCATTTTGAGCAGCACTGAAACAAAACGTTACTGTTTTTCTTTCAGTGAAAACAAATCACCCCAATCGTAAATCAACTCTTACCACAGAACCTAACCTAACCAGAAACCAAACAGTTAATGTTAATCTGTACTATTTTCCACTTAATTAACATCGATCCCACTTCAAATGCAACTATTTGTGATGTAAGTAAGTATGAGAAAGATCTGAGAAAAAGAGGAAATAAGCAGAACTAATATGACAGAAGAAAGAACTAGGAACTAGGAATTTCAATTTTTCTGCCTTTCTATATTATCTTTAACTGTTCTGTGCTGTTATTTTTTGTTACAGTGGTTAATATACTATTTGGACATCTACCATGAGGATGAACATCAAAAAGAGACATTGCTTTATTGTGATGTGGATGTGCATGCTGTCTTTCACTTTTTTAACCAGCACTTACTTCCTGACAGAGCTTCAGCAATATGAACTGAATAACTCAAGAACTAATGTCACTATTCTGCTCTGGCACTGGCCTTTTGGAAAGCCATACAGCCTGAATGGAGATGTGTGTCGAGAACAGTATGGCATTCATGGATGCTTCCTGGTAGACAACCGCTCCTGGTTTTCCAGGGCAGATCTGGTGGTCTTCCACCATCACGAATTGAGCTCAGGTCAGCACAGGCTGCCGTTGAACCTTTCTCGTCCTCCAGGCCAAAGTTGGGTGTGGATGACCTTGGAGAGCCCTGAGAACAATGGAAATCTCCAGGGTCTCAGCGGTTACTTCAATTATGTTATGTCTTACAGACGTGACGCCCATATAACCATCCCCTATGGAAAACTGTTGCCAAAGGCAACAGATAACAACAGCACGGCTGGTGACTTGATACCAAACGAAAAAACATCCCTTGCGTGCTGGGTTGTTAGTAACTTCTCCAAAAGACATAAGAGGACAGCTGTGTTTGAACAGCTAAAACAGATCATCAAAGTGGATGTGTATGGGAAAGCAGTGAAAAGACCTTTGGAAGCAGAACATCTGTTACCCACAATCTCTCGCTGCTACTTCTACCTGTCTTTTGAGAACTCCATCTCCAGAGACTACATCACAGAGAAGTTTTGGTACAATGCCTTAATAGGCGGAGCTGTTCCTGTAGTTTTAGGTCCACCACGAGAACAGTATGAGGCAGTGGCACCAAAAGATTCCTTCATCCATGTGGACGACTTCAAATCCATTAAGGAGCTCGGAGAATTCCTCAAGAAGCTGGCAAAAGATAAGGAAAGGTATGCCAACTACTTTGCTTGGAAACAGCACTATTCTGTCAAACTATACACAGACTGGCGGGACAGACTTTGTTCTATCTGCCCTAAGCTTAGAACCATAAGATCACAAAAAAAAATCTATGACCTTGGTGTAATGAGGAGGTAAAGAATATAAGAAGGAAAGTTTGTTATTTAAGATACTACTTAACTTTTTATTTGTCTGCAATACACAGTATTTACTGCTCTTGTTTGGTTAGCTGAGGTTACATTACCTTACATAAACTCTACCTCTGCTGATCATCTATTTTGGCCAGGGAATGTGAAAGCTCTTTAAATATGTTCTGACACACCTTTGAAACTGAGATCTACACCAAGCAGTTATCTAACATGGAATGGGATGTGTGTGTGTTAGTGGAGTATAGTTAAGGCACTTTTGTACAAAACCAATGGCCATGCTGATTGCATCAGTATTACATGACAAGGATGTGTATTTCTTTTGAGTGAAGAAATGAATTAATGAATTTTAATGAATAAACATTTGCTTTTAAAACCTTTGTTTGTGGAAAGATGTTTCATGCACTTTGTTTTGGTTACTGACACATCTCACAGACCAAAATTAGGTGCAATTTGACAAACATATATTATTATTATTATTATTATTATTAT
Source organism: Tenualosa thibaudeaui (assembly GCA_027481765.1). Classification (NCBI taxonomy): domain Eukaryota; kingdom Metazoa; phylum Chordata; class Actinopteri; order Clupeiformes; family Clupeidae; genus Tenualosa; species Tenualosa thibaudeaui. The sequence goes on from JAIFZK010000014.1 coordinate 10,286,947, forward strand.
TATTATTATTATTATTATTATTATTATTATTATTAACAACAACGTTAATAATAATAATAATAATAATAATAATAATGAGAAAGGAGGCAAGAAGCACCCCACAATGCCTTGCCAACCAATTTGACACAGATCAATAACACTCCCCCTTCCATAGTTGTAAGTGGATTTGGATTCTCTTAAAATCAATGTTGTCCTATATATGTTATTGGCCTTTGTAAGGGGTCAATGGCACATTTAAAGGAGGGACATGAAAATCTACAAAAACTAATACTAACTACTAACTACACAATTAAAAGGGACCTATTAACCACCCACATTTGATCACACAGGGCTTATTTAGATTTTGATATGCATCACATTGTTTGAGCTTGATAGACTCATGACCGTCTGTCCTTTTGGTACTTAATAATTCGATGGGGTTTTTAGGTTAGGACATTTTGTTGTCACTAATCAGGTTGTGGAGATCACAAATAATTTAGTAAAGATGAACTCAGAAAAGCATTGCATACACTTCCTTTAAGCTGTCCCCAGACCCCACACCGCACAATTTTTAGATCTTAAATAATTTTCACATCAGGACTACCCCACACACATATGACGGCTCTTGAAGCACAGTGAAGAAAAATTATGTCACCTGCGATTAACTGCACTATTTATTTTTCATTGTTTTTACCTTGATGTTAACTCTAATTCCAGCCACACAGGAAAATAGACAGGATTACCAAAAGATAAATCTAATTTATGGAGAATAATACCTGGATGCTTCACCTGGTTCTATGCTATTGGCAAAATAGTGGAAAATGACTTCCAGGGGACCCCTGCTATTGTGGGTAACTGTACCTGTTACAGTTTAAATTGATGGCAATCAGAATACGTTTACTTTGCTGAAGTTAATGGATTACCTGAGGCTATTTACGGAAGTTAAATTGGGCTCAGAATATAACCTGTGCAGAGCTCAGTTGACACATTGCACACAGGACAGTTTTGCAACTCCACTGTACATCACTTTTTCTCTTTAATAATTCAAAATAAAATATATTGATTGTTTTAATTATAGAGAACACACTAATGTGAACTTGTGAACATCATAACTATTATCTTATCTTTCACATCAGTAATAAACTATGTGATATGGGAATATGATAATGGTTAAGTGCCAAATTATTTTAGAATTATAGTAGTTGTATAATACTTAAAGTCAAATGCACAGCAGAGGGAATTAAGAAATTCTCAAATAAAAAAAGCAAAATACCATTTAAAAAGCAGAACTGTGAGAGCTGGACAGCAACATGTCTTTTTTTTTCGGAAACTAGAGATATGGAATTCCCATTGTCTATACACAGTTAGAACCTTCCCATTACTGAAAAATAGCATAGCATATTTTACATTTAACATATCTTTTTATACTGTGAATCAGGCCAAACATATATGATTTACACAGGTAAAACTTTTGGCTAATATGTTTATTAAGCATCAAGATCATCTTGTTTTGGTAGGACATGAGGTTTTGTCATGGCTGACTGTCCCCCCCTTTTAACTTTAAAGACAATGCTGTTCAGAGTGGGGAGGAGGTCTATATCTGTATATGCATGTGTTCACAGGTATTGCTGCATGTGCATTAAGAGTGGGATAATGCCCAATTAGCTTATTTAAAACAGGCCTATACATAAAATTGGCCACATAAAAGTAAATTGCAAATTGTTCCATTCTCTCATTGAAATACGTTAGGGTAGATTGATTGAGTCCAACATCTGTGCAACTCAAAGCTCAATAGCTGTTGTCCCATCAATATTTCTAAACAAATAACATTTTCATATTACAGCTAATAGTGCCTTAATACTATCTATAGTATTTCAATATTATAAAAATGTATTAAATATGCAACCAACCAACCTTTGCTGTGTAAGAGCCGAGCACAACTGGAGCCACACTACAGTCCATTGCTGTTACTAAGCAAGTGACAAAATTACTTAAACTGATGAAGCGATGGGAATGCCAGATGACGCATTTAATTCACAAGGTGGCAATATTGCCATCAACCACAGAAACACTTTGTATAGGCTTAGTGTCTCAATAAATTATTCAAGCCCTTCATTTACAGTATGCAGTGAAAGTGATGCAGCAGCTCAAAAAGTGACTCATTTGAAAATGCAGGTGTAAACATATGGCACATGACTTCTCCACACTGCCATTAAAAAACAACCATACATGGATAAAAAGAATGCCGTCTGTGGCCATTTATAGATATCTATGTTAAAACAAAAAAGGGGGGAAAAAAAGATCCAGCTTTAGAAATATGGGGATTTTAAAACATGCAACATTTACAAATGAATGGGATAAGAAAAAGAGGCAAAATGAGGACCACTGCTTAATGTCCTCAGATTCCCCATCTACTGAACGCACTTTCCCAATAAAACCCATTTCAAAACAGCCAATTTATAAGCCATTGCAGCCACATACACAACTCATTTGGCTGTACTAAAAAGTCTGCCTCAATTGCACAAGTCAAAAAAATTCACACATTTCATTATTAATTAAAACATCTGTAGGATTTTAAATGACTGCCAACCTTGTGATTTCTTAACAGAGTCCCAGACATGTCAAAATGCATACATACAATGGGAATTAACCAAAAAAACACATTTGGTTACAAAAAACAAAAAAATCTGGATGTTTTCATAAAAAGCTCTTCACCCAGTTTGTCATATACAGAAAGGTAACTTCCGCAAACTAGTGATCTTTCTCAAGAAAGTCTCTCAAGACGACAAGTGATCTTCCTCTTTTCAGAAACCAGGACAAAAAACACCTCCAGCTGACAGGCTTGTGAACCACACAACCAACCCATTTTGGGCATCCAATCAGGAAATCGAGTGTGCACACACCTGATCTGTTTGCATGGTTGGTGTATATTGTCATCCGTTATCAGTCTTCAGAGCTCCCTAACTGATCCTCCTTCATCCATCCCAACCAACCCTTTTGTAATGTGATGAAGCATGCGGAGTGGGGGTAGGGGTTGAATGGTTGGGATGGCTATGGCACAGTTAGCTAGGGAGGTGGCCCACCAGTCCAGGATGCAAGGTCTGTTTGAAGACATCTGGCCGATGGAGGGGGGGCATGTACAAGGTTGGGGTGGAGGCATGGGTGGTGGGGGCAGCTGGATAGCCCTGCCCTGGGAGGGTGTTGTGCCCCATGTGAGGTGGGGGTGGGCTCTGCTCATAGTACTGCTCGGCACACTCGTCGTCAAAAGGCAACGCAAGCCGTTTCCCCTTCTGCCTGCGGTTGCAAAACCACACACGCACAACCTGTTTAAAGACAGCACACAAGCATATGAGTTATGACCCAGATCACCAGGTTCATTCATGTGCAGTAATGAAAGACCACTAGCAGTTAACAGAAAACTCCTGCACTGAGATACACAAAAGAACCACATTGCTAAGGTCACAAAATGTGACAAGCTCTTTTGAAGACTTTGGTTTCGCGAACTTAAAATAGACAGGGTGTGATCTGACAAATGTAGGCGTCACATTCCTTATCAACAAAGCTGTCCCTCAAAGACTTCATAAAACATTGAAAAAGTCCCAGAGGATCTTAGAAGGAAGTGGACTCACATCTCGCTCAAGGCCAAGGTCATCTGAGATATGTGTGATTTCCTGGGTGTTTGGTTTGGGGCATTTGACAAAGTAGGACTCAAGGGCAGTGCGCACAGTCCCCTCCAAACTGGTCCTCCTCTTCCTTTTTCTAGTGTCCACAAACACGCGCTCAATTTTATACATCTGCAACAACAGGACCATTATCAATATTGGCATCCTTGAGTTCACAGTAATTGAATCACTCAAATCCATTTGTATTCCTGCCAGGTAATGGAGTCTCATACAGCTACAGGCCACCCATTCAATGGCTCATCCCCACTCTCAACTCCAGTTCATATTATCTACATGGTGGCCTTAGGTGATAGACTATCTACCAGGCGTCCAAGACCATACCAAACATATGAAATGTGTATAAAACCGTATAGCCAGATTCCATTGATTCAAATGGTCACTCACATCTTGTGGATTCTCGGAGGTCTCTGCGTCATTGAGCCATCTTTGCAATAGTGGCTTGAGCTTGCACATGTTCTTGAAGCTCAGCTGAAGCGCCTCAAACCGGCAAATTGTTGTCTGGCTAAACATCTTACCTAGACAAGATAAAAAACATTTATTTGATATTGCTAAAATATATTGCTGGACAGACACGGTGCGTTTTATTTTCTTCAGACGAACCACCTGTCAAATGAGCAAACAGATACCCACCATAAAGATTTCCTAATGCCAATCCAACGTCCGCTTGCGTGAATCCCAAGGTGATGCGCTTGTGTTTCAGTTCTTTGGCGAACTGTTCCAATTCCTCTGTGGTCAGATTTTCCTATGAAAGACCATCGTTTGGATTACATTTCTGCAGAATCATTAAGCAAATTACAACCGAAAGGTGCACATTACACCGATGGGCAAAACAGTGGATTGAAAGGTCAGCGTCCTACTTACCTCTTCCTCCGAGTCACTGCAGCCACCACTGGAGGAGCCGCTACTTCGGGCCGTGGTCTGCACCTGGGTTGCGGTTACGGTTTGCGCTGAGCCGCCGTTATAAAAACCTGCTCCTGAGAACGTATTTCCGGGTGGAGATGGTGAAAGAGACGGAGATGATGCTGAGGGCGGCATAGTTTGAGCTGTTGTCGTGTTGCTTGGGGCAGTGATGTGAGAGAAGCCTGGCCAAAAGGATGGGTTCCATGGAGCAGAGTAATAGACGCCATGGGCAATTGAGGTTGCCGGTGGTGGAACTTGAAGCTTCGCCTCAGTAGCATACTCGTCATTAACCTCCTTCTCAGTCTTTATCTCAGGCATTTTTATCTGCTCCCTAGTCTCGGCAATTGGCGGACTGTGGTTTGCAGGCTGCGTGGCCGTTGTCGTACCGGCTACCTGACCGGTGTACTCCGGAGCAGCAAAAGGGTACCAGTGTTTCGGCTGCGTAAAGTCCCCAGCCTGTACCTCCGAGGCTCTGTAGTCACCCCCAACCGCTGGGAACGCGAAGAAAGCTTGTGGAGGCGGAGGGGTAATTCCATTAAAGGAAGATTTGTTGAAAAGCAGGCCTGGGTCTTGTAGCACGTGCGAGAACTGAAGGGATGCGTTGCCCAATCCATCCTGACCCAAAGCCTGGGCGTACATAGCCTTGTTGACATCAAACGACCTTCCGTTGCAATCTGCTGCTGGACTCTGGGTTCTTTCAGACATCTTCAGGATCAGTTGTAGAATAGCCTAAGTCTATTGAGCAGTCACTCAAATTCAGCAAATTTGAATGTGGCGTTTTAAGTGTTCTAAGTAAAAGCTACAAAACCCTCCATCACTGGAAGAAAAGTAGCCACATTAGTCAAATCATTCGACGATGTGCCCGAGATAAGGTGCTAAGACACGGACCTGTGTAGAGATGCAAGCATTTGGCGCCTGGGCGTTAGATGACAATCAGTTTAGTCCATTCATTTAGTCCGGGTCACCACCACCCACCTCTCTCTTTCGCGCGTGTAGACTACTTCTAACTTCAACAGGTTTTCTTAATCAGTGTCTGTAAGAAGCCGGGGTCGTAATTGCCATCTCTCTCATTGGTCACCTCAGACAATAGGCCCCAGCTGATGGTGAAGTTGTGAATGAACTTGATTTCGTCTCTGGGCGTGGAGAAGAATGCTACTGTTTTGTGAAGACATGGAATGAGGTTGGCTAGCCCTAGACTACCAATTAAACATATCCATTTTATTTTCTTATACGTCCTTTTATTATAACGTCTAAGAGAAGGAAACTTATTCTCCTCTTCTATTGCCGACGGAAATTATTCGATTAACTATTAGGCTGATGAGACTGTTAATCCATTTCGCCCATTTACATCGAAACAATGAATTTTCTAGAACCTACCAATTCATAGTGCAGGTATTTTACATGCATAGACCAATTCATTGAACTAACGTGTTAGAATTAATTTGGCTTTAATCACTTATCTTTGGTATTTAAATTTACCACGTTACTGGTTAAATAACATCACCAGCATACAAATATACGACATTTCCCTAAAAAGTTATCAGGGCAGGTCTGTTATATTATTTGTCTTAGGTTTTTGCAGAGCCTTGAATTACTGTAAACCTGCAGGTATAGTAGGGTTTACAACTACATTACATGAATTTGCTTTACTAAGCAATTTACAATTACAAAAAATTACAATTTAATTATTGTTAGTTTTCCGTTGTGTGAGGAAAACACATAAGCCTACACATACACAAAGATTCAAAATATATTTGGCCATCTATAGTGTCCTCTCATGTTATGTGAAAGTGTAATGTTTGTCTTTGGTATCGCAATCAGATACAACATTGGTTTACAGGTGTTAAACGTTGCTCGACGAGAATGGGACAGGCGCCACTCATGTGTAAACAAGTAAGAAATGGTTTCTCTCAGTAGGCCAATTTTTAGAAGTGAGATATAGACCTGTATATATTGGGCTCCTTCGATATGTTTTCTTACGTCTACGCTTCATCAGCATCTTGTTTTTCTAGATAGACAGTCCATTAAAACTTCAAGAGACTCGAACAAGAATACATAGATACCGTCTCCGGTGCAACTGGAAATACTCTTGCTATGGCATACAGCTGTGTCTGCCCCCCAACCGATTCGGTCACTCCAGATTGCGGCAGGAAGACGCGCCGCAGGAAGGTAGTGGGGGGTATTGTGCAACAAGGCCCGGGGGCACCCCGCAGCTCCCAGACCCAAAGTTGCGATGGCCGGCCATTAGCTGCCTTTCAAGCGAAACAATACATCGCAACCCTTTGATTCCGCACCCACTCACCCCCCTTCTTCTGAAACAAACACCATCCAAAGGTTTCGCTCTCCACACAAGGACACTGTTGCCATTATAAAATTCTTCACTAAGGAGCAAATATTCCCCAGAGACCACAGCTACTGTATGACCTGCTTACTGAGTCTGTTGCTTATTGATTTGTGCATGCCTGCCAGACAGAGCTACTTGACTCAGCATCAGGCACTCTGATTTTTCCACCATCCTCCAACTGAAAGCACCATCCAGGCACACCCATACTTCCAAATTGTAACAATGTACCCCCTACCATCAAAAACACTTGGCTCAAACAGACCAAACCTAAAGATACAAGTGAGCTCCCCACTCTTCCCAATTACAAAGCACAGGGAAGGAACACAGAGGAGAGCCTGGTCTCTGTCAAAGCTTTAAAAGACATCAAACCCCGCTACAGGTTTTGTGTGGTGGGCCCATGGACTTGGGCAGAGATTGTGATGCAAAGTATGGACATTTGGGGAGAAAGTGGCTGGCTTTGGGTTGGGAATTTGGGAGAGCAGATAAGAAGGGGCCTGATGGATACCCAGATGGATTTTTCTTAAGACCCTCAAACCCCCACCCTGCTTGTGGAGTTGGCATGAGGTATCTGGATCCTGCTCTTCTAGATATTCTTTTTGGATACAATCACCTGAGACCCTGGCCACTTGGTGAGGTTCATGATTTGTATTTCAAACCTGATTAGAGAACCTAAAAGTCCATAAACTTCAGGATCTGACAGTTTTCTAGTGTTCTTGTAGTTCTTGCCACCCTGCTGCCTGCAGTTCTACAATTTGCACAGAACAGATACAAAAATATCACTCATTGTTCTGAAAGTTTAGGAGAAAAGACTAAACATACTAGAATAGAGTCACAAACAAATGTTATTAAATGCAGAGCTATGGATTAAGTGGTTTGAGTATGGGCCGTTTCCAGCTTCTCTACACTGTTTACAAACAATGATTTACAGACAAAATCAATAGCATCTTAAGCAGAGCGCTCTATATTGGGTGTGTAGCACTAAGTTTATTCAGCAGGAACCCACAGTGTTTTTTTTTTTTATTGCATCAACAGGAAACAAACACATAAATAACACAGAGATCAATTATAGACATTATAGTCTGTAATAGATGACAAGAAACATACATCGCCCACTCACATTCCCATGCTAATTTTAAATTTAAAAAGCACGGCTTGTGAAATGTCATACGTTTGTCATACAAGTAAACTTTGTAATATTTTAGGTTCATTGGATTATTTTCTTAATCCTCGAGTTCAACTTTTCAAACCCAAGAAGTACTATACTACACTATATTCATATACTATACTTAGTGTAATTTCTCCACACCCACCACTTAGACCAGACCTTCTACTAGAACTACCCTAGACAGACAGTGTCCATACCCTCCTCAGAGGACCGGCCCGATGGCTTTTCAATTGCTTTTGACACCCTGAGATGACTGCTGTCCTTTGCCCACAACAAAATGTCCATTGGGTGACCAATGGCTGCCTTCCTAACACCATTCAGTGCGACAATGGCCTTAGATGGCTCCCCTGCAGCCAGCTCAATGGGCCTGGGTCACGTGACTGCCAAGTCTCTGTGCCACACCTTATGGAGCAACAGTTTACTGGAAGATCTGAGGGGGTGGGCAGATTTGGGACTCATCTCCCCCAGTGGGCCCCACCACACCTCATTCCTCCCAGCCAGTCTCTATAGGTCAAGGTGGGAGCAATTAGTAAATATCTTTTAAACTTTTGGATTGGGATTTTCACATATAAGACACATATATTGATTAATAATTAAATGCAGAGAGTCCCGACACACAAAATTACAAAGTCTTAAAGTAAACAGTCTTAAAATAAAGCACCTGCAAAGTGTTTGTGATGTGTGCATCATTTTAATCTTTTTTTTACAGTTAAGATAAACTATGTTGTCCTGTCCCAAACTGTGAAGAACTGTTGGGAAATGCTGAAATGTTAATGACTACACCAAATACAGAAAGTATTTACGACCAAAACCGACTTGGCACAAAACATATGGTCAGCTTAATAACTATAACAAAGACATTAAGGTTCTCCATTGGCTCCAAACCCTGTTAATACAGTCTACAAACCTGATGGAGCCCTGATAGACATGGCCCATGAGGTGATTCCCAGCAGCATTACTGCTGGATATTCTCCAAAGCTCACAGCACTCAGTCTTTCACCACAAAGCATTCTATGTCATAGAGCATTTATTCTAATTCTAAGTCATTATTGTGGGTGGAAATTGAAAGCAGCTAATCAGGATATGGGAGTTTGCTAGTAGGCAGGATATGGGAGTATGCTAGTAGTAGACAGACACTAGTGATTTTATGCAGTCTGAAATTCAATTCACACAGATTCGAATTATCTTTAAATGGCCTTTGAATGTTTATTTTGGGTCTTGCATGTACAAATATACAAAAGGTGACAGGCATATATATACATCAGCAGATGAGGCTTTTCCATTTTACTTCATTTTTATTATGTAATTTTTATGAGTACATGAAGACATAACTTAGTTAAAGAATAATGTTGTGGTAGTCCTGCAGATTTTAGGTGATTCTGATTCATTTCTGACTTCTGATATGTTGCAGGTGCAGATCTTTTTGAGTTCAATTTACATTTCCACTGTGCAAAGATAAAACTAAGAGGAAATAATGTGACATCTCTTGGAGCTAAACACCAAATAATGCAGACACAAATAATATTTTTTTGTAGTACTAAAATGGAAAAAAAAACCACAGCTTAGCTGCTGTAACCTTTCTCGACCCTGCATTTCAATTTATTTCATGGTTTTGGCTGATTGTTTTGTCATTTCCAGTCATGACATGTTTGACCAATTAACATTTTATTCAACTGAAACATTTTATGCACACAGCATTCAGTAGGCCAGAGAAAGGGAGAGGAAGTGCCGATGTAGATGGAGAACCATAAGCCACAGGGACCATAACATCACATCAGATCGACAGGAAGATCGATTGATGCATTTTTATGTGGTAGTGTGTGAAAAAGAGAGAGACCGAGAAAGAGGAGAGAGAGAGAGAGAGAGAGAGAGAAAGGAGAGAGAAGGGACAGAAGGCGTGTGTCAACATTTGAGCTGTTTTTGAGTTGAGTTTTGAGTTGAGTTTTTTTTTTACAAAGATTACAGCAAACAAACAACAGAACAAGATGAGAACAAGAAAAAAGCTTGAGAGAGACAGACAAAGACAGAGAGGAGGTGAGAGATGGATGTGAATACATTAAAAGTTCACAGGTGAATCATCACAAGTATTTGTCATAAAGTCATGAATCTATTTTTCATTTTTCCTTCTTTTGTCAGTCTCCCAATTAGGTTTGTTCTAAGGGGCATCTGTAGCAAAGGGCATCAGGTGAGGTTTGGGTATTTGAACTGTAATGTGTGTGTGTGTGTGTGTGTGTCCAGGTCACTTGTGATTCCTCTGCTGGTTTAGAGTTGAGTCATCAAACAGCGGGTTCCTCACTTCCAGTTCTCCAGTCTGCAAGTAACACACCAGAAAAAAAAACCCCAGTGGTTAAAAAGATCCCCAACTGGTCATGCACGTTGGTCTTATAAGACTGACACTGGCATTGACTATGTTTAATGTTTAACATCTAAAATGTTAAGAAAATCCCTTCATTTGTAGAGCTTGTAAACAGCCATTTTGTTTTAAACTGTTTATGTCTCAATGCTTTCTGGGTAAAAAGTGAAATCACCTGGTTGAGTTGGACATTATTGTGTAATGAACACTTCAGCCTTTTTAACCGTTTTAACCGTTTTAACCCAAGCGCACTGTAAATCAGGAGGACAAGCGGGAGCTAGTACTCGAAATTGATGTGAAAGAAAGTGAGGAAAAAGGAGTGTAATAATATGGATGGTGTCTTTGTGCTACAACAGCTTAGACGCTTATCAGTACAACCTTGTGATGTAAATTTTTACCCAGAAGGCCTGAGACGTAAAAAACAATGGCAATTTATGAGTGAAAGGATTTTCCAGTTTTTAACTGAGATTATATAGCTGACGCCAATGTCAGTAATATAAGACAAACGTGTCTTACTAGCCTGGGATCCTTTTGAAAACACAAATTGGGATTGGCTTACCGGTGCTAGTCCTGGACACTCATACACAGTGAAGTCCCCCTCCTCGTTCTCCTCTTCAGATGTAGCCCCAGACTCTGAGACTCTAGGCTTCACCTTATGTCTAGTAAAACACACACACACACACACACAAACAAACATTAACATCCCTGCATGCTAGAATTCAGAACGCGCATGTGTGTGTTTCCAGACACAATGAGAGAGAGAACAGGAGGAACAGATGCATAGATAGAAGGCAAGGAGTGGATAAATGTGTCAAGATAAAGTCACTAGGGGCAGTGGTGTATTTTAAGACTCACTTCTCCAGGGAAAGCATCTGTTGCTTCTGATGCTGGTAGTGGTACATCTGAGCACTCTGAGCCAGAGAATTATCTCCAGAATGCTGCACCCAAAGGAAGAGACAAGGGGTGGGAGTGGGGGTGGGGGGGATTTACATTGACTTAGTTAATTTAGTACTATTTATATATATATGAATTTAAGTTTACTTTTTTACTCTTTGTTTTTGATGCTTGTTTCCTTTCAAACTGATACTGCACGGCAACGCTACTTTATTGAGTCATACCAATAAAAGCAAAAATAAAGCTCTTTTGAATTTGAAATTTGAAAAAGAGAGAGAGACAGAGAGAGAGAGAGAGAGAGAGAGAGAGAGAGAGAGAGAGAAATTTACCAAACATTATCTCAAAGGCCTAATAAAAATAGTACTGTGTGACAGTGGCTTGCACTAACATGCTATGCTTCTGCTTAATTTCAAAATCATCTTCATGTCTTTTACACCTCCACTTTTACAACAGTGGAGTAGTAAAGTCATTACCTCCTCATCAGCATGCCAAACACTACATGTTCAGCTCACTGTCTTGAGGACTGTAGAACTCATAAATACTCATTAACTCAAGAAATGTCGTATCAACACACACAACAATTGGTTACAATTGTCCACAGATTTATCTGCTAACTACGACTGACCCGTATATGGAAGAAGGTCAGTGTACAATATGTTAAGCAGGTGTGATACTCTGCTATGAGCAAGGTGCTGGTCAGTTCAGTGGACTGTACCTTAGTTCCATTGGCAGAGGTTATCTTGATGGGACCCGGTGCTCCAAATGCCGGGTAGTCCACCTTCTCTGCCAGTCGGGACTCTCTCTGCACCCTAAGGAGAGAGAGGTGACAGATGGGTTTTGGTGATCTTGTGTTAAAGAAAGTACATTACTTTAATCTCTTTCAGTGCAAATATGCTCTCATGCTCTGATCAATTATGACATGAAAGAGGAAAAGTGAGACTAAATTGAGTCATACTTTCTTTTGGAAAATGTACTGATGTATTGGTTGCACTGATTTATGATGGCACAAACCTGGAATCAATCAAAATCCTCTCTCTCTCTCTGTGTGTGTGTGTGTGTGTGTGTGTCATGAAAACAAGTCCACTCACTTCACCCAGAAGATTGCTGCAAAGATCAGAGATATTGTTCCAACTATGATGCAGACAGAGATTATAACTAAATAGAGAGAGAGAAAGAAAGAGGGGAAAGAGAGAGAGCAAAAACACTAGATCAGAGGGGAAGACACACAAAGGCTCTCTTAGAGGCTTAGCCTAAAGAAGGACAAAGAGGATGACAATGGTGATGTGAGCCCCAGTGCCTGTTTTTTCATCTTTCATCTGATGTTAAGACACGTGTGTCTCTGATGCCTCCACCACATTACAGATGAGCCTACAGAAGGGCCTACTTGGCTTTCTTTCTCCAAAGACAGCTAAAGTCCTTCAGTTAGTCCCCCAGTTGTCTGTCTGTCTAAGAATTTATACAGCGAGACAGCAGTACATTGCAAGAATAGGACAGAATTGTCTTTACAAATTATCATTGCTAAAACTGACTACATGTCTAAACTGAGTCTTTTGTAACAACAAAATTAGGGAGTAAGTGATAACTAGTCACATTTAAACCAATAAGTATTATTACTTCCCCCCTAAATATTGACATTGTTGATGGCACTTTGTGGCACTTACTGAGAAGCATGGTGTCCCTGGAGAGATTGTGCAGGGCACCAGGGCCTCTGCGGCCCATCTGGGTAAGGGGCTGAGGAGGTTTGGGAGTGGGATGTGTTGGGGTGGAGGAGCTCGGGGTAGTGGGCTGCTGGATTAGAGCACGCTGTTGGGAGTCTCCATCTGTCCAAGACCTGGCTGGCACCTGAGGTGATGAAACTGTGTGTGTGGTTTTTTTGTGTGTGTAGTGTGTAAGAGAGTGTAGTGTGTACATAAATGTTGAAAAGGACAAAGAAATACGCTTAAAATTGATTGTCAAAGTAACTCACTTGTCTTGATAATACAATCTTTTAATAGTTGCAAGCGCATCTCTCCACCAATTAGCAACTAGTATCCAACTAGCACATCGCAGCACTATAGTTATCATTCAGTATAGTACAGACCCCTTCACTTTGATGAAAAATCTCATTTAAACTTTTTATTGTATTTTATTTTCCTACATTTCTCTCTTAGGTTCCTAAAAATGCATGGTCTGTGGGAGTGGTGAACACCAACCTGATTGCTTGTCTTTTGACACTTGCTGTTTGGCAATGACAGATGACAAGAAGTCAATTTCTTCATCCAAGCCTGCTTAGGAAGTTTTTGTAGAAAGACAGGAACAGACCAGAGCGTGTGAAATCTCATGTGTTGAGCAAGAGCAATGTGATTCCATAGCTCTCACAATGACTTTTTACACCAAAATACACCAGGTTGAGTTCTAGAATCAGTTCAGATTTTTAAGACAATGTAAATACAAAATATTACTGTTTTATATGAAACTTGTTGGCCACAATTAAAAATTAAATAGAAAAAAATATGATTCAATGGTGTGTGTGTGTGTGCGTGTATCTGAGTGTGACTGCTTCAGTCATCTTGTTGTGTGATTGAGAGTGTTCCCCAGAGTGTATTTGTTTGTGGGCGACGTGTAAAGGAGAACAGTGGCGGTGTATGGTTTAACAACACGTACAGCCAGACAGGCACACATTCCAGGACTATGAGGGACCTCCCCATGGCAACCGGGCCTAGAAGTGTGTGTGTGGCCATGGCAAGGAACACCGTAGGGGATCTTTGGTGATCATTACACACACACACACACACACACACACACACACACACACACACACACACAAATACAAACAGAAGTGCTTGTTACAACACACATACAAATACACACAGACCACTGAACCACAAAGATAACCAACATCTACCTAAAGTTGGTGAGCACAAAACAGAGCAGTAATTTCAGTCTGATGAGTATGTGTGTGATACTGAAACAGTCTCATATAGAGCTCAACATTAACGCAACTAACTGAAAGAATGACCTGTATCGTTATTACTACATAACCTCACAACCCCATGAAATCAAGGGGTAAAAAAGTGACTTCCTGAGTCTGTGGAGGATATGCAGCAAGTCATTTCCTGACCAAGAAAGTCTGTCTAAATATGTGTCTTCTGGCAACCACTTTGTCCGGCCGAAAAACGTTGGTTTCGTGTCTGCATGCCTGTACACCAACCATCAAGTGTACAACATCTAAGTAAGAAATGTGCAAATGCTCTGAAGTGGATGCGATTTACTATGTTTGTTTACGCTCCTGAAGGCTGGCCATCTGTCTGTTGTAACAGCCAGGAGATGATGTGACAGCACTTTCACTGATGTGGGGGTGGCTCCTTGCGGGGGGCAGGGGGGTGGTGGGAGGTGGCTTTGTCTCATTTCTTAAAAAAAAAAAAAAAAAAGCCCCCACCACCATCACCTCAAAAAAAGAAAATCCCTCCACTGTATAGAGAGAGAGACCCAGCAGGAGTCTGAGGAGGTGGGCTCAGCCATCTGCAGTGCTGGTGGAGGGGAAGGGTGCTCTCTGCCGCTGTCTGGGCGTGTGCTAACAAGTTGGGCAATTGTTGTAATCAAAAGTGTGAATGGGGCAGGATGGCAGGGCTACAATGGTGATGGGCCTACAGGCTGCAGTTTAGAGGGAGGCTATTCGGACAAGTGAAGCTCAAGTCAGAGTAAAGTCATTGTTAATGATTAGCAGTGAGCAGAGTTTTGAAAGCCAGTGTTTCAATGGACCATCACAATTGCCATGGTTGAGAAAAATGTAAAAAGTAGGCTACAAGCATAAAGTACAGTTAATGTCAGTCCCTCATCAGTGGTAGTGGGTATATAAAAAATACAAAAACATTATGGTTGAAACCATTACAACATGGACACATTACTTCAAAAAACAGAAATGTTCTCTTTGAAACTAAACTTCTAGAAACAACGTGAGGAAGTGTAGTCCCTCTGTGTTACAGTGCCCCCCAATGGTTCCAGTGGAAAAGGCATCTTCATTATCACTCACAATTGCAGTAATACCTACAGTACTCCCGTCTGTACATTACATTGAGTAATATTACCCAAATCATCAATTTATGCCACTGTCATGTTAGGATCAAAATCTAGAAAGCTCGTGCACAACAACTGGCAATTTTGGCTTTACGCCGCTTCACCTGACTCCTTAATATGAGAGAACACAAACGGGTTTGACGAGTGTGTAATATTTGTCTTCATCACAATGGTTCCCATTACAGGCTGAATATCCACACGGCTTATGAGATGCACACACCCTTGTCCAGTCTAAACAGTGGCTGTCCTGTGTATGGTGCTTTAAGTCGGCACACACCATGAACAACATTTGGGATTCATGCAAGACAAAAGACTTGCAGTCTTACAAGGGCTCATTACATTAGCCATATTTGCTCCTCTTGTCCAGATAATACACTGGCATACAGTACACCTGGCACACAGACGCACAACTCAACTCAACACAACACAACACCCACATACGCGTGCGTGAGCACACACACACACACACACACAGGCACGCACGGAAATGTCAATCTTTTTGCCTCTATAGATTACAGCATACAGTCTACTGACATTTTGTCTCTGGCAAGTACAGCTCTACACTGTTTGCCAAGCACAGCACACTCCCTCATAGCTAACAGACTTTCATGGTCTAATTTCAAAACACACACAAAGGTGTCACTTTAAACCGAAGTGACCTCAACAACATACACACCCACAGACAGACATGCACACATGCTCACACACAATGGTCATTCTCCAGTTTCACAGACCCCCCTTAGCCCAATGTGTGCAATTCCATCTGACACCACAGGAGGTTGCTGCTACATCAACATGTTGACTGGGTGAATCTTGACAAAAGTGGCCTTACTGTCAGCTCACTAATGGTAGCTCTGATTGG
Source organism: Tenualosa thibaudeaui (assembly GCA_027481765.1). Taxonomy (NCBI): domain Eukaryota; kingdom Metazoa; phylum Chordata; class Actinopteri; order Clupeiformes; family Clupeidae; genus Tenualosa; species Tenualosa thibaudeaui. Next base: position 10,303,183 of record JAIFZK010000014.1, read on the forward strand.
AATTAGACGCAAAATACTAATTGAACTGCCAAGGGATAATACATCCCAGACAGTTGGACAGGGGGATGATTTCTGGCAAGCATAAGCAACAGCAAACATGCAAATTCACATTTCCTGACACTCAGCAAATGAAACTAAAATGCTAAAAATATTTAGGCAGTAGAAAAATAATCTGGACTAAACTTTCAGATGGGAGAATCACATGGTGCAGGCCTACTACTGCCAGGCTGCAGATGCACAGCTCATATTTTTACAACCACACTTCACTTACTGTAGACACTCTTAGACAATTACAATTAGGCTGAGAGGAGAGCGCTAGAGAGAGAGAGAGAGATTAATGATTGCAAAATGCATGGCCACAGACACCAACAAACATGCAATAGCACTCTCAGTCTGATTAAATTTGTCACTGGCCATGTGTTGTGTGTGTGTGTGCGCGCGTGTATATGTTTGTGTAGATGTGTGTGTGTGGATGTGTTTGAGTGTCTACAGCAGGAGGATTAAAACTGCAGGCCAGAGCTGCACTCCATCCAGCACTGCCAGTGCGTCGTCAGCGTTGCAGAGTGAGACGAGAAAGAAAGAAAGAAAGAAAGAAAGAAAGAAAGAAAGCCATTAATCCTTCTCATCTTTCCCTCCATTTCTTTACTCCCACGCAATCTCTCTTTTCCTCTATTCATCTCTGTGAGATTAGTAACTTTCGTGACAAAGGATAAAGGGGAGGATTTAAAGCCATGTCTATCTGTTTCCACACACTGCCATCAGCCTTAGTCCTCCACACTGCACCACACAGGCAGAAAAAGAGGCCTGTCCCCTGTATCTCTCATTACCCAGTGCTCTGTCTTTATCTAACTGTCTCCATCCACCTCTGATCTACAAACTGTGACTGTCAAGCATTTGGAGAAATAGAAAAGCGCGATATAAATAGACTTCTTCATTTACCATTTATCAGCTCCCTGTCTCCTTCCTGTGCCGAGAGCAACACACAGGCCTGGGATCAGGGTGAAGACTTACTACTGGGGGAGGAAAGGCCTCACTGACTGATCTGCTGCACACTCCCAAAGCCACAGAGCAACTTATCTCCTGAGCAACGCTATCACTGAACTTAATGAAACACTGTTATTTATTTTCAATGGAGCGATCTCAATAAGGCTTTTGTCTCTAAGTTGTGCATGTGTTTTCTGGTGGTGTGTATAGTGGAAGGAATGGTGTGCAGCCGCACCACCCAAACCCCATGACCCCTAAGAACATAATTAAAATTAAATTACTCTAAGAGAAACTGTTTGTGCTGTGCCATGACTGCTGAAAAAAGACTGATTAAAAGCTATTGTTATACTTGGTGCTCATAAATACATAACGTCTAGCTTGGCCTAGCCTACTATGTAATGTACATGCCTATGTATTTAAGGTATATTGCATAAAGCATGTACATGTCTATTCATAGCCATTATGGTATAGCATTAAAATAAAGCTAATACCAATATAATAGAACAGTGTGTAACAAACCGTGTGTACAATGAATGTTCATGAGCAGTGTGTGTGTGTTTGCCTCTATTAAGAGACCTTACCAAAATGGCGATGTTTTCCGATCACGCACTTCCCTTTCTCATCCTCCTGCAATGGTGGGCGGCAGGGCCCACAGCCTGAGGAACCAGGCTGGCAGATTTTCCGCCTCATCCGGGCACAATCTATGACAGGACGGCATCGCTTCTCTGATGGGCCACAGAGACAGAAAAAGACAGAGAGTGTAAGCGAAACAGAGAGAAAGAGAGGGGAAAGGAACATGTTGTTACAATAGAGGCAGAGATGCCATAATATTAGCACTACTATCAAACACCATGGCCACCTTGCTGTTCTCCACACACCAGTATCCAAGTACTAACAAATACGATCTTTCAACCAAACCTCTAAGATCACAAAATGTTCCTCAAGTACAACTAAGCTGGGATCAGTCATAGGAGCCGAGAGATCCAATCAACCCCTTTGTTAAACAATTACCCATAATGCCTGGCAACCACTAAATAGATTGGATAGAGAGATAACATTGAAGAGACAAAGGTAAACAGTTGAGCAAGAACACAGGCAGAGGGCCACCTCTCTCTCGCTCTCTCCTTCACACACACACACACACACAAAGAGGGAAAAAAAACTGAATGGCGAGTTCGCTCAATACTGGGAGTACAAAAAGTAGTGTGAATCAAAATAAAATCTCATGATATCTGCATCAGACCTATTTATCACTTTAATAATAATAATAACAATAATAATAATAATAATAATTTATTTGGCTGCCTGCTATAGCAGTGCTGGGGAGCAGTGAGGTTAGGTACCTTGCTCAAGGCCACTTCAGCCATAGTCCACTGGTCGTGGATTGAGCCGGCAATCCTTCAGTTACGGATGCACACACACACACGCACACGCACACACACACACAATCACACCTCCTGTATTGCTAGCCTTTGTGCAGGCCACGTTTTGTTTTATTACACACACATAAGAGAACGAGCCAGCTGAGTCCCTGAGACATTACTTCTCACTCATCAAATCACTACTCCTTCCTCAGATGGTGTTTCTTCAGTCATTCCTGCTATCCCTCTCTGTGCAATCACTTCATCACTAATCTTTGTGATCCGACTGCCTCTGGTCTGCTATGCATCCCCCCTATGGGTGTCTAATGCCCCCAAAGCTTTAATGGAGAAAATAGGTCACAAGTGTGTGTGTAGTTACCTGCTAGGAGCTAGCCTTTTCTTTAAAGGTTTAATAGGGTTAGTCTGAGTCACTGTTCTAATACAATTCTCTTGAGGAACATCCTGCATTTCCCAGACCAACTGCCTTCTTTAATCATCCCCTTTGTCTCCTGCCCCACTTCCAAAGGACTGACCTGAGATCTGTGTGGTGAGACAGTGAGCAAACTAATGTAGCTCAGGTACAGTGATTTAGATCTGCTGGGTGATAGGAAGTTCACTCCGCCTCAGTGAGATGTGAGGAAACGTTAAAGGAGTATTAACAGAATATGACAAAAACACAGCCAATCAGCTTCATCCTCCTCTCTCTTCTGAAAGCTCTCCTTAGATATCAGATTCCAGAGCTAAACTAATGAAAATCTACATTAGGTGTAAGGGGATCATTGCAGGGAAACTACACCTGTCTGGCCTGACAGAGCTCCTTAAGACTATAGCGCTCCACTGAGGCCTTGAGAGGACTCTCAAGTGAGTTCTCTTAAGAGCCCTCTTAATCACACACACACACACGTGCAAACACACACGTGCACTGACATGCACATGGGCAGTCACATACACACATACACAGAGTGAAACTGACAAAGCAAATGCAAAGTGCTCCTGACATCCATTTTTGGAGAGAAGATAATCTCAGTAGAATGGGACTCAAACCCTGTTACAGATCCACAGTCTGAAACATGTATTTTCAGTGCTACATAGGGCTGAGCAATTAATACCTCAAATCAAAATCATGATAAACTGAACATTTTACCTCAGCGGTGATTACTGAAAGATTATTTAGTTTTTTTTAGCCTCATAGTTCACAATTTGCTTCCAGAATCTTTGGAAATTTTCCAGGAGTCCCCTGAAGTTTACAACTGAAAAGAAAACAATGGAAATAGTGGAAATGAGCAAGATTACATCGATGAATCATTCTGAATGTCAGCTTTGATTATTTTTCAATTAATTGCCTAGCCATAGTCCCACATGTCTATCTACTGAAGGTAAGTCCACACACACACACACACACATAAATACACTCATGCGTGCACATACACTCACGCGTGCACACATGCACATCCAGACCACAGAGACCTCTTTTGGAAAACAGAAATTCAATTTCCATAAATCCTTCTCCATTTGTGTGTCTGGTGGGTGGGTTACTAATGTACATTAGCTGGGTGGGGGATGACTCACAGGGTGAACAGACCAACAACATCCATCTGTGGGACCGGCACAGGGTAATGGCACGTAAACCAGACAAGACCAGCCAATAAAAGAGAGAAAGAAACCGGGATAAACAAAGCCAGGACACAGTCCCAAATGCATAACTTTATCACAAACAACAGCAATAAAATCACAATCATAAGGACTTTTCTGGAAATATGGAGGAGACGACATTGGATCCTGACCCAGACAACTGTTCCAGCCGAGCAGATGGAGAGGTGGATTGAGATCTCGTAATAATCACTACAGCTGAGACAGAGCCCGGCGGACAGACAGAAGGCCAGATATCTCATAGGAAAAAAAACATAAAACTATTTTGTTGCTGAACCAGGCCAAGCCAGAATGATGAGTGGCATGAGTGATCTAAATTGAGTGGTATTTAGCTATCAATCCACCTGACTGCCTGACAGTCTAAGTGCCTACCTGAGAATGCTGGAAGCAGAACTATTAAAGCCACAGAGCATGCTTGCAAGGTCTCCGGAACAACGTGCTTCACAGAGGAGTATGCACTAAATAAATAAATAAATAAATGCAATGATAAATAAATGAGTGGAGAAAATGAATTCTTTATCCCTTCCATTCTTCATCCTCAAGGTCATTTCCTTCATTTCACCATTTCCCACAGCTAGGCTCCTTCACTGTAAATGTCCTGCAAATACAAACACCCATTTATCACAGTGGACCATTACAATAACAAAGCAGACTTTGCAGAGCAGAAGACGCACAATGTTTTCTGAGGGCAGATCCACCTGGCAAAGCGATTCATCTCGGAGACTAAGCTGGGAATACAAGAACGCTGCAGTTCAGGCAGTTCACTCAATGCACGTGACCAGAGCAACAGAGCATAGTGCTCCAGACTGCCTATGATGCAACCAAGGTTTCTCTAGTATCCGATGGGAAGCCAGGTAGATTCATGAGAGGCTTTCAGGCACTCCAGCTGATGGTTCTCTTGTTCAATTTCATAGTAATGCTGCCATTCTCTCCCCTCCACTCCTCTGAATCTTCCCCAGATACTTTGCGTTTTTCATAATGACATGTTGCCAAGCAACGGCACTCCTCAGGGTCTTACAATGGGAGAGACTAAAGTGAAGGCACTTCTATTCATTCCCTCACTTTCTTTCTTTTTCACTCACTCGCTCTATCTATCTTAGACACATCTCTCATCATGATGATCCAAACACATACATAGGGTAAGAGTGATATTTCAGTCCTCTTTAGTTTTGACAGCCTTCTCAAAAGTTCAGCCTTCTCACCCTAGGCCTCTCATCCTTCCTCATAGGGGCATTACACGCCACTATTTCTCAGCACACACCAATGCAGTATCAGTTAGCTGTGGATAGATGAATGGAATGGCCACAAAGACTTCACTTTCTATGTCCTCTGTATTTCTGATTCTACTCTACTTTGAGTATGCATGACTATACATTCACATGTATGTTTAGTGAGGGGGAGGTGTGTGATTCAACTTTGCCTCCGTTAGGCCATTGATGTGTAGGTGGCTATGCTTGTCAGTGAAACACATCCACATACACACGTGCGCACACAGACACACACATACAAAATGTTTTGTTCACACACTATGACATAAGCTATTTGCCAATCTTTGTGGGTGTGTGTGTGTGCGTATAATTATATGTGCGTGGGTGTATGTGTGTGTGTACTGGTGTGTTTGTGAGAGAGACTCTTAAATGTCTTGCTGTGGACACCCACTCTCTCCAGTGAGACTGCATGTCCCTGTCTTGTCACTGTAAGGGTGGCATATTCTTATGTAACACTCACCAAGCTGTGCTCACAGATCTGTTGGGACTACTGGCAGAGTCCACCCTTTTCTATTGGCCTTGAAGTACTCGCTAAGTCACACTTACTCAGCAGTCACACACACGCACGCACACACACAAACATCCATAGCGGGACACTCTCCCTCACACACACAAATGCGGTCTTCAATAAAAATCATATTGACCCCTCCCCTCTATACTGACTTCATCCTCTCATCATCCAGCTGCCTCTGCTGTGATGCCCTTATTCTGTCCATCTTTGATCTAACACTCTGCCCTGATCAAAGAGATGGGGTGAGGAGGCAAGTCGACAAGCCAAAAGCCTGATCAAAGTCACATATCTTGCTCCAATGACACGGTCAATAAGCTCTTGAAACCATTGTACACAGACAGGAACAAACCACATAGTGAGACAAAGGAATCAAAAGACACACCACTAAATTATGGCATCTTGTTTACCCAGCATGTTCAACACACTCAATGTCAGAAGCTAGCAATCTGCAACAGCGACCTAGCAAAACAACAAATAACAAAAGGAGATCATTTTCCAGACAAGAACTAGCTGTAGTCTTTCCCTCTTTATTATCTAAATCTCTACAAGCTCCTAAAACCTTTTGTTACGACCACACATGATCGGGCTAGGATGTGATCCCTCACTGTGTTCACACACACCCCAATACAACAAAACCTCCTTTGTGGAATCAATGTACCTCTCAGGGGCACTGTCGAACAGATAATGACATGACGCTGATGTCACACAGCTGATTCACCCCTAGATTGCTACTTATCACACAGTGCCCACAGGGTCTGACGTGAGAGTCAAACATTTGTCGTCAGATCTAAATGAGCCCAAGGAGCTACCGCCTGTGTGAATCATGGGGACGACGCCGCGTAGAATGAGAGTCTGACCATAAGGGCAGCAGCTTGATTCACTGCAGAGCAATGAATTATGGCTTTTAAGATAACGAAAGGGGAGTAAATTCACTTTTAAAGACTTTTACTTTAATATCTATCTTTATACTGTAGTGAACAACAAACTAATTGGAATGGAAAATGTGAAAAATAGATATGTAGTATAACCGTGTCATGTGGTGATAAATTTCAAAGAAAAAAGAAAGCAAGAAAGACAGACTGTAGCAGTATATTTCTCTATTTTATTCTTATCCAATCAGTTTATTTTTCACCTGAGAGGTGGCCTTTATCTGTTTATCTTTCACCTGAGAGGAGTCTGTGCCCTTTGATTAAGCACCTCCACAGACAGCCTTAAATAGGTCAAGGCATCATGTCAGCACGGTGCCAAAGAGATCAGGTCAAGCAACTCATAGACTTACATAACTCTGATCTAAAATGGCATGTCGGACAGGGGAATATGACAAATGGCCATTGGAACCATCTGTGACGGGCTGTAGCCATCGGTAACTATCAGCTGGGAGAACAGTAGGAGGCTCGGCCAGTGCCTCATCATGGCAGCCCAGCAAGGAAGCTGCATTTACGTGGCACTGTTTGCTCTGCTCAGCAGTGGCCCATGCCAAACAAACCAGAAGGTGCAGGCCAAGCACTGCATAGAATCTCACACACACCCACACAAACACACACACACACTTCTATGTGTACTGTATTTTCAACACCCTGGGGAGTAGGACAGTGGCGGGAGACAGAATCTTGCTAATGGGCACTGGGTGGAGATTGGTGAAGACTGTAATGTATGTAACAGGAAACTGGAGCAGGCAGAGGCCCACTAAGTGTTGACAGGCGCATTCTATTGTGAGGGCTTCCTGTTTTTCCGCTCAGAAGGAAGGGAGTGTTTAATCTCTGGGAGCCAAAGGCTCTGCCAGCATCCCTAGATGACACATCAATGACATGAGCTTTGAGCTGAGTCATAAACTGAGCCTTCTCTACTGACATGAAGAGAGAGAAGATTGTGGTTCTGTGCCACTGCACTTTTGGTCACATTCAGTAAATATGTCCTCTCAATACACTACCTGTCCGTTCTGTGTGTCTGCTGAAAAACAACAATACAGCCTGACTGACAGCTCTGGCTGTGTGTGGGAAACACACACAAAGGTGTAACCACAAATACAATTATACAATTACATAATTTCAGTCAAGCAAACACACGTAGCATTAATGGTGGTGCACACATTGCATTTCATGAGGGAAGGCCAAACTATTGCATCGTAAAGACCTCTGAAGGGAGACGTGCATTTGTTTGGCTGCTGAGTTCAAATGGGCAAATATCAAATATCTTTCTGCAGTATTGCTCCAGTAACTTTAGTATGATTTGTGTACAACAGAGAGAACACAAACAGTGCAAAACACGTTCTGTAAACACATGGAAGTCATTCCCCAGGTGCTTAAGATGACTTTGGGGAACCCAAGGCTCTGGAGAACACTTAAAGAGTGTGAAAGCCTTGCTGTAATGCCACAGAATACTGAAAAGGTCACGGCTGGCTCTTCCCACAGTCGAAAGCCTTATCGGTGAGCAGCGTATCAGGCCATTGTTCCGCTCCCTATCAGCTCATTATTTAGAGTTAGAGGCTATCCTGAAGAACCTCAAGAACAGCCTTCACCAGCTCAGGCATTTAAACAACACACATGGGGTGCTGTCAATATGCTGAACCTCTGCACTTGCTGAGGTCATATGTGTTAATACAGTGATTTTACTATTCAAGTAAAAACAGAATAAAATAAGACTGATATCCATGTATGGCAAATGATGATATGGCTGTGTATTAAAACAATATATTATTCATGAAATATATAAGATAAAAAAACTGCAACTGGGTACAAAAGGTTGATGCTGAGAAGCCAGTGTGGTACTGGCCTAAATTTGGAGTGACAGACTTTCTGGGTTTATGACAAATGATAATGTGTGGAGACAGACACCTTGGAAATCTGTGAAACACAAAGAGTAGTTAGGTGACAATCAACATAGACTTTACATCCTCATTCATACTTCATTCGTTCATTCATCACTCACACACTCACTCTCTCTCTCACACACACACATACACACAAATCAAACTTTAGTCCATGAGAAGAACGGGCTCTCCAGTCCACCTGTTTAAACAGAGGAGCCTCCAGAGCTGGCACACATGACAGTTTCTCATGGCCCCACCACTCATTAATCCACAGGCATACTGTATGCCTACTGACACAGGTTCAGTGGGATAAGGGCACACCAACATGCCTTTGGATGGCTTGGCACTGGGGTAAGGTAGGCTGAGATAGCTGTGAGTGACAGAGTATGTATGTTCAGAAACACTCAGTGATTTCACTGGGAAACGAGTCATATTAGATCCACCATATCACTGCTGCAAAACAAGTGCCATTACCAGAAACACACAGTCTTTTTCAGAAAGCAACCGAGTTTCTACTTCCTTGTTTGCTCTTTTGTGTAATAAAGACACAAGGACTAAAAGCCAATGCTTATTTCCGTAAGAATTAGAGGCTTCATGTTCTTTTCACAGCAAATGGACTGTGGGCAGATTTCCAATTGGAAAGTACGAGTGAGGTAACTTCAAAATCTCACCACAAGGGCCACCATTTCAACACCTGCATTTCCTTGTGTAAACACAGACGCAAACTCTAAGATGTTCTGGTCCACCAAACACAATGGTGAGAATGAGGAAAAAGGGACAAGGAAGTGGCTAAAGGTATGTGACCACTAAAAACAGGTGAAACCAGATTCTTTCCATCTCTGTCTTTTTCCATCTCTCTCTCTCTCTCCTCTCAATATTCTGTGATCAGTCATATGATCAGTCCTACCTCTCTTTCCCTTCTATTCTTTAATGGGTTGTGTGCTTAGTGGGAGCAACAATGCGGTGCATTCATGTGTGTCAATTTCTCTGTCTGAGATTGCCAGAGGGCATCCCCTTACATGCTATTTAAGCCAGCACACCTACAAGACAGTCTGTTGATGATGCATGAGGATTTTGTCCTGTGCCTTTAGCTCGTACGACCTCGGTCCCCTAGCCTGATGCATCAGCCGCTTTCACATCGTTTCACTTTGCACACCATGTGACGTTCTACTTCTACTGAAGCCTAAGACTGGCTCCCTGATGCAGCTGCAGAGCGAAATGAAATTTGAGCGGAAGCACTAGGTGGCTATCAGTCCCCTGTGAGTGAGTACGATCCTTAATGCACTCCGTACCCAAGGAGCTGCTTTGAATGACACATTTGGCTGGACTCCAAAGCCTTTAATATCAGCCACGGCCCTGTAATTGGTGTGAGAACAACCAGCGTTGTTCCCAGAGATACTACAGTGCCGCAGAGTCTGATACAGTCGTACAAGGGCTAGTGTCATTTGAATGCTTCGACCATGTTAGCATAGCAATAAAACATTTGAATGTGTAGCCATTCAAGCTGCACTGGCCATTGAGCATGCAGGGAGGACTCCTCTTCAGTGTCAAAATGAATAGACAGTGAGGGCATGACTGGCTCTTGACTCGGATACTCCACTGCCACCCACTTAACTGAATTCTCTAGATAAGCTCCCATCCAAGGAGGTACACTGTCAGTGACAATGAGACATGAATACCATACAGAATACTAAGGATGAAGCTTTACTACTAACAACTATGACTTTCATTTCCCAAATGGCATTGGGAGTTTGAGCTACTCACACAAAGGGTTATCACAGTTATAATGAGCACAATGTGTCCTACAGTTTGTGGTTAATCGGATTACTCATTCATGAAAGCATCACTTAATAATTAATACATTAACAACAAGACAATGGCAATATTCTCCCTCCCTCACACAGACTCCTGACAAAGAGCACCACAGTACAGTATTTACAGAGTCTAGTCAAGCGACAAAGAGGAAACACAAGAACAGGCTGAGGCCATTGCATCAAAATAAACGTCCAGGACATTGGTCACATCTTTAGAAAGACCTAAGCTTCAGTATAACGCCCTTCAATTAGTCTACTTTCCTTACAGATAAACTACCATAATCTTTCCCAAATTAAATTATTAGACAGCATTAACAACATGATATGGTTGCTGGGTGAGAAAGAAGGGCTAGGTTACACGTTTGAAAGGCCTGGTTAAACATCAGAATATGGGGATGAACTAAACCAAGGCAGCAGACAGACAAAGCACCCCCAAAGAGATTCCTACTGTGCCAATACGTAGTTACTGTATGTAGTAGTGACCAAACTACACAAAACAACAACAATAATAATAAAGTTACCAAACCTCAGATTGGAAAATTAACATGAAATGCAAGTATGTGTCCACAGACTCTACGCTAACCAGTAAACCAGTACTATTAGAATAACACACATGCTAATTTGCTGTGACCAATAGCTGTATCAAAGATCATTGAATACTGACCAAGATAGAGCAACATAATACGTTACAATGGGACCAAGCGTGAATAGTTCTGGTCTGCATAAGTGGGAGTGTCACGTAATCACTCACTCAAACACATGAATACATTCTTCCTCTATCATTTTCTGTGTAAATCTCAAGTTTCTTCTAAATGATCTTCTGTATCCGCATATGCAGGCTCTGATCCCTCTCCTTGTCAAAAATAGAACACGGAAGTTCAGGAACGTTTGTGCCTCTTGCTCCGCTTTTACCCTCTCTGGCTGTATTGATCAAAGCTATGCTTTCCAACAAAGGCCATTTTGAGCACCTGGTACATAACCAAGGCAGCACCAAGGCAGCAGACAGACAAAGCACCCCCAAAGAGATTCCTACTGTGCCAATACGTAGTTACTGTATGTAGTAGTGACCAAACTACACAAAACAACAACAATAATAATAAAGTTACCAAACCTCAGATTGGAAAATTAACATGAAATGCAAGTATGTGTCCACAGACTCTACGCTAACCAGTAAACCAGTACTATTAGAATAACACACATGCTAATTTGCTGTGACCAATAGCTGTATCAAAGATCATTGAATACTGACCAAGATAGAGCAACATAATACGTTACAATGGGACCAAGCGTGAATAGTTCTGGTCTGCATAAGTGGGAGTGTCACGTAATCACTCACTCAAACACATGAATACATTCTTCCTCTATCATTTTCTGTGTAAATCTCAAGTTTCTTCTAAATGATCTTCTGTATCCGCATATGCAGGCTCTGATCCCTCTCCTTGTCAAAAATAGAACACGGAAGTTCAGGAACGTTTGTGCCTCTTGCTCCGCTTTTACCCTCTCTGGCTGTATTGATCAAAGCTATGCTTTCCAACAAAGGCCATTTTGAGCACCTGGTACATAATTAATGCAATAGCTACGATCCATAACACTTTCAAGACACAGTTCTCTAAATGAGACTAAAAGAAAGTAGAAAGTAGAAAGATCACACAACCACAGACTTCAGGGAGTAGACTAAGAGCACATAGGCCTAGACAGACATATGCTTCAATATGGATCCCTTAAATTGATAGACAGACCACATTCAGTGGTCCTGCACAACTAACCTTCACCAGTGATGGTCAATGGTCCTGCCATTCTTCACCAGTGATTACGTAAGCATGTGAGCAGGATTTGCTACAAAGACCACCTCGAGCACTATCATGAGAGGAGCTCTTTCTGTAAGCCGAGCATCGGTGACTCAGAGCCCAGACAGGATCAGAAAGGGGTAGGTGAATACATATAAACATCCACTCACTCACTCACTCACTCAAACACATGAATACATTCTTCCTCTATCATTTTCTGTGTAAATCCCAAGTTTCTCACACACTTATCCTAAATACACTGACAACTTACTTATGTAACTAGTCTTATAGTTTTCACAATTAAGTATTTCTGTTTTTTCTTTGATAACCAAATAGTGATTCCACTAATATTATGACCCATCTTTTGGTTTATGTGGTCATACAATGTGAGACCCAGCAATTCATCTATGTCCTCTATAGTGGACATTATTCTGCATCTTGTAAGTGAAGCACCATTCATGCCAACTTTTCCAATTCTATTGTATGGTCAAGAGGACACCCTTGGCTTGCTGGTGATACCACAATTTTGCGAATGGGGTTAACAGATTCCACAACCTTTATTTCCAAAATGGAAGCTATAGCATTTTTCTCATTTCATGGCAATAAGAGAGGCAATTGATATTTTTTTGTCAGATATTAGGTTTTTAACATTTCAATTTGAATTCAGAGAGATTTCAGAAAGATCCAGTCATTTTAACACCTTCAAAACACATTTTTTGTTCAACTAATTTTAAAGTTTTAGAAGGCAGAGGTTTGAGTGAGACAACAAGTGCTTTTCTTCTCATTTCTAATAAACAATAGGAGATAAAGAGCCTTGAAGGTACAATTTGAGAGTCAGTTCCCGAAGCACTGTGTAAGCTTGGGCTCTAACATTCATTAAGAAATAAATATATTGTAGGTGAATTTACTGTCACCTCAATCAAACATTACCCAATTAGTCAAAAGTTATTATTTAGTTAATTACTCTACTCTAATTACTCTAATTACTCTATTGCCCAAAGTATAAACCATGTTAAGGACCCTAAGGGTCTTCTCTTATAGCCTCACGGGAAGCCAGCCCACTTAACACATGTAGTGAAGGAAGAGCGTAGTCACTCCCTCCTATCCTAAAACCCAGGTCTACAGTGTGTCATATCTGTACACTGGCTGAAGCACCAATGCGCAAGGCTCATTATTATGGTTGTCTGAATGCTTATTCAGCCATTATGACAGCACGTCATCACAGCAGCCATCTCTGAAAGCTATGTTAAAACCACTTTGGGGGGGGGGGGGGGCTTTCTTGGCTCACCTATTTACATGTAATGTCAGAAACTCTAAAATCCCATTGATTTCAATGCAATACTATTATCACACATTCATAATTGCCATAGGGTTAGTAAATGCAGAAGGGTCCAACGCCTACTGCAGGGGATGTGATAAAACATCAATAAAGAACAGTTTTGGACTTTTTTTGGCTGCAGCATGTTACTTTCAACCAATTCTTAAATCATCTAAAAAAACTCTTAATATCAAAACTTTTATATAGATATGAGAGCAAATCTGAACTGTTAGTTCTTGTCATTTACCACAAAGTACAAATGTCATTTATCATCAGATAATCTGATAATCATCAGCACCAAGCCTTTCCATTTCGGCAGAAGCCATTTCTAAAACTGACCAGTGGCACTTCGGCAAGACAGACTTACTCCTTTACCAAACTACACATATCCCAACAAGAATCTGATTAAATACTAAAATAACAATCATTTAAACTTCATCTCTGGGCTTCAGACAAAATGTCAGCCTCACAACAAGATCTAGCCACTATCTCTAAATCAAAAAAGACAAAATTAGACTGTGCCCAAAGGAAATAATGGAACTAAACTAAGCGGATATCCTTTAAGTAGGGCCCTCACAAAGGACATATAGCAAAAAAATAAAAGATAAAAATACATAGTAAAAAAAAATACATTCAATCAGCCAGTGTTGAAGCGTGACAGATCAAAACAATAATACAACAGCAACAGAATAGTATGTAAATCATTCTACAGACACTTGAATATAAACTCAGCAATACACAGAGGTAATGCAGTGGCCATAGCTTTTAGGACTGGTCGCTCAAAGAGCAGACTTACTACGGATTCTGTTTAATCCACCATGACATGACGTGTCTGATATTTGCTTACATAATGTTCAGCACAGTAGGTCTACAACTGACTTGCGATGCACATAATTCATATACTTTTCATTTCATTCATTTACTTGAATAAAAGACTTCTTCCAAATGATTAAATACTAGTACACACACCTCACAAGGGGTACACTATTCAAAGACCTGTGAAGGGAATTTTCATGATATGAACAGAGATTTGACCATTTTGAAAACCTGACAGTTTTTCTGACAGCAGTGATGCCATGTGTGCAGCATTATGAACATTTGTATTCCATCTGACAGAATCTGTGCTTGTGTTGTGAAGGGAGGTGGTGGGTTAGAGTGGCCTGAAGTGTCCAGCTGTTGGGACTCCCACGGGATTCAGAGATAAGAGCTGGAGGAGATTATCTCAGCTGCACACAGGCCGGCAGGCGTGCATCACTCACTCACACACACACACACACACACACACACTCACTCACACACACACACACACACACACACACAATTCCTCTTCCTGCATCCAGCCCTTTCCATCACTGCAAATGATTCATCTGCAGTGATGGCTCATAATGCACAGAGAAACAGGTACGCCTAATCTATGGTACAGGACAGAATGACTGAAATTAATGCTACAGCATTTCTATCAGCATTTTTGCTCTGCTTACTGAAAGCAACGCCAGCTGGCAAAAAAGATTAGTCAGGTAGTCACGTTTCAAACATCATTTGAAGCTCAGACAGATTTTTTTTTTCTGAGCGAATTTTTCAAAATGGTAACACGGATAGGATGGAGCTCCTAGAGATTGACAGGTGTCAAAAGCATTGCCCTATTTAAAAATTCCCCAGTAAAGACTATTGAGGGGTTACCACATACTGTGTAAAGAAGCACATCATTTAACATGCTGATCTAAATTTGCTTTGGTGATCCGATCCATAAACATTTTCACAGTCTAGGCCAACCAGTCCAACATATTTGTCTAGATCCCCCCCACTAACGTTCCACGCGGCGCCCTGTACTACAATCGCCTTGTGAATGTTGGGACTGAAAAACCACTCAACACTGCGAACAGTTTGGTCAATAAACTAGACCTGTTAACAATTGCATAAAACTTAAGTTAACTGATTCAAGCACTAACGTTACGTGCCAATAACTTACAAAATGCTTGGATACTGAAACAACCTCAAACGCAGCACAACAGACAAGTTCCATTTCACAGCGCGCCCACAAAACAAACAGAACTTTGGTTCCACCCCGATTCGGCTGTATAGTACTAAAACATTACCGTGCCTTTCTGAATTCTGAACCTGGAAAAATACATTATGCTAAAAAAGCGATCCTTACCTGGAACACTGGCAGCTACGGTAGCGAATACAATACACAACAGTAACCCGGGACAAAGCTTAGCCCTGGGAGGTCGGTCAATGCATCTCCGAAGCAACATCCTGGAACAAGCTTGTCACATTAAATGGAGCTGGGCTAAATTGTACGTGTCATTCCACCATAATTTTCCATTATAGAACACGCTTTTGTATAAATAGACTAAGAACCAAGGAGTCTCTCCAGGTAGAATTCGTGGGCAGCCTCAGCCTGCGTAACTTCGCGGCTAAGCCTTACTAAAGATAGCGGTGTACGACTGTGGGATAACCGAAGGAGGCGGGGAGCTCAGCTGACAGACAGGCGGGCGATTACCTCGGTGTGACATAAAGCAAAGGGGAAAGCTACGACGCGAAGCCGCATGCGTAATGGCGTAGGCAGAGGTGAGTTGTAGGATGTAGGTGAGAGGCTTAGAGGTTCACTGCCTGAAAATTGAAATGCTCTCTCTTTTTCCCCCTCAGTAAACGAAGAAAAAACATTAGACACATATGTTTTAATGAGATCTGTTTATTTTACATAAATAATAAAGTTCAAATAAATAAAGTTCTTACTTTTGATAAACTGAGATTGAACTAGTGCAATTTGTAAGTCCTGTACATGTCCTCTGCTAGAAAAAGCTAGGCTTGGCATCAGTGAGGAAGGTGACTGCACTTTCGCTGGCCCCAAAAAGCATCACCTTCTAGAGCATCTCCTTAGGGAAAGTTATTGTTTGTTACTGCTGCACACTGAATCTGCCAAGTACACATCAGACACACAATTTTCCCAGTCAGCAGTTCTTATCCAACACAAAAGGGGCAGATTAGGTTTATTTACTTAACCCTCCAAAGGACTGAAAATGCATCAAGTTGGTTTTCATGTGTCACCATAGTATAGGCCTCCACTGTATTGATGACCATGACAAATAACAGTATTTTTTCCCTTTAATTTGTCTTTCTGGTATACTTCACGGGTCTACTCTTTTATTTACGACTGGGTCAGGCTTTTAGATATAAAGGGATGTAGGTATGTTCTTAGCAGCTTGATAGAAAGAGAGAAATGCAGGGCTCAGTACCTCAGGGGTAGGGTGTCTCAGTTTGGTTAGGGGTCTCTGGTGAAGGGACGGAAACATGGGAGAACCTAGAGCAAGAGTAAAAATATGGTTTTGAGAAAGGAAGAGGGGGGGGGACAAGTTTTCAGCTTTTAATTAATATCTCATGCTTAACTATTTTTTTGTTTGGTTCCGGTTTTTTTCAATTTATGCGCGACCCAAATTTATTTATAGGCTTGGTAGGGTTGACTCTTGTTTAACGAAATTGGCAACGCTATGCAAAGCATACAAGTTTCAAGTATGAGCAAAGTTTACCCCATCTCATAAATATGCTGCAGACTGGTAGAGTTGTAATGCGAAAGCTTTCTTTCATTTTGATGATTTAATTTTAAATCGCAAATAAACACATAGCAGTCATCGATGACAGGAAAAGCTGTCTCTCTCTGTGTGTGTAACATGCTGGGACACAAACGCTGGTAGAGTAGGCCTACATGTAGTACAGATAGGCTATACATGTACATGTAGTACAGATAGGCTATATATATATATATACAACATCGCCTCGGTAAAGGAAAATAACAATTAAAAGTAATTCCCTATTCCTTGCTGCCACTGGGGGAAAAAATCCCTACCGACCCATGACCTCAACTGACTTTTTTGTTTTGTCTTGTTTTTGGAACCCTCCAAGAATGCCTTGTTAATGCTTAAGAATTACTTATTATTCTCACGTGTTTAATTATCTTCTCAATATAGTGTAGCCAATATGTATTCTCCAGCATTTGTCACATTAAATTAAGATATTTACATTTACATTTAAGCATTTAGCAGACGCTTTTATTCAAAGCGACTTACAAAAGAGGATAACATTCAAGCTACAACACAATGAAACTAACAGAGTGCATATTGCTAACATAAAAACTGCACTATTTTAAGTTGAAAATGCAATAGTGTAATAAAGTGCAGCATAAAAGAGAAATTAAGTATAAGCTGTTAAGTGCATTCTCAAAATTTACGCCAGGAGATATTCTTGGAAGAGGTGGGTCTTCACGAGTTTCTTGAAGGTGAAGAGGGTATCAATTGATCTGGTAGCACTTAGAAGGTAATTCCACCAGCGTGGAACCAAACATGAGAAGAGTCTGGATTGACCTGCACACGGTGTTGGCCGTGCTAGATAACGTTCCTTAGAGGAGCGAAGCGGTCGGCGGGTGTCATAGGGCTTCACGAGAGTATTCGGCTAGATGGGAGCAGAGCCATCAATCACCCTGTAGGCTACCATAAGTGCCTTGAATTTGATGCGAACAGCCAAGGCTAGCCAGTGGAGTTCAATGAACAGAGGTGTGACGTGCCCTTTTTGGCTGGTTAAAGACCAGTGCAGCTGCATTCTGGATCATTTGTAGCGGTCTCACCACACAGGCTGGAAGACCTGATGGGAGGGCATTGCAGTTGAAGACATTTGTAGCTGTGCAAACCTGCTGTAGTTGCCTATATCAGACCACATGTAAGACTATCACCGCCTTCACTTTTGCAGCCTAACCTTTCAGTAACCACAAGCTAATATACTCTGTCACTAGAATAACAATTAAATATTTTGTCACGGAAAAAGATCACTAGGGAATGTGTTTTGCCTACCATACAGCCCGTAATGTAATGAAAATCTAGAACAGCCTTTCACTGCGGAGGGGACAAATAACATTAGGGATTAACAACTTGACCTAAAGTGCTGACAAACCTCTAATCTGTCTTTTGTTGTGAGGGAGGCAGGCTGTAGAACAGTGTTGATGGGCCTCGGGTAAACCAGATCCTCTAAGGAGCATGGGACGCTCTCTAGTGGATAACTTTGGAAGCGCAAGCTGCAATATTTGTTACATAGGTGATCAAGGCATCTAAGATCATTTACAGTTAGGTCTGAATATCATAACAATTTCTGATCATCAAAAGGAATTTGAACAAATACTATTACAAATAGTTGTGTATATGGCCTAGATGGGAATGCACCTAACCTTCTGGCCAGGGTCTTTCCGAGTCACCAGATCAATGAAATGGGTGTTAGTGTTTGCTCTGCTCCCATGTTCTGAAAAACGCATAGGCCTATGTTGACATTGTTAACTGTATGCTTTAAAAAAAAAAAAAAAAGGCAACAGCTCTCACAGATTTCATTTCCGTTCAGGCACTTTTGCTTGACCTAATCATCTGAGGCTAGCCAGACATTAGTCACAATCTGGATAGAACAAACTAGCTCAATACATCTTAGAAATCCAGTAAAATAAAATATATCATTGTCATATATTTACTTAATCATATCTAGAGCCAATTCTATGGCTCTGATCATACCTAAATCTTTGATCCGCAAATGTAGTTGAAGGCCTCGAAGAAGATGGTCATGAGATTGTGCTCTGCATAAAGAAATCACATCTTAAATATATAACCTACACATTTGAAGATTTGGACATTTTTTTCTTGCTGCCATGTTCACTTAACCTGGTTGGTCGCCTGGTTTGATCTCCTCTTATCTGAAGCTGGGCACTAAATTTGGTTGCTTTCTTCCAAAAATCCATGTTTAGGTCAGACTATACATCTGACAGAAAAAAGAACAGACTTTGGTCTGTGAACATAAATGTGATAAATGTCAGAGATGGAATGTAAATTATGACATCACAGTGTGTGATCTGTTTGGAATAGAATGGCTAAATTTAAAGTTGAACTTTAAGGACTTTATTTCTTCTTTTTTAACTGCATGTGCACACACAAGAGTGCAAATATATAATCATATGGAAGTATTCAAAATGACTTGGGTCACAAATCCATTTATTATCAGACAGACTAGATCAGTTCCATTGAGAGTCCACAGAGTCCTCAGAAGCTCATGCTTGTACAGTAGAGGGACTGAGATAACTTTGGCACTTTGCTTTCACTCATCACACTCTGTGCACCTCTCACATGGCAAAAATAGTATAATCTCAAATATATACACTGATATATAAACACCTCATTAAAATCTCACATTAAAAATCTTTCTTTGTTCCATTTAATAGTATCCCACTGAGTGAACAGTAACACAAGAGGGATCCATCAAGTCATTTCAACATCTTAAAGAATGTAAAAATGACACTGATATAACCCCCTGTACAGTACAAGTGAGCCCTTACTTGAAGTCGAGATACACTGGGAGCCAGGGTTCGACTGGAAGGACATTACCATTGCCCTAACACACTGTGAGGTGCCAGACCACTCTTCGACCCACATCCCAAAGCTACTCTACATTGTAGCTTACTGTAAGCATGATAAACAGTAAACTATTTTACCAGTACAAATGACAGAAAAGTGATCAGACAAACATAGTGTACTCATGGCCACAAGGCTGAAAACCTATGGAGAGGGAATGAAATGTATGTGAGGCTCATGATGTATCCTACTTTCTGTGTGTTTGAAGAATGTAATGGCTGTTGTGTGTTTCGTTATGACATTGTCTTATGTGCTTGCTCACAGCCCCAACAAATCCTAAACATTGTCGGTGTGTGCTGGCATTTGCTGGGGCAGGGAGCAAGCAGCTTTACAGTACCCATCTGTAATGTTCACATGCTCATACACTTAAAGATTGTTTTTTTTAAACAATCAAGCCAAAAAAAAATGCATGAAGGAAAACAAAAGGGTAATTTTGCATCATCAGTCAGCTTACTCAACATTCCTGGAAATCCTTCCTGGGCCTAAGAGACAGAATCAAACACATTTTCCCTTCTAAAACACACACACACACTCTCTGATGTGTGAGGCAGATAGGGATAGGTCACCAAAAGAATGGAGAAAAACATTCACACTAGGCATTAAAGGCAAAGCCTATGACAACAGTCTGCCATCTTTGGCCACATTAAATCCAAAATTGCTGCCACTTGGTGACTGGTTGTTTTGTGACTGTTGTGATAACAGACGTCTGGCTCACAGTCAGGACCCCCCAAAAATGCGAAAAGTGCAAAACAAAACAAAAACCAAAACAAAAGATCATGTGGTAACGTGCATGAACACGCATGAGCATTTTGACTCTCTCCCCTACTCTCTCACATACACTCACAGGCACACACAAACATGTGCACACGCACACGCAAGCACATATGCGTTCAAGTCTTTGTTGTCCCTGATGCTTCAGTATGTTGACTTAATACAAAAAGTGTTTTACCTGACTGTAAGGTTACTGGCCTATATTCTCAGTCTCCAAAGTGTGTTGGCTAACTGCATATACTGGTGTAAAAACATCTTAACAAAACAAAAACAAACATAAAAACAAAAAAACAAACAAACAAAAAAAGACTTAAAAAACAAAACAAAAACAAACATAATCACAAGTTTGGTCATTGGCTTTCCAGTCCTCCCGAGTGTAGAACAGTTTGAGCCACTAAATTCATCTCATCTGAGCACTCTGACACAGAGGAACAACACGTCTGCACTTAGTGGACCTGTTGTTGCCCTGTTGAGCAACTGTGGTGTTTGTGATTCATACTACTAGCGGCCTCTACTACTTTAAATAAGCCAGGGTTATCAGAGAAGAAGGGCTAGTCTTATTCTACAGAGGAGGGTAGTTAGAACATAGTTAAGATTTCACCCTAGCTCGTGTAAGGAAACAAGGATGTCTCCTACCACGGGAAGTCAGTTTCATCCTCCCTGCACCAACGGGAGCAGTTGATGATCAGTCCTATTTTATTACCTCCACATACCCATCATCCTGTTCCATATGTTACGCTATAGCACACAAATTACATAGTTCCACTACTCTAACTATACATGAGTCATCCCTTACTAGTGCTTGAGGTCAGAGTTTGCCTTTCAATCATTCAGTGACTCTGCCCAGAGGGTTTAAGAGCCAGCAGTTTTTATAGCAGAGCCCTTCAAAGGGCGAGCCGGTTGCGCTGCGTAAGCACTGGTCCTAGACCAGTTGCCCGGTCCTCAGCAGCCGTTATCATGAGTAGAGTAGATTGCCAGGCTGATTGTAGGTCAGGGGTCGGCTTCGGGTTTGTGGTTTGGTTCCTCCCCGCAGGCCGGCTGGTGGCCATCTTGTGAAGCACTGCAGTGGTCCAAGGGAGCGCTGCTCTCCTCCTCTTGCAGTCTTTTGTCTTTAGTGACTGTTCCCTCACTCCCAGGCTCAAGAAGGAGGTGGAAAGTCGTGCCATCTCGCTCGGCCTCCTCCACCTCTCCCTCTTTCGCCAAGCGGAATTTGATGTTTAGTTTCTCTGGCTTTTCTGCAGGAAAAGATTCAAAAGAAAGTTCCTGTACCTTCTGTTTTACAACTGTGTGTAGTATATACAAATGTATGAAAGTATATATATATATATATATATATATATATATATATATATATATATATATATATATATATATATATATATTGATATATATATATATATATACACACACACACACACATATACATACATACATACATATACAGTACAGTACAGTATGTATGTATGTATTTATGTATGTTTATATGTATGTATGTATGTATGTATGTTTCAGTCAGAACTGTTTTTTACACTGACATTATTGGGGCAACAGAGTGATATACTGATCTGAGTAAATGTGTTGGTGTGTCAGTACCTTTGCCCAGCTGGTGTTCTTTGGGCAGAAGCAGCACATCCACATTGCCATGCTGATACAGGGCAGAGGTCAACTCGGCACCCTCTCGACTGAACAGGAATACCAGGGGAATGGTGATGTCATCGGTGGACACACCATCCCCCACCATCTGGAAAAGCGGCGTCTCCTCACTGCTACTGCCCTCTCTGTGGTCTAATGAAAGGGGTTCAAGGATCATGGGTAATGTAGTTCATTTTAGAGGGAAAAGAAGGAGTGGGGTGATCCACATTACAAACAACATCATTGTTGTGTCTGACAACCTTACCTATGAAGATGACACCTATAGCACCGGCCTCCTGTAGTCTCCTGGCTTTGGCGGCAAACATGCAGTCCCCTCTCAGGGCCAAGGCGATGTGGCCCCTGAGGGCTTCGGCATTCTCAATGGCCCCACAGGCTGAGTAGGGCTCGCTCTTCACAATGCTGCCCTTCACCTGCAGCAAACAGGGGAAAGAGAATGTGAGAGGGAGAGATGGGACCGGAAACACCTGTGCATTTATGAGCATAAAATACTTGGGCTTTATTTTTAAATTACGCTTACTTTTTCTATGCACAATCAAAATAAATACCACAACCACAAACAACAAAGAGGAACCAAGAGCTGTTTTGCAGAACAGCATTTACTAAAAGTAATGACACCAACTGGCTGATGTCTCCAAATGCCCCTATTTTGTCTTTTGTCAGTGCTCCGTTATCTTGCTCACCCCGTGTTCCTGTTTGGTAAGGTCCATGCCAAATTTGGCCGGGCCAGCCGTCAAGACCGTTCTACCCAGAAATGGGGGAGAGATGACCTGGACTATGAGAGGGACGACCTCCTCCTCCTCAGCCATCTGACTGACCTCAGCAAACAGCTTTACCCTGTACACACCTTTCTCCTAATGAGAGAGAGAGAGAGAGAGAGAGAGAGAGAGAGAGAGAGAGAGAGAGAGATTTCACAGTTCATATACAATTGCAACATATTGACAATGTATTTTCAAATGAACCCACTAACATGATCATTTTCTATAATTTGAATGAATTCTATTGAAGGTTTTAACAACTACACTAACTTCATTAAAGCCCCTAGGTGTAAATGAGGTGTCTTACCTGTCCCCCTTTGGCCGTGGTGCCAGTGGCAGCCTCGTTAAGTGGCGTGAGGGTGATGCCCATGCTCTTCAGGAACTCCACCGGCTCCAGGCCCGTGTCATGCAGAGGCAGCTCAATGCCCCTGTGAGAGCCACCAGGAGCAGGCAAATCACACCACCATTCCCCATAGCCACAGACAGACATCCAGAAACACAAACCAATGATTATTTCTTCCTCATTTCAACATTTTAGGAGTATGAGTAAAAATGAAGTCATTTTTTTTGTAGCCTTCATCAAGTGCATCAAGGACAAATAAGTTTAGGAATGACAGCTGGAGCTCAGAGTGTGAATTCACCATTTATGTTTGAACCATTAATTGACAGTAAAAACACAGTATTTTAATACACTAATACCTGGCACTGCATTTTGAGTAGATCATTTAAACTAATAAACTACAAGCACCGGGGAAAGTGTTAAGATCTAAAGCATGTTAATAGAGAAGTGGCCGAGGAACCACTGAGGTATCAGACTGATGAGGAAGTGAATGAACAAGGCACAAACTGTGATATCAGACAAAACATTATGGAAAAACACTAAGGAAGACACAGGTTAAATTAGTTTCAATCAGTAGCAGCTACTCTGTGTTCCCTAGTGTGACAAGAGGCCTGCTACACATGACTGACTTTGAGTGATAGTACACAAAGCTATATACATGACAAACATAAGAACACGACAGTATCTGTCTGACAGGTACATTAAAAGCACATACGGCACACACAGAGTCACTTGCTGTGCTGGCTGATAACAACCATGTAAATGTGTCTATCTATAACTCTACAAGCATGTTGCTATCTATAACTGAGGTGACTTTATGGCATTCAGATCTGCGTTTGAGGACTTCAGTTACCATGGCAGCACAAATGACCTCTGGTTAGCATTGAGTGAATCTAATTATTGTTAATATGAGCCCTGGCAAATATATGCAGTACCTACGCACACACTGGCAATCTATTTTGAGCACCTCTTTGCATTTCGTTCTTTTAGTTCACCTGTGTACCCTTGCCAATGCAAGCCTTTGGAAAAAAAGAACATTATGTCTTTTCCTGGAGGGCTATTTGGTGTTCACAGTTCTGTGCCAACTACTTCTGTGATCACTAATCATCCAACTGTACAGGTCTCTACCTCTTGAGTTCTTCCCATCATCAAACAGTGACCTGGAGAGCCAATGTCTACATACTTCTGCTGGTACAGGAGTTAAACATTGTCAGTCAGGAAACAATAGACGGAGAGGAAGAGCGAGCACAAGAAAGAGAGAAACAGAGAGAGAAAGAAAGAAACAGAGAAGGAAAGAAACAGAGACAGAGAGAGAGATAGAAAGAAAGAAAGAAAAAGAGAGAGAGAAACAAAGAGAGCAAGAGAGCTCAGCTAAACACCTGCCCCACCTGACTGGCGAAGAATGGTAGGCCCTGCCCACCCCCGTCAGGTACTTGTAGCCGTCACGGATGCTCTTGGCGAAGGTGGGGTTGTTGGGGAAGAGCGTCTCGGTGCTGGGGCATGAGTAGGTGAACAGGTCGTCCCCTTGGGGGCTCAGTTGTGCCTGCCAAGCACACAACATTCAAATGATTGAGGGCCCTACTGTACTAGTGTACCAGTGAGCATAAAAGCAGAGAGAGAGGTGCAAACGTTAAGTTGTGTTAAGTTCCGTGTTCTGTTTTCACAAGGGTGGGATCTGATCTTTATGCAGACCAGGGTTTAGCTCTCATATGAAAGATCGCAGGAAAGTTTATATAGTGACGTAATATGACACTCCGTCTTAAACAGACCGGAACTATTAACGTTTGCTCCCATTGTAATGTATTATGTTGCTGTATCTTGGTCATCTTTGGTACTACTGTACCTACACACAATACCCCGTAAAAACCCTTAAATACGTCACTGGAATGAATCATCTTCATGATTGCTTTGATTAATGCCAGTCAAGTCTTTGACGGTTCATGGATTGGATTTGGGAAGCCACTGGTATTTAGTCAACCCCAGAGGACAAGCAGCTACAAGAAACAAACAACAGAGGGCACTCTCACAAAATACTAGGTGTCTAATGCAGGCTTATATCACCAGGGTGTTTTGTCAGTTCTCCTTATACCCACTCTTTGAGCTTATATTCTCTGTGTAACAATCTGTGCACTGAGCTCCATGTGTTGTTAAGGGATGGGCCTCACCGTATGGTTCCCCGGGCAGGGAGCCTGGGTGGTGGACAGGGAAACAGGAAGCAGGTGGGCCTCAGTGGTGAAGATGTAGTTATCAATGTCCAGAGGCAGCTGGCTCTTCTCCGAGAACAGCAGGTACAGGTACTTAAACATCTCCGCCAGGAAGAACGAATCCATCCTGGGACAAAAACAACAAAAATGCTTTAATAACAGTGACTATTCTAGGACAACACAGGGAACAAGAAATACAGGAGAAATACTTTTCCTGTCCTTTTAAATGTCAATAATAAGTATAAACTGCAATAATTATGATAATAATAATAATGAAACATTAACATCATGTTGTAATAACATGGTGCACAATCTGAACTGAGATGTCAAAATGTCTGAAACATAAAGCTTAGCATGCATGACGTAATTGTTGTCTCTGAGGCTCTGAGTTTTCTGCCGTGGCGACATGTCCTCTACCTGTCCTCGTGTGTGCCTGTCCTCACGTCCTGCACGGCGGCGAAGCCACAGGGGACGCGGGCGTGTGCGTTTAGCTTCTCCACTATGGACTGGCCCACTTTCAGATAGTACGGGTCCCCTGTTGCCTGTGGAAGGCGGGGGGGCATTAACAGGCAATCAGTGTCCTGAAGACTTATTGTACTGAAAATAACCAGAACTCATACAATTCAATTCAATTCAATATTCTTTACCTTGTAAAGAAAGTAGGTGCTTTCAGCAAACTCTGGTCGCAATGGGTGCTGGCCCCAGTGAACTCTGAACTCTGTAGTGAAAGCCTTGCAGAGATGGAGAGAGAATGACAGAGAGAGAGAGAGAGAAACTGATGAGGTCCTATGAATCAGTCAGTAGTAGTAATGGAGGTTCATCTTTCTGGGTTTTTCAGTCAGAAGTGGTTGCTCTGTGTTTGTGGTCGTTACCTCTGGGAGAAACTTGTGCTGCTTGGTGACCTGATAGAGCATCTCATGGGTCTCAATAGCTGGCTTCAGATCACCCCTCAACACCTGCAAGCAAGCAAGCACATGCACACATGTGTGCACACACACACTCTCTTAACATTTGTAAAAATCTGTAAAAATTTTCAAATGCCTTCTTTCCTGAATGATGTCATACCAACACAACTCTGTTGATACGAAGTTCTGCTATCTTTTGGAGGGTATAAATCTGTTCCTGTTGACATGGCATGTGCTGCTGAGGCTCCAACAGGGAGACTTAATGAAGTGGAGTGCCAAGGAGTCAAAACAACGCTGCTCACTCCCTCGGTAGTAATTACCAAGCAACCAGGTGCCACTGTTGGCAACATGCTGCCAGAGTTGGCTGAGAGCCAGTACTAAACATCTAGTGAAGAGACTGATCCAGCGGCTATGTGTTAGTGTGTGTGTGTGTGTGTTGTTCCTGCTCAGCCTATTGGTGTGTGTAGGTACAAATTGACGCAACCCTTTTGTGAGTGTCAGAGTGTTCTGTGTGAGTGTGTACCTGCAGCCCAGGGAAGAAGGCAAGCAAAGAGTCCATCCAGCGGCTGCATGTTAGTCTGTTAGTGTGTGTGTGTGTGTTGCTCTTGCTCAGCCTATTTGCGTTTGTAGGTACAAATTGACGCAACCCTTTTGTGAGTGTCAGAGTGTTCTGTGTGAGTGTGTACCTGCAGCCCAGGAAAGAAGGCAAGCAAAGAGTCCATCCAGCTGCGCACGTTGACAGTGGGGTTGTGCATGTGCACATTTAGCAGCAGTGGCGGTTGGCTGATGTACTTCATTATAGCACTGTAGTGCTGTGGGCAAAACACACACACACACACACACACACACAGAGAAGGAGAAAAAAGCTGAGCGCAGAGTTATGATGTTCAATACTACCATGATTGTAATGTGAATGCAAAAAGTCATGTGAATCAATATCTCTGTAATACTGTTATATTGCTGCTCTATGGTTATATGGGTGTGCTTACAGTATTGAAACGTTCCAGATACACATTGTCTCCTAGCAAAATGTAGGCCTTCATCAGGTACTCATAGTAGGAGTCAATGCCTGCACCAACTCCACTGTCTGGGGAGGGAAGAGATACAGAGAGAGAGAGAGAAAAATGATAGAGGAGACCATAAAACATTTATTACACATTGCAAAAACGTGTGTGTGTGTGTGTGTGAGGAGAGAACCTTATGCAGCAGTATTAATATGAATATGTGAAGGAGAAAAATATTGAGGTGTGTGTGTGTGTGTGTGTGTGTGTGTGTGTGTGTGTGTGTGTGTGTGTGTGTGTGTGTGTGTGTGTGTGAGACAAGGCAACCTCACCCCTGCGGACCCAGTCTCCATTATGGATGTTGATGACCGTGCCTACGAGGTCACTTCCTCTCTGTCTCTTCTCCCAGAGCACATCTAAGGCCTTTCTGGCATGTTCCTGTGGAAGACATGACACAAGGTCTTCAACACACAATCAACAGTTCTCCCCCACCAGTTCTCTCCATCACACACAGACACCACAATCAAACTGAATCCCACTACTCCTACACACACACACACTCCTTCTCCTTCACATATTCATTCAAATTACACACACCAGCTTACCTCAAACACAGAGTCTCCAGACAGTCTACTGAGAGCTGCAAACTCTAAGATCATGGTCCCTGCGCATGCAGTGCAGGTGTCCGTCTCTGTGCCTGTGCGGGAGAGTGGATTCAGGACCCCATACTTCAGGTTCACCTGCACAGAGAGGAGGTAGGGTTGGGGAAATTGTGTTACTATCAGAGCAAACTTGTCTAACTAAAACAAAAATAATAAAAACGTAATTTCATAAAATGTCTACATTGACCTACATTAGATATTACACATAAATATTTAGCACTCAGTTCAACCCAGTCTATCACCTGAGAGAGACTCACTATTAGCTGAGAGCCAAATGCACTCTGGTAATTAGAGGCAGCTGGCTTCTGTAATGTTACACTGTCTTTGAGGTGGGAGGACAGAGCCTCACTAGCCTGTGATTATGTGCACTTTAGACAACAGGAGACTTTTCTAGCCAAGTCTCCAACGCTGACAGCAAAACCACAGTGCCCATTGTGCTGCACCATCCGTCTGACCACACAGATAACAAAAATAAAACAGAGGGAATGAATGGTGCAGCAGTGACCTTTTGAACTTGTGTGTTAGCACTATAAAGGTATAATACTCAACTACTAAGAGAGTGAATTACCCCCTTAAAAACATCAAACTGTTGGGGGAGGATAAAATGATAGTCCTCAACTATCATGTATTTGTGTGTGTGTAAAGGGGAGTTACCCGTGGGTAGGGCAGGCCGCTGGTGGTGTTAAAGGCAGGCAGCAGGCGCTGGCCGAGCTCTTTGGCCATGTGCAGCAGCTCATCCCTGTACCACTGCATCCTGTCTCCTCGCTGCCTCAACAGGTCACCCATCACATGGGCCCCCAGCAGGCCACTGTAGGAACAAGACAGCTTTCAGCACACTCTCCTCTGTGCTGCCTTTCCCATCCTTCAAATACATCTAATACAACCAAGTTCCTGTTGACTAAACCTTTGTTGGGAATACCAACACTTCAAAGGCCAGACAGACTGTGTGTATGCATTAGGCAGTGAAGGCCTTCTTTCCTTATCCAAAAAAGCACACATGCACACACACATGCTACACTTGACATCTTTTGCTTAAATGTGTAGACTCTTCATGCTCTCATTTATTTCATGCTTTGCTCAACCTAGCACCCCCAAAAGCCTTAGATGTCTTAGACTTAGAGACACACTGTTGAGTTTTCCAGTTAAATCCCCTGGCCACTGAGAGGAGACCGGGAGAAGTCTGAAAGCAGTGTGTGAATGGAGTGTAAAGAAGCTGGTGGGTGAGTCAGTCTGTGTGTTGCAAGGTGGGAACTATGCTCCAAAAAGGGGCAACTCCAATTCACAGCAATTAACGACTTTGCTTGGCTGAGAAGCTCAGGACAGGAAGGTGAGGAGACTGGAGTTGCATTATCTCATGGTGGAGGCTGATCACCTCGACAGTTATTAAGTAGCTTATTTTAAAATCTATTTAAGTGCACACTGGATAGTTGTTGTTTTTAGACAAAATAACAATAAAAATAAAAATCATTTAAAATATTTCTTAACATTTGGCCAAATGTGAGTAGGCCTAATGCATCAGCTGATCGTTTCACTCTGTGCAAAGTGTCTGAAACCTATCTACTTGCTCCACAGTGGGCAGATACTTTCTGCTTCAACCAATCGCCACTGTTTGGTCATGGTGTATATTACGCGCTGGATTGCATTGTCTGAATCCAACATTAACGCTTTCAGCCCTCCCTCTGTTCGCTGACTGGCCAGTTCCAGCTCAGAAATGGTGCAAACTGAAGCTTACGCCTGGCTCCCTGATACTGTTGCGTGGCTAAATGAAATTGAGTGGAAGCATTAGGCGGCACTAGCCTGGATAAAATGTTAGTGGCGGAGGACTGATTATTGGAAAGTCATTTCAGGTCAAGTCAAGTCAAGAGATTTAGAAAAGAAAGTTACCCAAGGACACGGATGTTGGTCTCAAAGACGGAAACGACTATGTCATTATCCAGTCGGACATCTCTCAATGTCTTCTTTACCGCATCCTCAAACTCATCCAGCTTGTTCAGAACCTGCTCAGAGAAAGGAAATATCACTAGATTTTTCACTAGAATTTTGGCTAGGTTTGGCTGCAAAAGCTTTCTCCAGCAACGACCTGGTGAGGTTCTGAAATGTCACTACACCAAGTCACTGACATACTTCCTCATTCACTCAAATCTCAAATCCTGATAAACCCACTCTGTGACCTCAAGCTTTGAGAAAATGTGCGAGAGTATGGGGAATGTGCATCATCCAGTCCAGAAATACTCACCACAAGGGTGTCCAAGGTGTCGATCAATGTGAGGGAGAACCTAAGGGAGAACCACAACAGCGTGAGCAGAACCGTTCAGAATAATGGGCCTCATTCACCAGCAGTTCTCATGAAGGAACTTGTTCTTTATAACCCACTTACTTGAGGTTTCACAATGATTCTGGCATTCACCTTTGTTTTCTTATCTGTCCTATATCTAGTTTATATAAAAAACTTCTTAAGGACAAATTTAAGTCAGTTCTTACACAGATATTGACCAACAAGGCAGCACTTAAACTCTCATGTGAGAACTGTCTCACAAAGACATCTACTTCCCCTTTCACCAGTGTAACTGAACAGAGATGGGCCCACACAAAACATTCAGACTGCCTGATTAATTCCACATCACATTCAATTATATGAATGTCATATACTGTATGCCTAAGGCTTTGAATTCTTAATGAGATATTAATCCACACACACACACACACACACACACACACACACACACACACACACACACACACACACACACACACACCTCAGAGGGAGAACAAAGATGACCCAGTTCTGAGGCGTTTAGTTTAAATCGGTGATTGTCAGGATTTATCTGGAGGGGATAAATCTATCCTCAATGTAGAAAGAAGGGGTGGGGGCTCAGAGAGGTAGAGAGATGGAGAGAGAGAGAGAAGTAGGGCAGGGCTCAGGGGGCCCTCTCTCATCCTTGTGTGAGAGCACAAAAACATGATCTGATGAGAAGGTGCTCTGTTCCGTCACCTCCTCTGCCTATAAGGGACAGTGGAGACGTGTGAAGCCCAGCTCAGCGGCCATATTAACACTTCCCTCAGCACTCGCCCACTCACACATCACAACCACCACTGCAGCGAACTCAGGCCTCAGGTCTCTGCAGGTGTAGTGGGTGGAGATTCATCACCAATGTGCGAATGTCATGGCATCTACTGATGTACTGAATTTTATTTCATAAGGATCGGTGACATCATTAAAGAGGTCTTTAATGATTGGAAGGTTGCGCTATTTACTCTCTATGCACTTCCCAGATGATCCGAGTCTGATTCCCACTGTTATTCTACAACTCTATGCAAGGGGCATTGATTTGACACTCACTTTCCCAGGGCATCGTCAATGTCTCCACGATTGGGCTCCAGTCCCCTGACCCGTCCTCTGCAGCTCAGTGGCATCAGCTCATCAGCAGGGTAGGCATATTTCTGCACAGAACCACAACGCCCTTTACAATCACTATCAACTACTACACTCAAGATATTTCACATAATGATTTAATGTTTATAAAGAGTTCAGTGCATGCCTAAAAGGACATGGATGAAGGTTTAAAGAACAGAATGTCTTAACTTTGGCACCTTCACTTCAGTTCATTCCTCAGGTATGAATGGATCAAATTCTAAACCAAAGTCTTATAGACTGCCACAGGCAACTAGTCAGCTTAAGGAAATAAACCAGGGCTGCTGTTCTGCTAACCTATATGGGGTAGTGCTGCATCAGGTGAAAAAGATAACAAAAAGACAGAGGTCTAAATTTAGATCCTATGACTTGGAGGCAATGTCGGAGGCCCTCCAAGAATCTGGGAAAATTAGGCTACCGAGGTGAAGTAAGATCACTTGTGCGTCACTGTCCATGTACTGATGCCATGGAGATAAACTGATGGTGGTAGTACTGAGGTTTCCCCTTTCACTGTAAAGTGCTCAGAAAACATCACACACACACACACACACACACCTAAGGTGCTACATTGTAGAGTTTCACTGTAATAAACACAGCTGTCCTCACAGTCCAACACCCAGCCAAAACAGTCATCACATACCCATGACCCGATCCCTTACCATGTAGCTTCCATAGGCATGGTCAAACATCTCCAGAATCTGATGCCTAAAAAACAAATGAAGATCATAACAAAGACACTTTATCAACCGTCTCTGATCATAATAAATGTGTAGATAATTATGTTAGAAAATGCTATTGCTTTTAGTTTGAAATTAACACATTATGGAAACAGAACAGAAGTAGCCTGGTTCTCACACAAACTGATCTGCTATGCATCTCACTTTGGGGCGGGTTTCCCAAAAGCATCTTAAGCCTAGGTAGTTTGTAGAGTCCCCCTTAAGAACATCTTAGGTTCTTTGACCATTTCCTGAAACCACAGTTATATAAGAACTTTGTAAAATGCTTGCAGATTTACGAGTGATCCGTCGTTTAACACTATGCTACAATGTTTTGGAAACGCACATGAAAGCCAAATGAAAATTCTTCAACGTCAATCAAAAACATGCTTGAGAGAATGATCCATCATTATGGACCAACTGGACACTTCTCCACTCCACCTCTCTACTTCTTCCTGTTTGAGACAAGGAACCAATCAAAAACTGGCTTTTACCCCAATAAGATCGAGGCAGGGTCTGACACGTGTTTTGCTTCAAACTTTGATGCATCCCACTCTCTTTTCCCTGCAATCATTGGTGTGATTGGTTGGCAGCAGACCAGTATTTGTGAGAACCAGACTAGAACAATTGTAAAACCTGGGCTTTTAATTTTTACAGCATGACAAACATAATTTAATCAACCCCATAATTAAATGACCCTAACCACAGTGAAGGCATCCAAAAGTGTGCCTCTTATGGCTTTCCCACAGAAGCAGGCTTCAATAACTATGCCTAGATTCAGATGGCACTGAACAGACAATGAACAGTCAGCAGTCAGTGACTCTCAGAGCTGCATGTGCTACTGTTGTTGTTGTAGACCCCGGGGAACAACCTCAGTTGCCGTGTGTGTGTGTGTGTGGGGGGGGGGACTAGACAGACTTCCAGTACCTGATGTGTCTGCTCCTCTCAAGGGGGAGTGGGGATGAGCTGGATGGGTAAATAACACCCCCCTATAATTCAACATCAGTAGATTCATTCGATCCCAGAACTCAAGATGAGATGAGACAATAGCTCGGTTTCCACTCAACTCGTTTGCATTTTATATTCGTATTACCAACAATTTGGCTCAAGAATATGCACGTTTGCATGCGTTTTCATCAACTGTGTAAAAAATTAACATTGGGCTAATCAAGGGACGTATTCCAACCAGTCTATGGTCAGAAATGTGGTAAATGTGAATGT
Organism: Tenualosa thibaudeaui; assembly: GCA_027481765.1. Taxonomy (NCBI): domain Eukaryota; kingdom Metazoa; phylum Chordata; class Actinopteri; order Clupeiformes; family Clupeidae; genus Tenualosa; species Tenualosa thibaudeaui. Next base: position 10,336,762 of record JAIFZK010000014.1, read on the forward strand.
ACACAAATTAAACTGTTCCAATCAACTTTAATCACATTATGACTTTTTTGCATCAAGAGAATCCACCCCAGATTAACATTAGGGAACTGATGTGAATTTGCAGATGTTTCCAACCGAGGATTTCTTATTCGCATAACTTATATGCACATCAACTAGTTGGATGGAAACCCACCTAGTGAGGAGACCGGCTCGAATCTTTTGTGGTCTTAGCAGGTGGCAATCCACTATCTTGCTCATCTCAACATGCCAGTTAATATAGGTGGCAGGTGTTTCTTTATGTTGGTGCTTGTGTGTGTGTGTGTGTAAAAGAGATTACAAATGAGAGGGAGAGAGGCAAAGAAAAAACAACAGTGTAATAGCTAACTCCAAAATAGTTCTCTTTTTCAATCAACCATTCATGAGCAGCCAGTGCTGAGGGGCCCAAAAACATTCCTCTCTACTGTTTTACACCTGATATATGACCTTGGATTGGTTCCTTGAAGGGATGTAGGCCAATTCATACGAGAGATTTGGGAAGGCATGAGCCTATGAGGGTGTCTCCACAGGGCAGATGGCAGCTAGGTAGGCATTGTTTTTTTGATGACAGCATGAACACCTGCTCACAGCGTGATAACAGAGCTGAAAAAATTACACCGCAAAGGGCAATTTCACCTTCTTGAGGAAAATAAACAAATAAGAGGGATTTTCAAACTGTGACACTGGGAACAATTCAAACTACATGCTTTCTGCAGCAAAGGCATAAAAAGTGCTGTCTCAATTTGAGATAACTAGGCTAAAGCCGGTCATTTGTATGAAAAGGCTACGCAAGTCATTTTTTGAGCTGCCTTTCTTTCAAACAGTGGGCCCACTGCATATTAGAGTTTCTAAAATGTCTCTGAAATTCTGCACTTCACTCATTAACAGAGAAGCTATCTTCCTTCCAGGAACCACATCAATCAGGCAGGATTGGTTGTGTGGTCACACATTTTAGGAGACATGACATTACATTCAGTTAGCAAGCTCAAACAAGCCCTAATGTAATCACTTCATGACTAGGTATTACTAGGTAAGCCTAAATGATGCCTGCAAAAAGATGGGACATTGCATGTGTGGTTGAGCAACTTCCACCATCAAAAATTTGCACAATGAGCCATGAGCCAGTAAAATTGCCGTTGTCATGACAGCTGTCATTACACTACCAAATTGCTTTAAAGTAGACTCGAAACAAACAGTTCTGGCATGGGAAACCTTGTAAGCTGACAGGGCTGCGTGTTCACTGGTCATGTTTGTGAGGTTGCACCACTGTAAACATGGAGCCCTACACGCATCCCAGGGGTCAGGGTACAGGGTGGTACCACCGCGTGAAAAAGTGAATATCCACAAACTGCAAGTCTCAAGAAACAAAACATGCAAGAACAGTTATTGTGAAAGGTGTTCTCTTACCTTACTTTATTCTTTTCCTCAGCTGACATGACCTGATCTTCCAGACCAGTCACTACGTTCGACAGATTTATGACGATGAGTAGCACTGGCAGAAGCATTCCAAAACTACGGTACACATTTGCGTCCCTGACCAATCTATTCTCCATCTGTACGTGATAACGTTAGTTGACAAGCCGTTGAAGTAAAGGTTCTTTGACTAACAGTGTATACTTGTTTCACCACTGTAAACCTGTAGCCTTACACCTACGCATCCCGAGGGTCACTAGTCTCTTCGTCGGGGACCCATACCTGTCGTGTTGATTCCTGGACACTTCGCTTATGTTCCACAAGCGGTAACAGCTAGTTAGCCAGCTAATGTTAAGCTAATCAACCAATTTGTCCGTTCTTGTGATAACGTTAGTTATTTTGTTAGAGTCTTGTTAGAGTGTAACCTTAGTCACACATCGATTCAGCGAGGCTTTCATTGAAACTCTCTAATGAAGCAAGGTGGATGTTAAATGCGAGCTAGCTTACTAACGTTAACGTTAAACCACTGCTAACAATTCTAAACGAGAAGGAATCCAGCGTTTGCTATGCTAGCTGTGCGAACTGCCCAAGTATCTTTGTTAGCAAGCTTAGCAAGCTTAAATCACATAAATTTCACCCGAGAGCAGCAGACAGTTTCTCTCTTAACATGTGTGCTGATGACATCCGATCAAAATGCAGCACTGTCAATAAGTGACAAAAAATATTGTGTTCTGCCAACAGCAATGAAGAGGGTTGTCTGACTGCCCAGCTAGCTGTCAAATTAGCATCAGAAACATTTCGAAATTGGCTACTTACTGCTAGCATGTAAAATTATGTTCGTAGCTAGCTAACGTTACGTTATAACTCAACCAAGTGATGCATTAGATAACCTACTATTTTGTAGCTTTGGTTTCATGCCTGTTTATACTGAACGATACTGAAGCCAACGCATTGTGCTTTTCGAGGGAGAGATGATCCTTTGAAAGGCACTTGAACGCATCAACTCCTGTGGAGCTCCATTTCTAACTTCGATGCCGGGTTACCGAAATTTCTTTTAGCTTGAACTGAAAGAGCGTAGAACATATTGCTTTTGATAACGTTGCCGTTTCTGTAAGGATGATCTGCTGGATAAATGTGAGCGATTGCTGTATAGATGCACTACAACTATAATCTACATAGCGTTACATCAATATATGGCAACTGTCTGTAAAGTCCACCAGCTGGAAATACTAGGGTTACCGATAGACTGGAGTCCATTGGTCCCAGCGACGTTTTAGTAATCACATAGGCGGAGTCTTTGAAATTTAACATCAGAAACTCTGATTTAAGATTTCATGTGTTAAGTGTTTATTTGACCACTGGGAATAGAACGTATCATGCAAAAGCCAACACAGTTTTTTAAAGTTCACCAAAAACGGTGGCATATTTTCCGTAGGCAGGGACAACCCGGAGACAACCAAAGAAATAGACTTCAACTACCATCAGACCTAGCGGACTATTAATACGCAGAGCCGTACGTAACGTACGCAACACGCTGTGTTCAGTTCTTAAATTCCTCCCTCAACTCTACAACATGTAGCCCACTTCGGTCGGTGTACAATAACGGGACAACACAATGCTTCATGTTTGAAGAGGATAACATTAAGCTGTGTTCACTGAGCTTCAACTAGCAACAAGTCGACCAAACTGCTGCAGAACATGTCTGTAAGTCCCACCAGCATCGAATCAGGAATTACCTTTTTGCTCTGTTTTGGCTGAAATGCGTTTTTAGACATGTGCTAAAACGTAACAAAGAATCCACACAATCCAGCTGTCTTATTACTGTAGTGAAAAGTGAAAACGGAATCAATCAAGGCAAACTGTTAAGTCCTGCATTCTTGCATGCATGGCTCTGAACGCATTGCTCTTTTAGTTTGTGGAGGTGACACAGGCTGTTGGTGGTAACGTAGGTTGTATACCCTATAAAAGTTAAATGCTATAACATATATCTTTAGGCAGTTTTTATTAGATCGAAAATCATGCAGCCTTGCCATGTGCAACATTTTGCCAAACTGGAAATCAGCTATGTTGGACATTTGTTGGCGTGGACGTAATTATGCATTGTATTTAATTATATTGTTATTAGCCACACGTATAGTCATGGTTTTGATATAGGCCTAACGTTAATTTGACTTAATTTGAAGTCGCTCCCCAGTTAATCTCCCACATTAAGTTTTGAAAATCAAGTTAGAATTACACTGTGTGACCGCAATAGTGCCATACAACTTTAAGCTATCCAGTTATTTACTATTTGTAGGAAGTGTGAGTAGGAAGTCTTCACAGCATAGTTTAAGTATATGCATAACTCAATTTGTAATTCCCCATCATTCTGTCCATAAAGTAGAGAGGTGTGTCCTGTCCAGTTACACAGTTTTGCCTGTCACTACTCACATGATGGAGGAAGAACCCAACCCTGTCTGTCACGAGAACAGGCAAAGCCATTGGTATTGCTGCTCTGTACAGCTGGAGGAAACATTAAGAAATGAGTTACAAAGAACTGAGATAAGTCAGTGTCATGACCTTAAACTTCATGTTCTCAGCTCTCACTTAAATGTTGTGGAATATTTCTGTAACCCAGCAAGCTACAATATTGTTTTCTAGCTGTGTGTCCTGTCCAGTTACACAGCTCTGTCTGTCACTATTCACATGACAGGGGAAGAACCTTGTCTGTCACGAGAATAGGCAAAGCCATTGGTACTGCCGGAGGAAACATCAGGAAATGAATCAGGAGGAGCTGAAATAGTCAGTGTCATGACCTTTAACCTCATGTTCTCACACATTTGACAGACAGCTGCTGGATAAAATGCCATGAGATTTTCACTCACACTCAACTTCCAGGTCAAAGACTGGCTTTTCAAGACCATTAATTAGGCCTATATTGTTTAACTAATGATGCAGTCTGAAATCAGGAGTTTTATTTTGATGTTCAATACAATCCCCGACCAGTAAGAAAAATGTGTGAGAGGGACGTGGTTGAACATTGCTCTCCCATATCCACATTCACAGCTGAGGTTCGTTTAAGCAAGGCATCTAACTCCTTACTGCTCCCTGGGCACCACAGCAGCAGGCTGCCCACTGCTTTGGGACAGTGTGTGTGTTCACTCATTGTGTGTTAATTTTGTGCTGTGTATATCACTAATTTACAGATGGGATAAATGCAGAGACCTCTCAGGACCAAAATGGTATACTTAATACAATATAATTGGTAGGCTACAGATGGAGCCTTCCCATTTTTTGTTTGTTGTGGATACAGTGAGTGCAAGCACTCTGAGCTGTCAGCCTGGTTTCCATGGAAGAATACTTTGATAACTCACAGCATGGGGGGATAACTCACAGCATAAGGATGACTATGAACAGAAGAATGACCAAATTGGCTCCGATTCAAAGCGCACGCTTTAAGCATGTCACAAGTTGCATCTATGAAGGTATTCACCTGGTGATAATGTCATAGCTTTAGGTTAAGTTCACGGGAGAACTGAAACCTTGGGGAACTGACTTTTTCACGGTAGACTAGGGGTGGGAATTGATACGATTTTATCAATATCAGTGCGATTGTAGATTGGTAGATCAGTCCAATTCTTTATCAGTTCTTTTACCAAGTCCTTACTGTTTAGAGGGTATTCTACACAGGTTTGCAGTATCAGCATATTGGCCAATGCTATAGCCTATACCACTAAGGTGACAATAGCAATTAGAATGCTGAAAAACATGTAGTGTTGTGGTATCCATTTCAGTTCTGTATCTGAAAGACCAATTGACAATGGTCTGAAAAAATATCGGCACTGATAAGAGGAATTGATAATGTCAGGGATACGATACCAGTAAATTGAATTGAAATTGAATCCCACCCCTATGGAAGACGGTGTGAGACATAGGGTCACCCCCCTTTTCTAGTTTGTATATCCCACCCCCAGTGTGAGCCTGTTGGGTGGGTTACTTCAATGACGTAACCGGTGCACAGGCCTCCATTTGTGAAAGCCTCTTTGTTCTACTTCTAACAGATGCACTTTGAAGCCTCAAGTAGCGTCACGCTGCTGTTTGACTTCTGGGATGTGCATGGACCTGCAGGTACGCACAGTATACCAAATCACAGACTTGTCCAAAGACATCACCCACCTAGACACTTCCTCCAAACACCATATACTTCAGACAGATACACCATGTAACTGGTCCTTACTGGTATTTAACAACAACATGTAATGGTGACACAGAGTCGCTAATCTCCACATTTAGCACTCGTTTGTCAGCAGGCCACTAAAAGGGTTAGCATTCCATAAATACTGATTTACTTTAAAGCAAGTCTCATTATACTGATCCAAAGCAGAGGTGGCCAAACTATAAAAGAAATTTAAAAATCAACATTGTCTGAGCATGCTATGCAAGTTAATAGGTAGGTACATCTTTGATCAGCCTGGTGTTGTTGCTATGGGACATAGGCAGGGTCGGCAAGTTTGCCCAGGCTGGACAAAGGGTAGTTTCTTTAGAGATATTTGATGAACTCTATAATTACATTAACTGGCATTGATTGACAAATTACTTTGTCCAGTTTGAATTAAAGATTCAAATTGTAAAAAGAGGTTAAATAATGATCTAAAAGAGCATGCCACACATTGGACCTCATTCACCAATCATTGTAAGAATTTTTATTGTTTCTTTGAGCACTCCCATAGAAATTGGATATGAACAGATTTTGGGGATTAAGGACAAATTTCTTCCTAGGAATGGTTAGTGACTGAGGCTCATTGCTCCTTTTTTCAGGACATGGAACTTAAGTTAACTGTGTCCTAGTGAGCTTCGATATAGTTTTCCTGGTGATGTCTAGACCTGCATGTTGTAAGTGTGTATGTGGGTGTGGTATTTCCTCACAGGAAAAAATAAAAATTAAGCCTTTGTATGGCTTTGTGCATTTTGAAAGGAACAGGGCCAACCAGTTTTCTTGGGTCATCTCCGATTGCTGTGAGCAAGCTACCCTACCACAGCAGAGTGCCGTGTTTATAATGACTACATCCCCACCAAAGCTGATTGTCAGCAGAATTGACTCCAGTGCATTGCGTGTGTGCCAAATAAGCAGTTGCTTGTTGGGATCCGTCCTAATAAGCATGACATCTCTGAAACCACAGTAGACATTGCTAACATTGCAACTCAACCAGCATCTTGGTTGAGTTGACAGAGGTAATAGCGGACCTCGTGTCACATGTTCTAGCCTTGCGCTAGCTGCATTTGTCCCCTGCATCAGTGTCTATCTGCTCTAGTCTACCATGCAGGCACTAATCATGTCTGATTCAGCGCTGCCACGTAAACTGGGATGACCAACGGCATCTTTGTCAACCTGGAACTATGTTTAAAGTCAGGCTATTTCCTTGTCTCGTTAGAGACTGGTGGATCTTTATGTGAAGCATAGTGTCTCTCCCTTGATGCGCATTGTAAAAAAAAAACTGTCCCTGATTTTTCCTACCATCCAACCTTGGTCTGCTGTTCTACTGTAACCTAAAAGTGACTATCACCATTTATTCAGCTACAAAATTTAGACTCATACATTAACTTTAAGATCTGTTGAGCCCCAAGAGTATTTGGGACGGATTAGAATATTTACCTTCTGCATCTTTCAGTTTTGTATGTTTTATTTGCCCACCCTAATGCCCCCTTTCAACCCTCACAGGTATGGTGCTGTCCGTGTTTGTGGTGCTGCTGTTCACGGTCTTCTACGAGCTGCTCAAGGTGTTGAAGGTGAGACTGAGCCAGCACTCCTGCACCCTCAGGGCCCCTCCCTTCCCTGCGCCCTATTCGCCTTCTGATGCTAGCTGTTTCTCCCCACCGCCGGCCTGCATCTCACCCAATCTGGAGTGTCATGAGAGCAGCACTATTCTGGCCGACAGCCCCTCGGAGTCCTCCCTTACCCCTGCTGATGGAGTCAGTCCCTCCACCGACACCAGCTTAAACAGGTAAGGAAAAAAATTAAGGCTGCTCATCTCTGGCTTGTGCATTTCTTGATCTAGATCCTGAGTGTAGTCCTTATTGACAGCCTAGATTGGAACTAGTACAGTGTATGTCCTTGAAGCCTAAGGCAATGGAGAGGAAGAATGAGTCTAGAGCCTCAGAAAGTCACCATTTTCAAAATTTTGCCTGTGTTTTTACTGTGTAGCGTTAGCAGCATTCTCCAAAGGGCTTCACTTTATTGCAGTGGGAGATTTTCATAAATGTAAAACGGATCTCATCACAGCATGGTAAGGAAATTAGTCTTAAATGCTTGAACCACACATATTGTGCTGATGTGCCCTCTCTGACTCTGCATGTGGATGCTGCTCCATGGTGTGGCCAGGCTGCCAATAAGTATAGTCATGGCTCCAGTCACTCATCTCCTACACACTCTCTCTCTCTGACAGCTGGCTCCAGCACGGACTCCAGACGCTGCTCCACATTATGCAGGTCACGCTGGGCTACATGCTCATGCTGTGCGTTATGACCTACAACGTCTGGATCTTCATGGGCGTCATAGCGGGCTCTGTTCTGGGCTACTTCCTGGCTTTCCCCCTGCTCAAGAAAGTGGTTTGAAGAGTGAGCAGGCTCACAGGGGTGCTGGAGGATGAAGCTTTCTGGAGAGTCTCTCCAGTACTCTTGTGGTAAACACTGTTAATAAAGGACCCATGTAGACTGTTTTTGTTGGGTCAAGAGTACTGTGCAATGTGAAGAGAAGACTTTAGTGGCAGTGAGGTAAAAATGGATGTGATGCCGAGAGGAGGTCAAAGGTCACTCAGCTCGGGAGTGTTTTGATATGTCAGACTTTTTAAGTTTGTTTTTTTTCCCTACACAATAGAAAAATCCATGGTTTTGTAGAACTACATAATGTCCACTTGTACACTTCCAGTGTAGGTGAAGTGTTCTGACACTGACACTGTCATTGTGTAATGGGATCCAATGACCTGTACTGAAGGTACGCAGTTCTGTTGTGCTGCTGTTTTTATTACAGTCAGATGATGGCTTGTGACTTGTGCCTGCCAACCTGGCACGCTTGTCAGCCTTTTTACCTGCTTTAGAGGAAAGACTAAATGTACTTGTCCCCAGAGTTTTATGGAGAAAAGGAAAGCGGAAAGACAAACACACCAAGTGGCCTTAGTTAATTAATTACCAGCATTAGCTTCAAATGTTTGAATCTGCCAACAGTTGGCTGAGAAGTTTACGTCTTGTCAACTTGTGACTTTTTCAGACTTCCTTTACTTCCTTATCAGCCTTGTCCTGACTTTTCACTTGAATATCAAGGTCGAAAAAGAACTGACTCTTTCAAGCCAAATACTGATGTTCCTCTGATACCTTTTTTGCCCAGTGTTCACCTGAGCTCATTTGGTGAAGTCTTACAGAGTCTCCCCAAGTCTGTGAACCCTCAACATAAAGTCTGTAAAACTGACAAGCACTGTATTTTATGACTACCCTCACACTACCATGAGCACGCAGTTGATAATAGCTTATCACTGGGTGTTACTGGCTTGTATTTTTAGCTTTTTTGTGGTTTGCTGTAATTGTAAATTCAAATGATTAAAGTTGCCATTGTCTCCCTTTTGGATCTGTTGGATAGATTTTTCAGGGATTTGTCATTTAATTATTTAATGACAACAGTTAATATCTCTACTGCCCAGTCCTAAAAGTGTTTGCCATTAATCTCCTTTCATTTCAACTTTGATTATAAAACACTGAAAGACACAATGAGTAGGCAAATGTTAAAAGCATTCATATTTAATTGCTCACTTTCTGGCATATTTAATATAAGGGCAACAGAAGGGATGCATCTGGCGCTGATTGGAGCTGTAATAAATAAGAACAGAAATGGTTGATCTGACAAGCTTCCATAATGCTCTTGATGTCCTGGCTGTTGAGAAACAATACAGAATTCAGAATGCACTCAAGCTACCGACCATTCTGCACAAACGGCAGTCCTAAGGGAAATGGTCAAGAATAATCTGGCAATAAGTATGGCACTTGACATGTACTACTACAAAACATCCAAGCATTCTTTAAATTGCATAAATAGTCAGTCATTCTGCTAAGAGCATCAAGCTTAAGTTCCAACCAAAGCCCACAGAACATTCTGGAGCAGCACCCCGCTCTCCCTTTGCCAGGGTTGCTGTTTGCAAGTTCTCTTCCTCTAGAGCCCCACACACATGCAAAAACGGTTGTAAATGTGTGACTAGGGGAGATTAGACAAGCTCTTCTACTCTAGCACCCAGCAGGTGTTTGAATAAAGTTGTGATATCGTCGGTGGCCCCAGCTTACTTTGGCCTATTTACACAAATCAGCAGCACCTGCCACAGCTATGCCTGGTGCGACTGCATGCATGCATGCCATTTTCTCACATTACTCCTCTTGCCTGCACACATTCCTGCCTGAGAAGAACAAGGCCACTGAGGGGCAACTAATGAGAAGCGCTCCATGAATAAACACGATAAGCTTGATGTATTGCCAACATGGAACAGTGTGTAAGAAAACAAATGGATAAAAATCCAAAACTCAACATATGAAATCATCAACTAGTCTGCTAAAGTTTGGTCCTCTGAAAACTTGAATGATAAATTGTAGCTGCAAAGAGCAGAGGTAAATTATAGCTGAAATGAAAGTAAACACATTATAAATAATAATAATAATAATAATATAACAATAAACATATTTAACATATTAATAAACATATAACATATTAAGTTCTCATGTCCTGGCTATCAGTATATCAATGAATGTAGAGGAGTAATGTTTTTGCAGCTACTGTAGGCTATACAAACTGGTTAAGTAACATAAGTAATTAGTAATTTCCACCCACATACCAACAGTAACAAACAAAGGCTCTTAAGATTTTCAAAAAGCCTTTTCAAATTGTCTCCTAAACACCTAAACACAAATCACCATCAATTACATATGACAAATCTCTTAATACCTGCTGCAATCATCATGTGCATCTCCCAACAACTGATCGACCCTATTAATAGGGCCTGTGTAGGGCAGAAACCTCCTCAGTCAATGGACCCTATACTCTACATGTACAATGCATTCAGTGACTAGACATACACAGTAAAAGCAGTGACAGAAACTAGAGTCTAAACTTATGTTAAGATAATGATAGTCTTTTCAGTGACATCAGCATTAGATATTCATAGCAATTTGGTCACCACCTTTATACTGTGGTGATGCAAAATAATAAATATGTTTGCATATCTTAAAGGAAGTAGAAAATTACAGCAATTAAAGCAAAGGGACATGAGAGAGAGAAATATAGCCAAGGGTAAAAGGTTCATAAAAGGAGGAAGGAAAAAGGAAACATAAAATCTTTTTGCTGATGAGAAATTTGGGAAATCCCCAGGACAGCTTTGTCAATTAAAAAAAAAAAGTATCTGAAATAAATTTCCACAATATAAAATTCTAAAAACGTCCACGTCCATCCTTTGTGCTTTTTAGGACATCACAGGAGAACGGCTGTTGTGTGCTCTCCGTTTAACAGCGCTTCACTAGGAGAGGCCACTGGGCTCTGTGGCTGGCCCAGCTCTAGGAGGACCTCCTCAGGATCGACTATGCCAGCTTTCACCACCTCAACCACCGACTGGCTCTTCTCTTCCTCACGCTGCTCTTCCTCTTCCTCAAGTGCCTCGTTAGTCGGCGACTGGAAGCCACTGTCATCATGGTGGCGTGGAGAGGAATTCGAGTCCGAATCAGCGGCAACGACGGTGGTCTCTGCCGGCAGCTCTGTGTCTTGGTCCTCTGGTAATGCCAATGATTCTGCTGCTGCCTCAGTGTCCTGTGAGCTGGACATTAGTGTCTCCATTTTTTGTTGACATCCTGTGACTGCTTCTTCAGCTACCTTCTCTGGTGTCATCTCTCCACCCACCTCAACCTCCTCCTGTTCTCGCTCCTCCAAAGACCCAGGTCCATTTGTCAGTCCAGGACTGTCAGGTTCCTCTGTGTTCTCAACTGGAATTGTCATCTCCACCACTGGGTTGATGAGAGCTCGGATCTCTTGCACGCTGTCAGGGGACCCTGGCTCTGGCTGGCAGAGCGAGGTGGGCTCTATAATGGCGGCGGTGGTGGTGGTGGTGGGGCATGAGGGCGTGTCGAAGGACGTTGATTCCAACTCCACCTCCTCCATCATGGCTTCGCTCTCCTCGGGGATGCCCTCCACGCCGGGTACCTCCATGCAAGACTCGTAGGGCAGCGGCATGCCGTCAAGCTGGATCATGGAGACCACTTGCCGGCGCTTCCTGCCGGTCAACCCGGTCCCCACATCCCTCATCAGCACAGAGGGGCCGTCCTGCTCATCTTGCCCATACTCTTGGCTCCAGTCTACAGGGTTCTCGCCCAGGAGGTGCAGGTTGGGGTCACTGTTGGTCATGATGATGCTATCCCTGTAGAGGTTGTGTCTCCTCTGGACAGCAGCCTCCTTCACAGCTGTAGTCACAGCAAGAAAAAGAAGAACAGGGGAGACAGATTTAAGTCATGTATAATAAATGGTTGCATGAGTAATGGTCATTAATGGCCTAGTCATTCATAGCCAGTCCTGAAGAAGAGCAGAGGTCACCTCAACAAACATCATCCAAATCATTTTAAGAGTTGTCTATGAATCTTACATAACTCTGATATGTAGCTAATAAATTGATCATTTCCAGTGCACATTTAGAGGATTTCAAAAGTACATGTGTATGCTGTGATTGATTCTGGAAAACATTAACTGACCGCTGAACTCATAGAGCTTACATGTGTTGTAGAGTATTCCTAACAGTATTAAGGCTTTTTTTGGCATAACCAGAAAATTTCAATCATGAGAAGTTCAACTGGAACTACTGGATTTACTGATTTCAGTAATATACTGTAGAACAGGCATGGTCTCGCTACAACACTTGAGCAGGCTGAAGTAGGCTTGCAGCAGAGGACAGAGGGGAGAGAGAGGGGAGGCCTACCCATCATGATGTCCTTGGTGACGGACTGCAGCACCACCTCCTCAAAGATGTTCTCCACCAGGATGAAGCGAGAGAAGTCAGCAAAGATGAGCTCCTGAAACCGGGTCAAGTCCTGGGGACATGAGAGAGAGAGAGAGAGAGAGAAAGAGAGTGAGTGAGAGGTCACTGACACAGGTCAGTACATCGAGTAGCAAGCACATTACCAAGTGCTCAAAGCAAAACATCCTCCCCCGGCTATCATGGTACAGCAAGAACCAAAACCTTCACTGCTTAAAATATGCTCAATGCAGCATGATCACATTCACAATCAGGTCCTAAAACATTTGGAGCCAGGTAAACAACAGACTTTGGTACTGAAAGGAGATGTTTATGTTTATGTTCATCAATTATTTTCAGACTGTTTATTAAGAAACTTAGAGTTTGTTATACTTGTTGAAACCTGAACATGAAAACTGTCTTTCAGGAAAGCTGGAATATTCCAGGAGCAAGAGCACTGCAGAAGGCACATATCAGAAACCAAACATGGAACAGCTCACACTCATCCAACAGGACAGTGTATACCACAACAGAGGATAACAGCAGTGTCAAGAGCTGTAAAACTCACTAGACAAGACTATGTGAGATAGATAGGCCACGGAGTATCAGGTCCTTAGCCACATTACATTTTGAATATCAAATATGTATCTCCAACTGAAGGACTACCTTGTATGGCAAGTGTACTTTTAGAAGCACCATTATACCTCAGCATTCTTAAGTACAGTTAAACCTAAGCACACTATTTTAGTGCAAGCTTCTGCCCCCACTGCATAACGTTGTAGCTGCCAAGCCATCACATTACCAGACAACCCCAATTCAAGGATACAAGGATGCAAGGACGCAAGGATGCAAGGAAAGTTTATTGTCACATGCATATAGTTACTAATGCATGTAAAAATTTAAAATTTAAAACATTACTTGTTTTAATGATAGTGACTGTAGAAATAGGAATGTCCCTGGTCTCAGAGGTCTGGTCACCTTAATTTGGCATGAATCTTTTTCTGTCTTTCTTTCTTTGTTTCTTTCTTTTTTGATACCAGCAGAATGCAGAGACCTTTAACAGCAGAGATAAGGGTTCAAATGTGCTAGTGTTGCCCTTTAAGAAATCATATTCACAAGTGCATTCACACACATAAATCAACTAAGGGGGATAGTCAGAGTTAGAGTTAGAGTAGGAGAGTAGGTGTCTACTGAGTTAAAAATAAGGATAGTAAACATTTGTTTACACATAATTTCTCCTTCCCATGTGTCTGAACTATCTACTCTACCACTATTCTTGTTTCAACAAAAGATTTCCACATGGATATCATATCTGTACCCTGATCTGAAGCTTTTACTCTGTGGAATTTGGATAGCCAACTTTACTGTCCTTAACAGAAAACACTTTTGATGAAACAGTGGAGCTAACATATTCCCAGAAAAGGTGGAAAAGAGAGACAGAGAGAGTACTTGTGTAACATAGAAAGAGTGTGAATCTCTCTCTCTCTCTCTGTATGTGTGTGTGTGTGTGTGTGTGTGTGTGTGTGTGTGTGTGTGTGTGTGTGTGTGTGTGTGTGTAATTGACTTACACTGGCAAAGGTTGGAGAGAGCTGCTTGAGCATGTAAGGAATGATGATCTGGAGGAGTGCCTCCCTGAAGAACTTCTTGCGCACACTGCTACTGTCGTAATCGTATTTCTACAGGAAAGACACACATACACACACACACACACACCACATAATATCAAACGACAGTCTGCCTTGGATTTAGCTACAGATGCTACCATTTCCCCTTGGTTTATAATACATATTTTCCATTGATGTTGGTCTGCCTGATGTCAAGGATCAAAAGTGGGTCATTCAGTAGAGTCAGTATAAGTGGCCGTGCACATGTGTACATATATGTGTGTGTGTGTCTGTGGAAGTGTGTGCATATTCTGTACCTTCAGCACTCTGTCCTGGCAGCCTTGAATGGCCTTACACATGTCATCATCTCCCTGAGAGCCCAGAGCCTGGTGCAGTAACTGCTCAAAGGTGTACACAGCATTATCCATCTCCTAGAGGAAAGTAAGAGGCAGAAAAGATTGTTCATCATTAAACCTGGCCATGCCTGTATCAGTTAAGATGATACAAGGCAGAGAGCCACACCAACTGTGTTTCCACAGTGGTCTGCCTTTTCCAGACATTGTTGGTGCAATTCACACTCTCACCACCGGGTGTCAGCACTAGCTAAACAGTGCATAGACATCTGTGACACGCGCAAATCCTAAATCTCTCAGCTGAATGCAATCTTTCAGCAGAGGTTGCATGCAGAGTGTTATCAGCAGCATCTATTCCCATGAACTTGAATAACATCACACTGTTACAAAAATGACAACCTACACACCATATAAGGATCACTGTCTTTCAACCCAATATGGTGGCCCCCTCTGTGTGGTAGCGCACAGCAGCCAATTCAGGAACAATTTACACAGCAGCAAACATACAAGAATGAATAGAGTGAACTGATGGATAGATGAATTGATGGATTGAAGGAGGTATAGTGGGAAGGAGTAAACTGATAGATAGATCGATGGAGGGAAGGAGGGATGAATGGGTTGATGGAAAAAAGACTGAATGAAGGATGGATGGACTGACCCCTCTCATGAGGATCTGTGCCCTGTGGATGAAGACGGAGGGGCTGGAGAAGTCAAAGCGCTGCTGCAGACCATCCAGACTCAGCTCCTCTGCCTTCTCATAGCAGCTACGCATCTTCACTGGGTGGAAGGCCAGCATGGACAGCTTCTCCATGTGCTGACAACACACATGCACACACACACATACGACCGCAAAACATTAAACTGCATCTGTATGCAAGCATTGAAAACACATCATTTACACACAATAAATGTACACCCATAAATAATATACTCGAACAGTCTGCCAAATGGATTCTAAATATTAAAAATGACTACAATCACTTAAATATAAAATGAGGACATTGAAAACCGGACCATGCTTCTGTAAAACCTTAAAACCTTGGTGTACTGATGGCAAAACTAGATTGTGGACAAGAAGGAAGAATGTCCCGAATCTTTCTCCATGGAGCGACCCAGTCACCTCAGGCCCTGCCAAGAGCAGAGTGGGTCATACTCAGGGAGAGGTGCTGGCACTGGGGGACCGGCTCAGGCCCTGAGTTATCCTTTCCTCACAGTGGTCAGTTAGGAGGGTGATGGATGGTAACTGCATAGGGCTTGTGCCCAGCATGCTGATCGATGAGGGCCGCTTCCTGCTGGCTAGACCAGCAGGGAGACCTGCCAGCTTCGGTGTGTCTGCAGACTCAGACTACACCACGCCCCCCACGGGATCAATACACAGCCGCTGAAACACTGATGAATCCCTAAGAGCAAATATTCTAGGGACTCGACACCAAAGAGGAATTGCAGGGGGGGTTTGCCTCAGTCTAACATGTGACTATTTGACAGTGTAATGAACTCCATGGTACTGGTTGTACTATATGCACAGTCAGCTGAATGCCATAGGGACATGGAGAGGGGTGTATAAATGTGTCAATCATTTAATGCATAGAAAAAAAATCAGAAAAAGTATGTATTATGAGCATATGAGCCACATCCCTACTTATAATTTACCTTTAATTCTTTGGTGCTGTTTACAAACTGATGGCAAAGCTAAGAAAAACAAAAAGACCTCTGATAGACACAAACATATTCTCCATATGTCCAACCCAAGATGTTTCTCATTCTCATACTCCAATCTCCTTTGCCACCACCAGCCAGACCATCGTCATCCTTGCCCATTATAGCCTGTGTCTCCAATCGTGTTCTCACCTCGGCCAGCTTCTCCTTGCCCCCGTGGTCGAGGGTGTTCTTGCTGACCTCCACAAGCTCGCGGAAGAAGATGTTGCGCACCTCGGAAAAGCCCCGGCTGGTGGGCTCCATGAGGGCCTCCAGGATGGAGCTGATGTAGGGCTGAACGCTGCTGCGCAGGAGCTGCTCCGCTCGCGGCAACACCATGGCTGGGAGAGAAAGGGCCGGTGATCATGGCAATAATGTGCACACATGCGGCAGCATTTGAATGTGTTCAGATGTGCGTTTCATTCTGTGGTCGTTTCATTTCTTACTGAAATGAATTGTTAAATTCACAATGATGACATATTGTTAAGCTTAGGTGCTGACACAGATACGCACAATGTCATACATACGATGCAGTTGTTAATTAAGCATAAACATTACTTTGAGTTGGTCAAGAGGATATATTGCTAAGGATTGTTCACTTAACCATTACTAATGCCAAACAAACCCAATAATAAACAATTCTGTTTGAAATCATATTAGCAATGGATATTAGACTGGGGATTGCCTGAGTCACCAGAATGCAGTCAGGATACTTGATTGGATAGTAAGTGAGAGAGACACAGAGAGGGAGAAAGGAAGAAAGAGAGGAAGAGAGAAAAAGAGAGGGAGAGAGAGGGAAGGAGAGAGACAAACAGTGAAGGATATTAAGTGTCAGGCCTGGGAGTGACAGTAGGCTGGCATGACACTTGAGATCGAAAGCTGAGGTTTTGAACACAATGGAAAAGCCTCTTGTGCCAAGTGACCATTCTCTCTAGTCTACCCCAGAAGAAAACACACACAAAACGCCACTCTGGAGAAAGCCTGACTGGCCCAGAAAAAAAACACTGATATCCAGCAAGCCAGTTTCCTTACCACAACTCGATGGAACCAATATCAATATCTAGAAAGCCAAGCAAGTGTGTTTCCTTTATAGAGGAAACCCAACACTTCTTGCAGTGGTATCACAATGGCACTGATTGTGGACAATAAGTCCAAGCTAGCAGTTCCATAAAAGAGTGGTTTTGCCCATCCAGAGCATATCAATCTAACTGTGACCAATTCTGATTAGACATTATTAGGTTAAATGTATGACCTTCAACATGCCGCAGGTGTTTGAGTGGAATGAGTGAAGAGGCTGTTTTACAGACAGTTGATTTCTTGTTTCTTAAATGTACCCCAGCAAAGTTAGCTATATTTCCTTGTTTCAAGTATGTATTGATGTATGTATTGATGTATTGACTTTTTTATTTCTTGACTGTTTACATCTATTGTCTTTGTGACATTTGATTTATTTATGTATGTAAGTGATATAGAGATGTTTGTGTGTGTGTATATATTGAGCTCTTACAGCGTATCTTTCCAGTGATGTGGTCTTTGGAGGAGATGATCTGGTCCATGTCAGTGCGGAGTGCAGCGTCCAGACGGGGGCGCTGTGACTCACACACCTGCACCATGGCTTCATACCGTGCCCGGGTCTGAGACAGCACCTGCTTGTATACCGCATCAGAGATCTAAACACACACATAAACACACACACACACACACACACACACACACACACACACACTAATTACATGAGAGTTATGTACTGACAGATATACTCATTTTTTCATGTCACAGAACAGCTAACTGAATCTCCTTTCTTAAGGTTTAGGAATAAAGTCTAATCTCACGATAGTCAGTAAATGTGATGCACACATTTCTGTTGTTCCAAGAAACCAGAAAGACCAGATCCAGATCTCTTCCCTCCAGAGCCCACTTCAACCAACTGAGAGGAGGTCAATGGGAAGCAGCACTCACCAGCATCCAGTTTCTTTGTCTCTGCTGCAGTTTGCCCTTCAGTCGGGGAACAATCAGAGTGCTCAGCTCAGGATGCAAGGTCTCCATCACTAGGTTAGCTAGGATCTAAAGACACACACGCACACACACACAGGCACACACACACACACACACCAAAGGTAACCTATTTTGAGCTACATCTTTTGAATTTGCTCCTTCTGAATTGTGACAAAACTCTATTATGCTCTACAACCGACAACATAAAAAAACCAAAATGTATCAACAACTGAGGTCAACTGATGAAGAGGTGACAACATGCAAAGGATGTGGCACATGATGCTGTACTGGTTTCAAAAAGGCCAACACAAAGCACCTTTGAATGCAGCTGTGGGTGTTATTAGTGTGTGTGTGTGTGTGTGTGTGTGTGTGTGTGTAATTAAGGTTAGGAAAGGTAGTGTTGAAGGACACCTTGATGACTAACTAGTTGTGACAGAGTCAAGTCAAGAGGGAAATGCCATCTCTTCCTCTTGCCCAACAGGGTGGATTAACTCTAATCCTAGTTTGCTCACAAAAAAACAACATGGAGAATTAAGGAAAAACACAGTGTTATCAAAGATCATCAAAACACTCTCAACTACATTATTAAACTTTCCCACGTATGTATATATGTGATTCAGTTAGACACACAATTTAATCTACTGATATCCACCTGCACAACAACTGTCTTACTGTAATTTATTGTTTTGAGAATAATATTTGAGGTAAGGTGATGATAAATCCTGTTAAGAAGACTGTGTAATAACAGGTAAGGAATTTTCAGACATGTAATTTAGCTGGCCGTCAATTATTACATAAAGCTCATTAGGATTTTATAACGAGGTAACAGGCATGAACAAATGCACCAACACAAAGTGACCCAGTCAGAAAACAGAATGGACGATGGATTCTTTCCCTTTTTGGTCTTCATTAGTTATTTAGTTATTCTTACACACACACACATATTTTAACTCCCCTCAAAGTCCCCATGACTTCACCACATCTACATTGATCTCACTTGAAGAGGTACGACCTTGCACATACATGTACACTACACACACATACACACACACACACACACACACACACACACATTTTACCATACATACACTAGCTTTTTTAAACAAACACTTGGAACATGGGTATTTAGGGTCAAATGTGTGTTGAGTTCCAACAGCATGTTAACACACTGACACACACACACACACATTTCTCCAAGTCTACATTTCAAACACACACATATTTTAAGCACACACATGCACACGTCTATAATGGACATTTAAAGTAAAGTCTGCATGTGAGTGTGTACTGTG
The DNA here is from genome assembly GCA_027481765.1 of Tenualosa thibaudeaui. NCBI lineage: Eukaryota > Metazoa > Chordata > Actinopteri > Clupeiformes > Clupeidae > Tenualosa > Tenualosa thibaudeaui. The sequence goes on from JAIFZK010000014.1 coordinate 10,356,132, forward strand.
AGTCCATCTTCAAGTGAGGCGTAATGTAAACAGCACCGCACTAGGCAGGATGTTTGCCTATTGAAAGCAGCTCTTGAGGTGAACAGAGAGATAAATTGTGTGCAGGGTGAGGGTTAATTATGCTGCCCAGCAAGCCAGGCCTGCCCTCCAGTCATTATCACCGCTAACTGCCATCAGCAAACGTCAGAAATTAACACAACAGGCCCTCTCATAACGTTGGGGCTGGTGAAGTTCTGCTCAAAGAAACATACACACACGCACACACACACACAAACACATACTGTGCATGTACACCATAAACACCACCATGAACATATAGAATGTACAATCAGAGAGGAAAAAAGCGGTCAGTATCAAGGGATCTTTGGTGCCATACTACTACAGCCCCTGTTGCTTTAGGTGCTCCCTGCTGTAAAGGTGCTGTATAAATATAATTGAATTGAATTGAATTGCCAGCATAACACTATTGCCATGCCATTCCATGTATGTTAAAGTACAACTATGAGTAATCTGCTTATAATGCAGTGAGAGGATCCCCCCCTCCAAGCACACTGAGCTGCACCCACAAAAATCTATCCCTTGCCCAGTTTCCATGGCAACAGCGCAGGGTAGAGGAGCAACCAGGTGTGCCCTGACAGGGCACCGTGGCCAGGAAGGAAAACAGGAAGAAAACACACAGCCAACACCTCATGGCAATAACACCACCAGGGCATGGGCCTCCACAGGGGTGTCTCTTTCAGTGTGTGTGTGTGTGTGTGTATGTGTGTGTATGTGTGTGTGTGTGTGTGTGTGTGTAAAGCACGGTGTTGATTGATTAAGACAGTATGGGGAGGGGTACAGGAAGAGGAGTTTCTCCCACACCGTCACACACACACACAGACACACACATGTGCGCACGTGCACGCACCCACACACACACACACATACACACCCACACACACGCCCAACAGTAAAAACATGCACCTATAAGCCAAAAGGCCTAATACCCTTTTTTTCAACTCAAAAGATCTAAAACACCTTTGCAATTCTACTTGGCCACCCAGAACAATGACTTCAGAGTCGACATCTACCTCTCCAAGTGCAGAAAAACTAGTATGTTACACATTCTGGGGTGGAGGCCAAACACACTTGATCAACCTGCACAGAGAGCAGCTCATGTGGGTCACACCTGTGGTTGTATGCAAAAGGGTTGCAAGTATGTGGGCATGAATGTAGAGCTCATTCAAGTCTTTCACCCCGCCATTAAATTAATTGTCACGGGAGCACACACCTCTGACAAAAAAACAACCTTGACTTCCTGTGGGCTGTGGTGTTACATAGTGTCAGACAGTGAGTGCACTTGACACAACCCAGGCTTGAGCACAAGTCATTCAAATGATTGGGATCAGGTGTGTTCTTAATTCACTGGAATGTGGCCACACTGGCCTATGGACTATGAGGGGGACAGATAACACACTGTATACAGATAAAGAAAGTGAAGCTTAGATGGACATGTTAACCTACAAACACACACATACACACACACACACTTTAACTTATTATCAGTTTTGAGGTCTGACAAGTTATAGACCTTCTCTTAGCAACTTCTGGGGTTTTGAGTCATGGTGTGATTATGTGTGAGAGCACCAAAGGAAAGTATGTGTGTGTGTGTGTGGGGGGACTCATCATGACAGCCTTAATAAGAAAAGGTCAGTTTGACTTCTTAAGCCATAGCACAAGAAACACCAACACTTGCGCATGCACACACACGCGCGCACACACACACACACACACACACACACACACACACACACACACACACACACACAGAAAAACACACAGACACAGACACACACACATGCAATTGCACATAGATAATGCAACAGTGCAATATTGAGTGTCATGTCATACACCCACTCATACATATCTTTGTCAAAGCATCACATAGCATTAGACTCCCACACCATGAAGCAGTGGCACTGCAGAGCTAAGTCTCTTCTCTGAGCAGAGATCACAGGCGCCCGTGTGACAGGGAGACATGCCTGTCCCCATCAGTATCCTTCACTTAACCTCTCTTTCTCCCTCTCTATCGCTTTCTTTTCACGCTATTCACTCACTCCCTGCCCTCTCTCTCTCTACTGCAAACAATCCATTTGCATAGCATTCAAATCCAACTCACCCATACCTTATGGTAATCCAATCATCTTGAAAATTAACAATTAAAAAAAGAAAAAGGACAAAGGACACAAGGACACAACACACACACACACACACACACATATGCACACACACTTTTGTGTGGCCTGGACTTCTTCCCACCTGCACCAACCCTGAGTTTGTCCAGAATAAGACAAAGAGAGAATTCAGAGCATTCAGAGGAAACTCCACCCAAAGCAGGCAGAGAAAAAGGGGGAGAGAAAGAGAGAGTGTGAAAGAGAAAGAGAGAAAGTACGTGCGCGTGTGTGCAAGAGAGAGAGAGAGAAGGAGAGACTGCGTAAGGTCAGTAGTCTACTGAGTGTACACACACCAGCTCTCTCCAAGGGAGGCTCTAATGGCTGCTCCTAGTTGCATACACTCCAATATACACAGATGTGCATGTGTGCACACGCACACACACACACACACACACAAACATGCCCACAGTCTAATACCCACCACTCTAACTTCAGCAGGGCTCAGCTCACATCTGAGTGGCCCTTCACATCAGGAGAAGTGTACATGAATAAATGGTTTCATGGAGGATGACAATGTTTCATTCACTCAGATTAAGATTCTATGTGCAAAAATAGATTCTTTTATGTAGAAATCCCACCTCATCCTATTTTGGCACACTAATATAGTAGGGGAAAGACTAGGGTAGGACTAGGGAGAGAAAAAACATGTCACATGATCTCTTTAGTAAGACAGTGGTGCAGGAGGGCCTGGTATTCCTCTCACCTGAGCGGGATCACCACACATCATGTCCCAGGTGCCGTAGTGGCCTTTGGACTGTCTGTAGAGCCGCAGAGCATCTGTGAAGGCTGGGGTCTGCACTGTGGATTCCTCAGAGAGACCTAGATGGGAGGGGAAGAGAGAAAGAAAGTTGTGGCCAGTTACAAGTCAACATGCAACATGTGGTCTGCAAGAGAGCTAGTTGACAGAGACTGTAAGAGAGAGACTGTAAGAGAGGGAAACACACACACACAGAGAGAGAGAGAGAGAGAGAGAGAGAGAGAGAGAGAAACACACCCTTTTCTCAGTAAGAGGACTTTGAGAAACAAGCCTCAATGAAAATGCACATGAAATCCACATTAATTCCCAGTGTCTTACCTTCAAACTAGCATGTCTAGTAAACTAGCATAATGTTTATTAGTACACAAGGCCAGGCATGTATAACAAGAGCTACATTTGTTCTACACTAAATCTGGATAGCTGTTTTTTGCTATTTCGGCGTTGACAGTTTGTAAACAACCTGTCCTTGGTGACTTCCTGTCCAGACAGTGAACACAAATCTGCTACTGAGGGTCTTATTCCAGCACAGACATACAGACACAAATCTGTCAGTAAGTGTCTTACTTAAGCAGACACATGGGCACACTCACACACTCACACTCACACAGGCACACTCACACAGGCACACTCACACACCACAGTGCAACAGTTTCCAAGACTCAGTCTGACTGCCTGTGTCGTCATCATCACCTCAAATGGAGAGGTGATCCGTAAAAATAACACAAATCACACGTTCAGAAAAGGGATTTCTAGTTACCATGGTAACTGAAGACTGCCCAGCCCAACCACAGAGATCAAAGTGAAAAGGAGAACTAATGCACAGCATAGGGAACTTAAAGAACCACTCTTTAAGGATTCACCTGCATTAACCAGCACCTTCAGTTACAGAAGGTAAAAGAACCAACAACCAAATAAACTTTTACTGTGTGTAGTGAAGAGAAAACTCCATGAGTCAAAACTCAGTGATTCAAGACTGACCATAAGACTATCTATTCTCTGGATGTCTGTAGCCTCCATAATGTAACGATAACAACACTGAATTTTTAATCATAAACATAAATCATCAACATAAACTCTATTGTTTACATATCAACCCAAATAAACTGCTGAAAAATAATTTGATTCTCCATTAGGTTCTCCACTTGGGTTTCACTGTAGTCAGTGGGACATGCAGACATTAACTGAGGCTACCACTTCCTCCCCCTCGTTTTCTGTAGCCTGTGGGGTCATCTGCTAAACATACACCAGGCCTCGGTGCCGGTCTGGCAGCACTCTCAGTGCCTGGAGGGGCTCCTTCTTGAAACAGTCAACGGGAGCAAAGGCCTGAGACGCTCAGAAAGAGACGAATCAGCACTTACTCATCACGCAGGAGCAGCCTTGGGTGTATGCCGAAGCATTGAAAAAGACACACACACACACATGCACCCACACACAAATCACACACACATAATCACAGACAGACAAAAAGTGTATGACATATGAGATGCCTTCCTGTGGTCATCAGGACATGATGAGATATAGGCTCATGAAGCCATGCTCACAAAAAGGCCTGCAGGAAATGACTGGGCAGAAGTTGCACATTTACACACACACTGACCGGTCAGCTGAACCTAGGTCAATAACAACGGAAAGGCTGCTGGCTGATTTGGAGTTGAGTACATATTTGGGAGGGAATGTGTGTGCATCAGCACACACCAGTGCGTAACTGTGAATATTTTCCAGGTAGGCATGTCCATGCAATAATAGTGACTGTGGAACAAAAATATCTCTGTTAGGTCACTAGAAGAGAACAATGGCTGGTGACTGTTTTGCAACAATCAAGCATGGCAGTCTGTGTGTGTGTGTGTGTTTGTGTGTATGTCTGTGTGTGTGTGTATTAGTGTGTATGTGTGTGTGGGGGGAGGGGGCATTCAGTGATGATATGGTCCACTCAGTCTGACAAAGACAGGAAGTGACCATGTGGAGGACGGGGGGGATCCCACAGGAACAGGAAATCCAGAAGTCCCAAGCCAGATGGTGGCGAGAGGACATGGGGATGAGAGACAGGGAAAGTGATCCTGTCTGAGTGAACGACTGGAGGAAGGGTGAGCAAGCCAGAAGAGAGAAAGAAAGAAAGAAAGAAAGTAAAAAGAAAAAGAATGTTTAGAAACTGTCAGGAAGTCCTTGGAGAGAGATGGAGAGAGAGCAGGGTTAGTTTTTCCCCCTTGGCATCTGCCCTCATGAAGGTATTTTTGGACCTGGGGCAGAGGCAGAACCCCAGGAGTAGAGTGCTCTAGCTCAGCAGATTTGATTGATGGTATTTTCTCTTTCCTCTCCTCTTTTCACTTCTTTTCTAAAACCACATTTCACATAGTTATATAAACCAAACCAATGTGTTATTATGCAGACATATATACATCACTCAAATACATTATATTTTTCTCCTGCCAAGAACATATGCTATCATAACAAATATGTTTAGTATTCTGTTTGTTTTTTTCTGTATCCAGAACAATAGCCTGAGTTTTTGTATAGGTGTAGGTTCTTGAGAAGACCTACATACTGTGCATACTGTATGCTTGTATATACACACATATGCATTCGCTAAGTCTGTGCATGCATGTGCATATTTGAGGAAGCATGCTAACTTTGGTGTATATGTATGTGTATGTGCGCCTGTGCAAGTGAGTGAATGAGTGAGTGTATGAAGTTCATATACATGTGCATGTGTGCATGTGTGCATGTGCGTGTGTGCATATGTGTGTGTGTGTCTTTATGCATGTCTGTCTATGTGCTGGCATATGTATGTTAGAGAGACAAAGTGTGTGTGTGTGTGTGTGTGTGTGTACATGCATGCTTGTTCCCATGCCTTAGGGAGCTGTCGCTCTAAATCCATGTAGAGCGATGGGGCCGTAGATTTGGTGCGCTGGGCTGCAGCTGAGTATAAATAGCACATGTGGTTGTGTTTAACATGCTTCTGGCTCCCGTGGCTTCCCTGGCAAATGGCACAGATCTCTGGCTGCTCGCTACTCCTGAGAAAGCCACCCTTCCCCAGGACCACGCTTTCCAAATTTGTGTGTGTGTATGTGTGTGTGTGTGTGTGTGTGTGTGTGTGTGTGTGTGAGAGACATCAAAGTAAGTCTGAGTTGGAGACAGAAGTATGTATGGTGCTCCTATGGAGTCTGCTGTGTTTCCCCAGCACAGCTGTAGGCCTTAGAAGAACCACTTTTGCTCCAATCTTGCAAAAATGGCAAATGGCAAATTTTACATCAAACATCAAACGTTCTCAGCTGCACGCCTTCAACGCTTGTGTATACATTCTACAGTTCCACCAATCTGAGTGATTATACTGTGCAAAATGCATATTACAAGTTGTATACAAAAAAAGCTTCTACAAATTCTATTCTGGGACAGAAATGAGGCCAACCTGAGCAAGCAAACAGTCCATGAGTATAAACTTCACCCTAAAATATCTGACCAGAGGTGCAGTACACTGTCCTAAACCTTCAACCTGCTCTGGAGGCAACTGGTACTATGAGCCCCAACCACAGTATGGGAAGTGTTAATGATTCCAAATGGCAAAAAAATGAAAAAAAAAAAAAAAACAGCAAAAAAAGGAACTTAAAATGTATTCACCCGGGTGAAAATGGTGACAAAAGATGAGTTGACATTGGCACCTTAAAGCCACATACCCGCAGATTTGCATGACGCCGGTTGCCAGGCTCCTCCTAGCGCTGTCTGTCTGTGTTAGATGTTTGCTGTCTCTGCTCTTTCTTTTTGCCATCTTGCATTCCTATTCTTTCCTCACCCTTGTGCACCTCTAACACTCATGCTTTGCCTTCTCTTTTTACAAATGTTCTCTCCTCCGGAACACTGAGGGACAACAACAGCAATGTGGTGGCTCTGAGGGGGAAGAAAGCTGATCTGTCAAAAGAAAAACCTAAAGACCCTAAAAAATGGAGCCAGTGTTCCCCATCGAAAGCCTCGTCTTCCCCTGGATACACAGTGGGCCTGTTGTGCTTCTATTGGATGGGCTTTCTGCTCAGTTGAATGTGCTTCTAGGTTACAGTGACCCCCGCATGCACATACACACACACACACACACACACACAGACACTCAAAGTTCCTATCCTCTCCATTTTCTTTCATCTCTTCTCTCCATCCATGGTCTCTTGCCTCACTCCATCTCTTTCTTTTTTTGAAATGTATTTGAATTTGAATTGTACTTTATGGGGACAACTTGAATTCCTCTCTCAAGGGGGAAAAAGAAGTACAGAGTTCAGTCAGCATGACGTGCCATCTCTTCCTCTCACTCTGTGCATTCATTACACACAAAGTAAACACATATCACACTCTATTCACTTCAGTCCGCTACACTGTAAAAAATAAAAAGTAAAGCTTACTGGTAGAAAAATTGGTAGAAACTTGTTGCCTCAAACGACTTAATTAAACATAACTAGTCACTGAGTAAACATAACTCTTTCAAGTTATGCCCCACTATAAAAAAGTTTATAGTTGAAAGAGACTAGTTATGTTTACTTAACTCAACTGAAGCAATGAGTTTCTGTTCTTGAAAGAGACTAGTTACGTTTACTTAATTCAAGTGAAGAATTCAACATCAATGTTTCAAGTAAACAGGACTTTTTTTCTTTTTTACAGTAAGGTAGGCGTTACTTATTGTTTTTTTACAGTGCATCTGACTCAAACAGTATGCTTATTGATCAGATATATAAAAGGTCAAAGCAATTTGTGGCGGCTAATTCTGTCAGGACTCAAATTAGCTCTGCAGAGCAAAGGGCCAGAGCTCCAGATCACCAGTGCCAGAGGACATGGAGCTGCTAATCTGACTCACCTTACCTGAAAAAAGGCCTGTGCCATCAATTATCTGCCTTCAAGCAAATACAGACTTAAAGCACCGTGCCCTCAGAACAAAAAGACTGGCATTTTTGTGTGGCATTTCTCACATGTACCACACATAGACAGACAGACAGACAGAGACACACACACAAATACACACACACACAGAGTCTATGTCAGTGTCTGGGCAGTCCAAGAGCAAGGAAAATGCCATCAGAAGAAAGGGGATCCCGTACTATCTCCTAGCCATATCCTCCTGACACAGCAGGACCTGACGGGGATGTCTGGCTTCCCACAAGTAAGCCAAGAAAAACCTTCATAACACACACACAAACACACGAAAAAAAGGAGGCAAAGTGGAGAAAACAGACGGTGGGACTGAGAAAATGAAGAGACAGGGAGGGGGTGTAACTTATCCTCCTTGAGATGAAAGGACAGACTCTGTCCTCAGGAGAGCTCGGGTGAAAAGAAAGGATGAAGTCAGACAGTATATTTAGTGTCCACATCTGACATGGAAAGTACGGCAGCCAAAGCCACTGGAAGTTTATCACCTCTTTAAGGCTTTAATTAAATAGAGGCCCCTAGAGTTAGCGTGGAGCCATTCTTTAAGAGCTGAGGACAAGACTGCAGGGCTTGTAAGCATACCTCACCAGGTACGCAGGGCAACAACACTGACAGAGAACAAAAGGACACTCAAGGAGGAAGGAGGAGACCACTGGCCTACAGTATACATATACTGCCAACTTTCTGGTATAACCACCATTACATGATGGAGAGATTATTTTTAGTTGTTCTTTATGGCAGTAATTTTGACCTACTGTTGTCTTTGGAAAATGTAGGCCTTGACTAAGTACTGTATGTATATATTAGGGAGAAAAGGGTGTTGCATTGCTTGACTGAAGTCTACAACTGTCACAACACTCCTCTTAAATTTGAAACATTAAAGGACATGAAGCTGTGACACAATGAACACAATGCATGTCATCACTTTGTGATATCTATGTATGATATGAAACTAGTCATTTAAACATACACAGCGCTACAGCTCAGAGTGTGTTATGGCGCGGTGTTGACATGATGAAACAACTCTGTGGTGGTACCACTGATGAAGATGGCTGATGGCAAGTCTGAGCTTGTGATCTTTACAACGGTTTGCAAAGCATTAAACGGTGTTATTGTTTTTGGTATGATTTACTAGCCACCGACTGCCTCAGACTCAGGCCTGAATACTTACAGCTGGGATATTAGGTCAAATTGATCTCTTTGTTCTGACACAGAGAATATAGGCCCACACAAACCTGGTTGGCCGCATGCACACAATTCACAGGAATTTATTCATCTGGGAACCTGACACAATAATGGAGTGCCAAGCCCTTCAACAACACACATCACAGGACACCGTTTAAGTTTGATTAGTATGACAAACACTCGCAGGGAGAGGCTCCTTTCTCATTGTGTACCAATATGCACACCAATACTTGAAATGGAATCATGTCTATAAAAAACATTACAATGACGACAACTGACTGGTTTGCTAACTGCTGATAGTTCACACCAGTAATCTGACACACAGCCCAACACGTGGTGCACAAGTTTGGAATGCTAAAGAAAGAAGAAAGAAATGAAACTGCAGTCAATTGAGTCCCATGTGATTTCACTAAGAAATGTTGACAACAGGTTGTATTACACTGATATCACTGTCAGAGATAACATGGGATATGTTGAGCAAATTCTCGACAACTTCCAACTAATCTGATATCTTACAAAGCACCTCAGGGAAGCTACATCTCTCTGACACCTTCTCTTCTGCAAAGTAAGTTCACTCCATATTATAAAGGATGGGCAGCACATGGTTTTTATATTCAAATATGAATTCCTGGGAGCCTTTTCTTTTCAACGTTACTGAAAGGCCAAGTCATTTTAAAGGCATCCAAACTTTCACACTGCGTCAAACACCTCACACACCCTTGTCTGTTTGTAACAATGGCAGTGATGCAGAGGATGAGTAATTGGCAAGGCTGTAGCCTGTGGCTCTTTTGATGGGTGTGTCTGTCAGAGAGTGGATTTGTTGGTTGTGGTCCGTGTGAGAAATATGCTCACAGTAGAAATATGCTAACAGTGCATTCGTTCCTCGATATTGTCCACTGCATGAGTTTGCAGATAGCTGGTGAGTGCAGATGTGCAGACAGACACAGATAGAATGTGCTTTGAGCATGTGCATTAGTATGTTCATGAACACAAGTAAGAATATATCTACATGTTTGCGTAGCTGTGTGTGTGTGTGTGTGTGTGTGTGTGTGTGTGTGTGTGTGTGCGTATGTGTGCATGCAGGTGTGTGTATGCATGCACACATGTGTGTGTTTGTAGATTAACAGGGTTCTCACCATTGTTGGCATGTCTGACACAGTCTTGGAGAACAGCGTGCCACTTGCTGTGTTCCTTCTCAGTCATGACACAGAAGTAGTGGTGGCGGGCATATGGGTGCCACAGTATCAAAGGGTAAGCAGAGGGGTACTTGAGGAATGGTGAGCTGCCTGCTTTAACCTTCACCCCTAAAAATGCACACACACACACACACACACACACACACACACACACACACACACACACACACACACACACACACACAAAGTATGCAGAGCATGTATCAAACCATATTAGTTCATGACCACCACTGTGTGCATGTGTGCATACACATTTGTTTGTGGATGTATGAATGTGCGTATGAATGTGCATGTGTGTGTATGTGTGTGTGTGTGTGTGTGTGTGTGTGTGTGTGTGTGTCTGTCCTCACCAGGAAAGCTGGCATTGAGTAGTTCCAGGTACTCCTCCATAGAGCCGAGGGCTCTGTATCCAGCACAGTTGATGGCCTCCTTGGGATGCAGGCCCCTTTCATGGGCCTGAGGGAAGACAAGGAGAGCAGAGTTCAAATCCTCCCTCAGATTCAAAGCTAAACTACCTACGACCACCAAAAGTACCTTTGCAAAACCACACACTCTTTGGCCAGCAATACATCCAGATACTGACATCCGAAAGTCTACAAGCAATCAGTACTCTGAAAGGACAACTGAAGACTTGTGTACACAAAGCACATGTGTCATGAGAAAAATATGCAATACTCCATCAAAGTCTATTCTGATTTCTGAATGAGAATTGTGCTCTCACGCTGGTCTCATGCCTGATTTGATGACTTCCACTGATTACAATGGAACCATACTTTAAGAGCATAAGCTCTCCAAACATTCCACCTCAGCTGTGCTTCTGTATAGCCTAGTCGTCAGTCTTTTGTTGGTTTGTTTCATTTTAATTGCTTTGTTTACTTGTTTGTGGTGTCGCCAGCAAGTTCCCTCACCTGTTTGTTTTCAAAGAGGGCAATGTTGTAAGTGTCGTCCACGTAGAGGTAGCGATGACGCCACTTCTTGTTCTCTTCCAGGTACTTGTAGAGACTCCCAGAAAAGATGCACTTGTCTTTCAATGGGTCCTAAGGCAAGATGACTCATAGTCACTATGACAGCATGAAGCAGGTAAAGCATCACAGTACAGACATTGCTGTGAGCCGTGAGGAACAAATACACAAGCTGTTGTTATAGCGACTATGGCAAAGCACAATCTACCCCCACACAATGACTATAATTAAACCAATGAAACCAGCAGTGGCATTCAAACTCTCCTTTTTTGGTGCTACTTTTATAAACTTTCACCTACAACACATATATAGCTTGTAGCCTCCCTAAGGGTAACAGTCAGTGACACCCATCTGAACTCTGACTGGACTAATAGGCACAGTATGAAGGGAGATTTTCCATTTAGCGTGGGGTCCAGCCTGGAAGAAGGGTTAATCCTTATTGGTGAAACCACCCATGAACTATATTCTTTTTCGTAGGACTGCCTTGCGGCTTTACAGAAACGTAGTGAACAGCCCTCTGTGTTCAAGTGCCAGACATTTTCTACCATGGTTGGTTACGTGCGAATGATGACGAATGGTGTCGGTGTAGAGTGTGGAGTTAAATGTCGGGTCTGGGTAAGATCTGGCAAAGTCCAACGGCGCCTGTCCAAGCAAAGCCAGAGTCTTTCTGGATGCCATAACAAGAGCAGAAATCGGCAGAGACTGGTTAATGGGACCTTTGATGTGCTTGGCTGCAATGCCAAGTCCCATTGGTCAATTACACATGCGTGCTAGCGAGCGAAGATCAGACTGGAAATCATGTGATTCTCATGAAGTGTTTACCAGAGAGAACCCCCCCTCCCCCTTCTCACCCACAACACTTTTAGATTTCCAACAGGAGATCAAATGCCTTAACCAAGCTTAATCCAAGCCACGGAAGGAAGGAAGGAAGAAGGGGGGAAAGCAAGTGAGGGGAGAGGGGAGAAAAGAGAGACTTGGAATGGAGAGAAGAAAGAGGTTCTTAGAAGTGTGCTAACTGTAGCGTCTGTGGCTGTGTTTGTGTGCTGCTTGTTCTGTATAATAGATAACAGGGGATGCCATGGCCTGTCCTCACACAAGGTCAAAAAGAGTGTTATGTGTGTGTGTGTGTGGCCACCATTGTATGCATGTGTATGTGTGTATGTGTATGAGCATGCATGTGTGTGTGTGTGTGTGTGTATGTGTGTGGTAGCCTTCATCATGGCTTTTCTGGGAGGCCTCTTCAAACACAACCACAAAGACCCAAACAACTCAACTGACTGACTATAGTAGCGTAAAGAGATGGTAATTGCGCCTGAGTCGGGAGCCCACATGAACCCAAAAAAGATTTGCCCTACTTTCCACCAAACGGACGACAGCTGAGTCTGTCTGAGGTCACCCTCTTCTGTCTGTCCGCAGAACCCATGGCAGGTCCATTGTGCTAACTGGTGGCACTAGGATCCAGAGCAACGGCTCTTTCAGTCAGCCTTTCTAGGCCTTTCTAACAGCTGAGGGGCTTTCTAACTGCTAGTGCAACATGCTGTACTGGGAATGGACAAAAGGCAAAAGAAAACATGTATGACTAAACTTCAATGAATGGGTGGTGGGGGAGATGGAATGTCGGTACGGGACTGAATCACTGCACAGTCAGTGAGAACAGAAAGGAGAGAGAGAGAGAGAGAAGGCTGGGGTATCAGTCAGTCACTTTAGATCATGTGTGAAATCTGCTGCAGTTTCCGCTCTCCTGCCAGTGAGAGCAGAGCCATGTGGATCTGAACCACAATTGCTCCTTCACTTCATTTTACAGTTAGGCTGTGTGCTTTTATGTGTGTGTGTGTTTCTTGCTCTCTCTCTCTCTCTTTGTGTCTGTGTGTGTGTGTGCGTGTGTGTGTGTGTTTACCTAACAAGCCAAGAAAACCACAGGAACTAAGGAGAAGGAGAGTGTTTGACAGCAGATAAATGATCAGCTAGAAGCAGGGCGAGATGCATATGACAGAGAGAAACAGGGAAGAGTGAACAGGGGATTAAAGAAAGGAGGAGGGGAAGGAAAGGATGAACAAACAGAAAAAAGAGAGGGGAGGATAAAAGGAAAAGTAAATCATTTGAGGGCATATTAAGATATGGTATGTGATAAAAGAGGTAACCAAATATGTATTGATGAGAGAGGTGGTAAATAAAACAGAGAGAGAGAGAGAGAAAGATGATATGGAAGCCGGAGGACCATCTTGCCTTGCGGTGCAGCAGCTGGGACTGTGTTCCTCCTCCGCCTTCAATCTCGAAGCGCACATTGTTGAAGAGAGCCACCCCATACTGCTGCTCATACACACGCCCAAACTGCTCCAGCATCCCATGGGTGCGCGCTACAGACAGAGAGACAGGGAGAGAGATTTACAAACAAATTAGTGTTAAATCCAGTTTATGTTTATTGTAATGTCTAACTCATCAAGGAAGAAGTGTGCTTCCAGAAATTAGCTCTTTTTTCCATTATTAATAAACAGGCTCACGTGGAGACAGGGAAGTAAACATCATGTGCAGAGTTGTCCAAAAGACCATACCTAAACTAGACAATAATCACAAAGTCTGCAATCATAATAACCATCGCAAGATCAAAGACAAAGAACTGAATCAGACATGAGAAGGCAATGAGTCATCCCAAAAACACAGAGGTTGATAAGCAAGCACTGGAGCTTTAGTAAGGTGGGAGTTTTAGCAATAGGGAGCAATATTTCCCCAGAAATGGCTTTGGTGTGCAGTGACGGTTTGATTAGTCAATCAGTCATCATTCAGGAGGCAGCATGCAGACTATAGCCTGATGAACCACACTCTTTCACTTTGGTAGAATACCCTGGCGTAATACTGTAGTGAAATACAATATACTACAGTACTACAGCAGCGCTCTCCTGGCTATGCAGACCCCCCGTCTCCAATATACCCTGCAACACCCCCTCCCACACACACACTTTCCTTTCATCTACTCATGGTCTGAAAGAATGAATACAAAAGAATGTAGAGAAACAATGGTATTGACATTATGTCAAAAAACGCCACTGATGTCCACAAATCCACTGATGTTAGCATACAAATCACCTAGCTTTAGGCCGGCTCTCCTAGAACATCAGTTCTAGCGCATGTGGCTACAGTATTAAATACAATACGAGTAAATGCAAAGCTGCATTCAAGACAAACTCAAAACAAGAGCTGCACCCAGAAACAGCAGTAAATAATCCAAATGAAGTGGAAAACTTCCCAGAATTTTCCCAGAATGTAGATTACATTTAGAAACACAATGCCTCTGAGGTTAATGGAAATTAGTTTATTTGCATTGCATTGCATTATATAAAATGTAATTTTATTACACCCTTTTCCTGACAGCCTCCAATTTTTAACCCACGGCTATGCTCTACTTCTCTCTTAATAAGGCAAGCACCCATGCTCACTCTGCATACAAGGCAGCAACTGGAAGGCCGCACATGAGGCATTTCTGATCCTCTCTCTCTGGAGCCTGGACAAGTAATTAAAAAAAGGGAAGCAACTGGACATTTGTTAGATGCATTCTTGATAGACGTAAATGTTTGTGGTCAACATGCCTTTTCCCCACAATTTCTTCAGTTATGTGGAACATGGCTGAAAGTACCACAGGATCTTGAGTGCTTAGTCACAAGTACAAAGAATGTTGTGTCATGGAAAGTGATATATTTCAAATACATGATGTTAAGAACGGCTAAATGCAAGTATTGCATGGTTTGGCTTAAAATAAGGGATTAAAATGTTGAAAACATCCAAGTACTACCTCATCTACCATCAGATTTTTTTGAAAGCTCAAACATTTATAAGATCTTATTCAACTCTGTGGTGAACATCAACATCTGACATCAACAAACCTGAATGTGCATTCCCATTACCATCATGGTGGCCCCTGACTACAGGAGTGTGAGAGCAAGGCCTCTCTAGTAGCTGTCCAATGACTTTCTTAGCCGGAGGTCAGAGGTCACTCCCTCTGTGCTGTGAACGAGATGGAGAGAATTCCCTCCGACATGTACGACATGTATGCACCTGTCTTCAGACACACAGATACCCCCCCCCTACATGCACTCACACACACACACACACACAAACCTGGACATAGCACAGCTGGAATGGAGTGTCACTGAATGGCACTGCAAAAAGTATTTTAGGTGCACAACCTACAGCATACACCTATCTCCTTCTTTAGGACATTGGGATAGTCAGCATTTCTGCTGTTGCTTTTTTCATGCTTTTCCATGGTCCCAGACAATACACTCTCACAGGAATATATTTGGAGCGGGATTCTAGTTCCCTGTCTGGACGTGTCTATATGTCTATTCAAATCCATATGGGCTCACAGACAGCTGGCAGTGCACACTAGAAAGACACATTAGAATATCAGCACTTTAGGAACAGAAGGCGACATTGTAAAGTAAAATGAACTGGAATTATACTTCTGTGTGTGGCAAGATAGGGAACGATCAGCTCTGCACTCACAATCTCTCCTTTATGCCGCCGGCAATCATCACCCCACTGGGAGACTATTTACATTTACATTCAGATCTGGAGAAATTATACAGCCCACAACAAGGCTTTAACCAAGCACAATCTAAATGCAATTAGTGAAACTTTACCCCTCTAACACTCTCCAACAATCAAATGCTAAAGAGACTACTGGGAATGGGATAGGTGTGTGTGTGTGTGTGTGTGTGTGTGTGTTGCTTAAGGGCTTTGGATCAAAACCAGATGTGTTAAAAAGGCTGGCTGCATCGGAGGCTTTGCTTGATACAAAACATATCTGCTGCCCAACCCAAACGGAAAGATCGTTGTATTGAAAAACAACACATTATCCCTTTCCATCTTAAAACTGCCTTCTTTTTCATTCTTTCAAGAGGAGCCAAGAGTTTCACATTCACAACATTACACTAATTAAAGTGATGAATGCCACGATTACCACAAGATATATTTTTAAGCTGAGCAGCTCAATATGTGCTTTCATATGAACTTAATTCTGTTCATCAGATTCCTACAAAAAGAATTGGCTATGCTGAAATGTTCACCATATTTCTTAAGGACTTTCCAAATTCCTCTAGGACGACCTTTCAGTGCACATTAACAAATTGCCTCGGCAACATCCAGGGTAAACACTACTCTTTTCTGTACTTGAAACAGACCTGATCAGTAACATTTCTCACAGCATTACCAGCCCATGCATATGTGAAGCCATGGAGGAGACCACTGGAGAGCTGGAGATGTTTCCACACATATACAGCACTATACAGTATCTATACACACATGGTCCTAAACCACATGAAAATGTGTAATATACTCAGTAATTTATGAGGGAATGGTAGGTCGAGTGGTTGGGTGATCTAACTTTACTCCGACTCTTCAAACTGCAATTAGAGTTGGCCAAGGGATTGATATTGACAGAACGACTGCCGCTTACTGGAAATAGTATACTTCACAGATAAAGGAACATCAAATCTGGAAGGAAGGCAACAGGACCATGTTTTTCATGTGTTTCACACACTCACATTCACAAAAAAAATTACAACTGACTCTTATCTTTACCAACTCCCCTGAGGGTGACATTAAAATTGGAATGGGGTAAATGTGCCAATTGTGCATCTGTGATATGTAGCACATGTGCACACACACACACACACACACACACACACACACACACACACACAGTAATTTGTGGCTCAGGAAAGCCTGTCTGCTCTCCCGAGGGAAGGAAAGGTCTGACAGACGCTAGCTATGGAGAAGGCCAGCCGTCAGATTATATATGAAGCTAGTCCTCTCACGAGAAATCCAATTCTAATTTTAGTGGCACAACCAAGTGGGACTTCCATAACCCTGTGCCACAGACCCAACAATCTACATCATCAAGTAAACAAAAAAACAACAGGCCTATAAGAGCATATTTTCTGTACAAACAGCCATCAATCATGTGATGCTAGTCAAGCTAGCCATCACAATGGCAGGAAGGGTCCAGCACTGTAAAGGGAAGAGAGATGAGGACACACAAGGAGAGATGGGAAGGAGTGATGTTGAGGCCTATGAAGAAAATCTGGTCTCAGATTATTGCTAAGTAAAACATTTACCCCTGTTGTTGGAAAGGAAGCCATTATTTGTCTCCATTGTAAGGCATGTTTGAAAGGGATGTGTAGGTGTTAAAATGGATGCAAAATTGTCTAATTGCATGTGTGTGTAGGATTGGTCAAAAGGTAGATGTGCCGTCACAGTACTGACAATATATAACAGAGAGCAGAGGTGCAGTAGAACTGACAGCATTGACAGTCTGTAGCCAATGACATTAAAAAATAAAGCCAGATGTCTTAAAAACTAAATTAGTCATCCTCATTAGACATCCTTGCCCACTGCTCAAGTGGCCAATGCAATTTGGAGTTGCTAATTCACTGGCACCTAATGCGATTTAAAGGGGGGATTTACAGGAGTGCATAGAAGATTAAATCATTTCACTGTTCAAGGCCCTGGTAGCATACAGAAAAGAGTGAGCTAGCTTCTAGTAGCAACATTTCACAACTGTTTACTTTGACATGCCTAAATGTCTAGACAGGATCAGAGAAAAACAAAAGTCCAGTAAGCTAGTGGTCTTTAAACAAAAATAATATCAAATGGAAACACTGCAGGCATTTACATAGTTCAGAAGACAAATGGAGTGAAAAAGTTGGAAGTGTGGAAAGCAAGACAGAATGAGAGAGGGAGGCATGGGAAGAGGGAGAGTTGCAATAACTGAGAGAGAGATTAAATGGTGCAGCACTCCTCAGAGCCTGCCAGCGTTATCAAATTAGACTTGTCGACTTCCTTCAAAACCAGACAAATTGTTTAAAGTTCTCAGTGTGTGCAATTGAGGTCAAAAAGACCTGTCCAACTGAAGTCTGACAATGATTATGAGAATATATGATTAACAGTGTTATAGTAGTGTGTGTGTGTTTGTGTGTGTGTGTAAGAGTACAAAGACATTGCATCATGGAATCAGATCAATCAATCAGTCTAATCACTCAATATGAAATGAACCAATGTGCATTTAAAAATGCAGCGAACACTAATACACAATGCTTGTGGGTGGATAGAAATTTGCATAATGTCAATAAGACTCTGTTTGAACAAATAATTTCACTGCACCCAACACATGACTGACAGTAAGAGTGGAGCTGACAGGACTGCAATGTTCATTGTTGAGTGGGTTCACATCAGAAAGACCTCCATGGGGAGGACGTTTGTAAGACTTCCAAGAATGTGCTTTCAGGACCAAAAGTGGACATCCTCCCTGACTCAGTGGAGTTCTAAAGAGGGAATGAGCTGACTAACCACCACTCCCGCACACATAAACACACACACACACACACACACACGAGCGAACACACACACACACCCACACACAGACACCAGTTGACCCAACCAATTTCCCAATGTATGAGTGTGGGGGTTGTCTGTATGCGTTAGTGTGTGAGTGGGTGGGTCAACTGGTGTCTCTGTGTGTGTGTGTGCGCACGTGTGTGAAAAAGACAAGAAAAAGTGTTAAGGAAAGCGTGAAGTCCTATGGAGCAGGTGAGGGGGGAGGTGATTTATTGCATGTGGAAACTTCCAAGTGGTTCTCCAAAGTCTAGTAAAGTTTTGGACATGTTCATGCCTGCTGCTCCTCTCATTCCTCTCCCTTGAACAGTGACCTATTAACAGTATATCTCTCTCTCTCACAACTCTTTGAGTTTGTGTGTGTGTGTGTGTGTGTGTGTGTGTGTGTGTGTGTGTGTGTGTGTGTGCACCTCTTTTTCGAAAGGGGTCCTATGTATGTCTGTAAATATATGTGTATGTGTATCCCCATGAAGGAATTTTCTGGAAGCCTGACCTTCTGACCTAATGAGATGACCATTTACAGCAAGGTTAAGCATATGAACACAATCCCATGAAGCACCTCCAGTCAATGATGGCCATTGTTAATCCTTACAGGTTCACATTGGTATGTGTGTGTGACACTTGTATTTACCACATTTCCATCCAATTCATTTGAGTAATTTCTAATATACAAGAAAGCAAATAGCAAATATGCATTTCTTAAATTAGAAGTGTTTGTGCTCTCCAGCAGGAAGGAAGCATTGTTCATAGGATTTCCTATTCAAACTGTTACATTTTCATTACAAATTTATACAGAAACAAAGCCAGAGATTCATGATGCCCAACTGAAGATTGGGCCTCGCCCTAGCAATTCTGGAGAGTTAAGTCAGAAACATTTAAACCTCCTGGTTTAAAGCAGCCACTCAGGAATGTGTGATCTTTATTGACTTGTGCATCATGGACAAATAGACTGAGAGCCGAGATGTTGTGCTAAGCCAGTACTCACCTGAACATAAAGTCAAATCAACAGATATACTTTTACCTCCAGATACATTGAAGTCTTTTACACACAAGTACGCACACGCACACACACACCTGGCCAAGTGCTTTCAAGAGCACTGTGGGAAAACAATTATACCTGGCACCTCAATGATTCTTGAAGATATTTGATGTCTGAGTAACATGACTGGGTTTCAAGCCATTATAAATAACAGCTCAGATGTGTTGTTAAAGCGGTTGCCTTACAGGGTGGAGTAGGTGTTTGTGTGTGTTTGTGTGTATGTGAGTGTGCGTGCATGCGTGGGGGTGTGAAGGTGTGTGTAAATGTTTTTGCAGGGGTGTGTGTAGTATATGTTTTACATATATATATATATATATATATATATATATACATTTGTGCGCTATGCTTGCGTGGATGTTTCCATCTAAGAGGGTTTCCATCTTTCCAGCCAAAAGCCCCAAAAGCAAGACCTCATAAGGCATTCCCTACATTCTGTGGTCAGTGTTCCATTGAGGGCGTTGATCTAACTGTGGAGTACAAACTAAGAAGAGTGAGATTCATCCAGGAGGGCTTGGCCTCTCCTCCCCCACCTCTTATATTAACAGCCTACGTCAAGAACCCATAGTGAGCGTCCACTGGCCAGCACCACTGCTGCTTGCTAAACTCCACCAAAAGACTAGAAAGAACTCATTGACTCTTTCAACCACTGACATATCAACACGTTTATTGGATGCCTACACTGTGTAAGACTACAGACAGTTTGATAAATGGGTGTTGATGTGAAAAAGTACACATGTAAGAACCATACCATAGTTACCAATGGGACTATTTTTGCCACATTGACAACAACTGGAAATGCAATCCTCAAACCACACTCAGACACAGCATGCATCACCCCATCCCACTTTCTCCATGCTGTCCATTTGAGGGAAGTTAGATATGATGTAAGAGGCATCTAAGGTGCATTTGAGAGGTCTCCTGTGGTTAGGAGTTCTTGCTATGAAGCTGTGCAACAAACCCTCCCTGAACAGAACAAGTCCCCACAGGCACATACACATAAAACTGCACACAGTATGGAGGTGAAACGGAACTTGAAACTGCAGACAAAAGCCCTAACCCTAACCTTAACTGGATCACTGAATGGCTTTCATAAACAAGAGTCTCTGAAATATCTCGGTGCCTCTTGAGACTTATGATAGGCACCAAATAAACAAAACCTAAATTCAAGGATTAAATAGGCAAAAGCCTACTCACACAGATCAAAGCTTGACC
This sequence comes from Tenualosa thibaudeaui, assembly GCA_027481765.1. Classification (NCBI taxonomy): domain Eukaryota; kingdom Metazoa; phylum Chordata; class Actinopteri; order Clupeiformes; family Clupeidae; genus Tenualosa; species Tenualosa thibaudeaui. Next base: position 10,376,984 of record JAIFZK010000014.1, read on the forward strand.
ACACTGAACGCTGTTATAACAAAGTGGTGGTGCCTTTGAAAGGGACAATTATCCATAGAATAAAGAGAAACGAACTGACTTCCACATGCGTGCGCCCTGTGCCAGTCCGAAATGAAAGCGTCTGTGAGAAAGTAAAATGTTTGGATGCCGTTCCCACTGTGATGATAATTTATTTTTTTAAAGTAGGTAATGAAGGTAAATAGTGTATTCTGCAGTATGCTTCTATGACATAGTTTTGTCTATCTATGGCACAAAAGGACTGCATGCCAATGACATTGTGTCTAACGTCACATAATTTAGTTCAGTTTGGAGGATCCAAACACTTCCCCTTCCGAGCACAAATTGCATCAGACATACATAAGCTATTCTTTTGGATCGTGTCCACGCGTCGTCCACGAACTTTAGGTAGGTGTTAGGTAGAAAGCTTGTTTTAAGCCATAACGTTGGTAAGTTACAGTGCCTCACCCTTCAACAAAGTGGCAAACAGAGTGAAGTGCAATATGAACTCCAACGTTACCTGTAATCATCTCACGCTTGCTTTCATCCAGGTGCGAAGAAACTATATCCCCCATCCTGATGGTCTCTTCCCTTCAATGTGCCAGCAGTTCTAAGTATAAGTCCGTTTATTAGTCCCGCTACTCTTCGGCTGCAAGCTGGATAACCGCTCTGTGTTTCAATTAAAACTTTTCCAAACGTCAGATTAGAAGGTAGGAAAAATATCCGCGTTCTCTCTTTCTCGCCTTTCCCCTCAACATCCCAAAAAACGGTAACAAATGGAGGGTATCCAGAGAAAAGTTTCCGAAAACTCCAGGTTCCACACGCCGTCCTCTGAAAAGTCTGATGGAACTGGTCACGGCGCCGTGAAGAAGAAACTGCGTTTTGAGTTTCAAACAGGACTTGCTCGGTTTGGAGTTCAGGTCACACCCTCAGAATAAAAGTCACTACAAGACAAACGTGTTCAGTTGAACACTCCGCTCTGTAGAGGTGTGGCAGAAGGGAGGACGTCGTCCATAAAGTATCCCTAATTAAGTTTGGTTATAATTTTGGTTATAAACTTTGTTGTTAAATGTCCTTGGCAATAAAATTCGCCTGGTGTCTATATCTTGTGGTGCCACGGTTTACTGACATGCATAACCTATTATCTATACAGGTGAAGTCAACAAAACTGTAAACAACAATTGTCAAATGTAAAAATAAATAAGTCTACTACTTGGCTTGACAGTGCAGATTATGTATAAATAGGTTATGGGAGCGATTATTTTCAGATAAGGCAGTGTAAAAGATGGGTATAAATTAGTATTGATTTACAAATGAGTAATGTGCAGTTGAAGTATGTTAATACAAATGTTCTATACTACTATGCATAGGCAATCTACAGAAGTACAGATAGCCTATACAGATGTAATGTGGACAAATATACAGGTGTGTAAACATAACATACGTATATACAGATGTATATACAGATGTACTCTGTAGTAGAAGATAGGCAAAGTACAATTGTGTATTTACAGTAGTGAAGAGAACTGTTGTGAACAGATTATGCCATGGGGTAGCGTGAATAGGAAGGCTCAGCAAGGGACGGAGTTCAATAGGGTGACAGCTGTGGGGAAGAAACGGTTCTTGAATCTGCTGGTTTTAGTCTGAAGGCTCTGAAACACCTTCTGGAGGGGAGGAACTGAAAGAGTTTGTTGGCTGAATGAGGAGTCCCTGAGAATGCTGCACGCCCCGCGTAGACATCTCTTCTTGTGGACGTCCTCAATAGCTGGAAGTGGAGTCCGTGTGATGTGTTGGGCAGTTTTCACCCCCTACTGCAGTGACTTGCGGTCAGCAACATAGCAATTCCCATACCAGACTGACACAGTTGGTCAGGATGCTCTCTATCGCACAGTGGTAGAAGTTGCCCAGGATGTCAGCAGACAGGCGGTTCTTCTTCAGTGTAAGATGTGGGTCCCCAGGAATTTGAGGAGACACGTTCAAAAGCCATGCGGCTGATATGGATGGGGTTCTGAGTGTCTCCCTTCTCCCTCCTGAAGTCCACAATGAGCTCCTTGGCTGTTGGTCTGAAAGTCCAGTTGCAGAGGGAAGTATTAATTCCAAGACCCTGAAGTTTTGTAATTAACTTGTAGGGGATGACTGCGTTGAATGCTGAGCTGAAGAATGCTGAGCATTCTTGCATATGTGTTCATGTTGTGAGAGTAGCGCTGTGAATATAGCATCCTCTGTACTCCTGTTGCTTCGGTAAGATATAGGCCTATAACGTTACCAAATGCCCAGTGTCAACTGGTGTTGAGTGACAGGCTGGGATTCTTCAGTGTACTCTAGGTGCAATCCACCCGTCACTCACCTCGCGTAACCGCATAAACTCTTTAGACGCCCAACCAAAGCTCTTCACTTATATCAGGTTCCTTGTGTAGACATTATTGAAGGTGCTATGCTGACCTCTTGTGGAGAGCGGACCTTCCAGCGTCTACAAAAATCGGTGGTCAATGGTCAATTCTGCTTGTGTTTACCACTTTCTCTTCTAAATGGACAGTATGGGTGTGCACTCATATATATATATATATATATATATATATATATAATCAAAATGGGAATGATGTGTATAGATGATATATATTCATCAAAATAGGAATGATGTCCGGGTTGTCATGACAGCTGTAAACTGGTAAGAACAAAAAGAATAGTCCATTGAACATAGATGCATCGTCAATATTAAAATAACAAATAGTTAAACAGATATTATTAGGCTACATACAGAACTATGACTGAACCTCGGTGACCAGGCCTATTATCTCTCGGAGACATAAGGCTACATAACATGAAGTCCTAACATCATAGTGTAGGTTTGAAAAGCATGCAACGTCGATGTTTATTTTAAGAGAATATAAAATAAAGTTAACAGGCTAAAGTGCCTATATTTGAAAAGCTCGACCATGCTTCCAGTATGGGATTCTTAAATGAGTGGGTCTGAAAGAGAATGGAACTGTACCCAGCAAAAAGGAGGGGCGGATACGCAGTGACGTTGCCTCTCTGGTCGAATCTCCGCAGTAAGACGCGATGTGAGGTGTGCACCCTCGTTCTAGCGGAGACAGGGGAGGAAAGGAGGAAAGGAGTGAGAATACGGTCTGTCATTCAGAAGCATCATGGCACCCATCGGATTGAAGGCGGTGGTCGGCGAAAGTAAGAACATGTTGTAATTTTATTGTCGTATACAGAGTGTTGTTTTGTTTTTGCTTTTCACTAGGTGGATTAATGATGCTGCACTTTTTCACACTAGCTAATTATCGCTTATCCGTAGATGGCGCGTCCTCCATGGATGCGGTGTATGCTTGGCCATTGTACAACCGTGTTCTGGTTACTACAGCAATGACTTTTCTCTCAGGGGGAATGCGATGCGGCTGTGCAAAATCATATACTGTACGCTATCAGTAGATATTTATCTTTTCTTTGTTCTTCATCATTTATTCCTGAGGCCGCGGATGCTATTTCCTCACGGCTGAAATTTCTGGAGAGCCTCTAGAAACGCCCATACTCCAGAGGGACAGTAAACGCGATTTATGCGGTGTTTGGTAGCACGAAGCTCGGTAGCGTTACTTGCAAAGGTCAATTGATATAATTTCACTTATTCACATTTTATTATGGGGTCAGTGAATGTCCTGACGGATAGATGATGAATTGGGGTAGTATACGATGCAGGATGTAGGATGTATACCAACTTGAATCGTCGTGAAGTAGTACGAAAATCCAGGTGTTCATTCCTTCTTTCTGATAGCGCCTCACCCCGATGATTGATCACTAGGCCCAATGCGTTTCCTAAAACATTAATTTGTTGAACATTATCAACCAGGAAGTGTCTCTTTTTGTGAACCGATGAAATAAAGGCATTCTCCTTCGTAGTTAAAAATGCTGTCGTTAATGGCGGAACGAACATCCCTCGATTATTGTATAAAATGAGTGCGATGGAGTAGGAGCCCTCCTCGCAAATGATGATTTTCACATTTCTTAATATTGTTTTTTTTTCTCTACATGAACATGTTGTGACTAATTGAGCTCTAGTGAATACCAGACTGGACATCATTTCAAAATGCGAGTTTAATGTTGGTTGTTATTAGTGGGTAGTAATGCAGAGGCGCTCTGAATTGGTGGTGGACTGCGGCTGAGGCGCAACCATCTGCGGGGCTCAGACGGGAATGACTGCTTCAATACCCAGCCCGTGATTCTGGTGTTGGTTTTATTTGGGTATTGACCGGAGCGCTCCTGGATAAGAGAGTCCAAATGCCCTAGTGGCGATTCATCTTTCGCTGACACTACCAGAAGGGCAATTTCGGCTTCACCGAAATGCAAAATATAAGATGCGTGATTTTGTGTTTTCTACTTCCATATTAAGTCTGGACAGGGGCAGTTGACTACAAATAATGCTGTTAGATACTGTCAGGCCTACAATATGACCAGGGCCCATCCATGTAATCGTCCGATATTCCCACTAAAGAGAACATGCACATTTCTGATATCCATTAGGCAGGCTTATCGGTTTATATTTGTAAAGTGTAAGTGGGGTTATAATGTCCAATAGCCATTTATTGAATGATTGCGTAATAATATCCGAAAAGAGCCATATCGAAGAATACAAATGTTTCATGCGAGAAGGTGAAGATGTGAAAATATTTGGTGTAAGGAATAGTTGGTGTAATATTTGGTGTAAGGAGTAGTAGGAATAGGAATAGAATGCTACAGTTAAATGGTATTCAGGATGGACTACTTTGAGCCGCGACAAGACCTCTTGCTACAAGCACACACATCATCAGGAGCTTGCGCGGCTGGGGGGATGGGTGGCGTTTCTCTCTTTTGCTCTCTCTCTCTTTCCTTCTCTCTGCATCCCTCACTGAGCATCAATTGTGAGGCCATGTTGAACTGAGGGGGCAGGGGGCTGAAGATTGGGATGCTCTTTTTATTGCCAATGAAGACTGAATTAATGGATTATTGATTTTTGAATTGTAAGGACATGTTTTCTAATAAAACCCTACATTTGGCCCTACATTTTTAGCTGCCGTGGACCTCCATCATGCTTTGTCATGCTAAATATATAAAAAAATGTTTTGTAGGGGCTGCTTTCACAGGTTAAATTGATTTGATCAGTTAATATGTGTTTCTTATGTAATAAGAAAGAAAAATCTAAAGCTAAATATTGCCATTGATTGGCCAGTAAGATGTTGGGGTGTCAATGTTGCATCACTCTAAGTAGTTTTAGTTACTTTTCAAGGTAGGGGAAGGACATTACTGTATTTTTCTCTCTTTCCCAGGGAAACGAGATTAGGGGTTGAGAAATAGTAGAATGGCCTGCTATGGTCCTGGCCAGGAATCTGAATTTACACACGTTCAGAGGCAGGAGTATGTAAGTGGGCCAACAGCCTGCATCGTTGTGAATGAGTCACAGTGAGAGCCTGAGAGGCCATTGTCATCAGTCTGACTTTGGGTCTTTGTTTGCGTTTCCTTTTCTTCATCTCACTGATGTAAATTACATTCATGCTGTTTATTTGTTGTCTTGCTAGGTTTTTCTTGAGAGAGTGGGCCAACCCCAAAGACCAAAATAATTACATTTACATGGTATTGGGCCATTGCAACTTGTTCCTTTATGTCCAAACCCAGATTTTATCAGATTTTATCTTGTTGTATTTGCATAGTCTGTAGGTGTTATGTCAAGTTGGCAAACTTAAGAAAATGGAATATGTACACATACATGTCTTTTTAATTGCTGTACAATAATAGATTCTCAGTGAAATACAAAGCCTGGTGAATTCTCTTGGGATCTGTACATTCTCCGGCTCTAATTTTTAGGCAGCATCCTTGCCAGGTTGTAGAATGGTTAAAAGAGGAAAATGCAGTGGTACTTCCAGAGATATGCATTTGCTTTCTGGTCTGACTACAGCTGCAAAAATCTGGAAACCAGACAGGCATCCCCCTGATAGCCAATTATTTGACCGGTGCATAGCACCACTTAGTGATTGGGGTGGAATTCAGTGCTCTGGCAGAGGTTAGCAAGCAGTGCTACAACAGCTCACAGTACCTCTAAGGCATCAGCATGGCATGAATGTCTTTTCTCTGTGTTGGGATCCTGTTTACCCCCACATCTACACCATTGGTTCCATACAATGGATCTGAGATGTTTATTGTGCATTGTCTGCATATCAGACTTTGACTTCACCCAACCTTGAAGTGTTCTTAACATGGAATTTCTTGGTTGTGGTGAACAAGTTCATCTCATCTGTATCGTTATACAGATTCTTCATGTCCATTTTTGTTGGCATATGGAGTCTCTGTTTAGATTTTATTTACATGTATGGTATTTGCCTGACCATTTACCTGTATGGTATTTGGAATTCCAGCCTAAGTTTTAAATCTGGGTTGAATCAGTTTTAAATCTGGGTTGACACTATGTTCACAAATTCTATCTCTGCAGTTTTAATTTCTTTTGTCACTTTACAAGATATTTCTTTAGGAAATATTACATCCTACTCTGCTATGATTTGGATATTTTGTCTCTGGGAATGCATACTTGCGTCCCTCTGTATCGTCGAGTGAGATATATTTTATCGTATTTATAGGAATAGCCTTTGTAATTGTTGTTTCTGCCTTTACTTCTGCCTTAACTGCTGTTTCTATGAAAAAAACATGAGCTAAGATAGAGAGGAGTCTGTCTGAATGACCATCACATACACTCCGTGATGCCGTGTGTGCACACATTCACATTTCCTTCAGTCCTTCAGAGAAACAAGCATCAAGGTCTGATCTTAAGCTGATATTCCGCTTCGCAGCTTTGTATGAAGTCATTCAAGGCCAGTTGAGAGGTCTAGTTTAACCAAGGCCTCATCATCTTTTCTTTCCTGAAAGACAACCATTGGCACCTCTAATCTCTTCCATCCCACAAAGCTGGGGAACTCAGACTAGCCACCACAAATTGGGGGAAAACATTTAACACACAGAGATCAAAATAACCCATCTGATATACCAGCTAATACTGGAATTGTCAGACTTTATTACTGCATGCATCCACAGTGTGAGGAAAAGAGCTGGCTTCAGAAGGGGATGAGAGAAGGGGGATAGAAGAGAGAGCGAGAAGGAGAGAGAGAGAGAGGAGACGTAAAGGAACATTAGTTATGGGTGGGCTTAATGCGGTGGCTGAGGATGAAATCTCTCCTCGGAAATGTGCTAAATGCAGTCAGGGTGACAGGTCGCACCTCAGGACGCCCCCGCCCCTTGGAGATGGAGAAGGCCTCAATCCCCCCCTAGGTTATGTATTGACACACTCACTTCAAATGCGTATACACATACTCGAACACACAACTACATACACGCATAGTCATACATACCCTTATGCACACAGATACTTATGCACATACTGTGCACACTCAGATGCACACAGTTGAGCATACACACATACACACACACACACACACATATACACACCCACAAACACATATGTACATATATCAAAGCGTGTTCAGCCTGTGCACACATACACACACCACACACACACACACACGTGCATGCCCATAACACACATGAGCGACATGATGTAGCAGTTTTCTTTAGTGTTTTTCTGGTGGTAGTCAGGGAGGCAATGTTGCAGTCACACACAACACAGCTGAACGACTTGGCCAGAACTTGGCTCTATTTTTTGACATTCTGAAATTGAATTAATGTTGCAGAGCAGAACCACTGATGCAGACTCTGCAGATGTAGAGGGAAATCGATCATCAGCCGGGGCAGGTTTATGTGCCCTGCATGCACAACCAGCCTCCCATCTTAAAACAAACAAAATGGCAGAGGCGTTGGCAATGCGTTATCCACATTCCCTATTGAAGTGTACATAACTTAAAGTACAGTCAGCAGAAAACATATAATAGAACACAAGCGAGATATCCATGTCCAATTTAAACAAAACGAAAATAAACCCCAATAAAATCCATGATTTGACGTAATCTTCAAAAAGGGTTCCTTGATGTAGCTGTTACTGCGTAACAGATGAGATTGGGGGCAGAGGAGTGTCACTGGCAGAGGTGTGGCCTGCGGCATGTGTCAGTAATGGTGTGTCAGTCTGTGCATAAGGAGGTTTATCCCCCCCCCCCCCCCCCCCACGTCTCACAGGGAGAGACAGCCACTACAGCAGTGACAGGCAATCTGCATCGGCGGACATGTTTTACTGCCTCTACTGTGGAGATGGGAAAAGCAAGCCAGCTGCAGGGGCCTCGTGGGATGTAGGGAATCAGGGCCGTCAGGGGAGTTGGGCTGATGTTCTGTAACCGGAGTGGGTCAGAACACCTGCACGGACCAGTATGCTCAAAGACATGAATAAATAGGTCTAGCAGTTATCTGCAGCTTATGCAGGGCATTTATGTAGGCCTACAGTCATATAAAAACACTGATTGATCCTCCCAAGGGGACACAAACACATATGATGCTTCACAATCTGGAAGGATAATAGTCACACACACACCCCTGTGATGCCCTTCCTTCCTCTCAGTCTTTCTTTCTCTCTGTCTGTCTGTGTTCATCCTCTGAGTCCAAAGAACTTATTACTCTACCTGCTGCTAAGAGATGGGACTGTCAGACATGAGAAAAAAGTGTGATTCTACTGAATATTAATTACAAACAGATTAGATCAAATGTGCATTTTTTCACTCTAATATTTTAATGTCAATTACATAACAGTGTATACAGGAAGGAATATTTTGCCATTCCTGTTGAGCTTTTGGAGGCCATCAATTTTGCATGGGTTGAACTCCCACACACAGTGAGAACTAAATTATTGGTTAGATAATGTTTGCAGTGGAAGCATCGGGAAGAGGAGAGTGTTTGCAGCCTTTTCATGTACAGTCTTTTGCTCTCAGTTCTATTCATTATGGTTGGACTGGCCACTTTACATATTACAAGAAATGATAAATGCATTTGTATCAGTGTTTTATATGGTATTAAATCAAGCTGTGATATTTACAGCTGGTATGTAGACTATGTCTCCTCAGATTCAATCCATGCATCAGGCATAAGCATTATTAGAGGCTACTCAGTGTGTCTCACTCACCCAGGTCTTGGCTTTAAAATTTGATTGGTGCCTCAGTCTTTTAGAAAATTTCATCCATCACCAAAGTGAGGCTACACATCCACTGATACTATCAAAGACATCACCTCTGTCTATATGTATACAGTATAACTAACCTGTGCTGGGTCTCCAAAAGCCAGATGGTCTCACCAAAACCCTATCAAGCACTGTAATTGTGCCCCCTGTGATTTGTGATGTAGCCTATTGATTTCTTCCCTTCTGGTCCCTGCAGTTAGCGTTAAATGGTTGTGAAGAGCTCTTAAAACAAGCTAGTTGAAAGACAAAGTGGGGAGGTGTACGTGTAAGTAGCTGTATGTAATGCTGTAGTGAATTAAACAAATTTGGTACACACATATATATATATATTTCACAGCTGTATTAAAAACAGAAGGCATGGCCACAGTTGAAATGTTCCCCAATATGTTGTCCCCTTCCTTCAATCCCTGACCAGTACAGCTGCACTGCATTCTGATAAAGCTGGTCAGGTTGTTCATCTCTGTGGTTGACCTCTGCCCTGTCCTCCCTCCCCGCATCGCAGTGCTGGGGTTGGGACTAAAGTGAGCGGTGCTGTGGGTACTTGAGGTGAGCTCCAGTTAGCTAGCATGATGACTCAGCACGGCGCACTGAAAAGGAGACAGACTCTCTCATGTTCTTGGACTCTGTGTGACACTGTGCAAGGGGGAACGGTGTGAACGTTACCTCATTGGATGTGCTGGAGCCAGCAGCACACCATTCAGCACTCTAAGCTCTGCTGATAAACACATGCTGGGTGTGGTCTAAGGGCTCTGTGATAATGATATGGGTGATTGGAATGGATGCACAGAAATACAGAAAACTGCCTTATTGACAGAAGCAACTTAATGCAGCTTAAAACAGTTTGTCAATTGTCAGTGGAACAACCTTGCATGAAGAGAAACAATTTAGGTATGAAAAGTGATGTCAGTGAAGCATAGGGGAATGAAAGATACACTATAGTCACCACAGATGTCTGTACATACACTGACACACTCATGTCAGAGATGGAAGAATGGGACTGTAGCGAAGGGAGAGTGTTCAGTATAACACATTATGGATGAGTCATTAGGAGAATGTGCAAGATGGTTGTGAAAATAGATGACTGTCTTTTTAAGAGCTGGCGTGTGAGAATGTGTAGACATGCATAGAGATGCAGCAAAAGTGGGTCATGAAATCACAAGTGTCAAGCCCAGAAGGGTCCTCATGAAAGAATAGGGTTAAACAAAACAGTATAGACCTATGGTGTTGCATGAGCATATAGGTGTGTATATGTGTGTGTGTGTGTGTGTGTGTGTGTGTGTGTGTGTGTGTGTGTGTGTGTAATTTTTCTAATCACTCTTTACTATTTACCCATATTAATTCTATACTGTATTAATGCATATGACTGCTAACATCCAATTTCACCCTCATTTTGTACAAGATATTATATACTGCCATTTATACTATTCTGTTTGGAAAAAATACATTTCCACATGCGAGCACTAACATTGTTTTAAAATGCAGAATGAACTGAATTCCAGCTGATTCAGTCACCTCACACAAATGCATTCTCAATCTAATACAAGAACACAGCCAATGGTCAAGTCATTGCTTAACATCTCCTTTATATGTTGGAGTTGTCTACTGAGGAGACACGCCCATTGCATGTTCATATCACAGTCGCACAGTTATGTAATAAGGAGGAAAAATCATGGTCTTCGTTATATCGTGGGCACAAGGAGGAGGGAAAGCTAACGCTAACTGTCTTCTGGGGCTGAAGGCTGAGGTGTGGGAGTGAACACCTGGTCATTAGGACCAACTGCACTGAGTCTGCATACTGCCAGCTGTGCTGCCCACCCTCCTCTTCACCAACCAACCACTGACAGATAGCACTCCACAGCACAGGTGCCTATAAACAAACTGAAGGTCAAGACGCACAGACGCACATTTTTGCTAAATGATTTGCTCATTTAATCCCTGAATTCATTGCATACAGAGAGTAGTGTGTAGTATGTAATGACATAATTTGAAACAAAACACGTGTTAATCCTTAGCTAGACAGGCCATGCCTAGTGCTTCTGCTCAGTATCACATTTAGCTACAGCACAGTCAGGGATTTTTCCATTAGCTTACGTTTCCTCCAACTAATTTTTGGCTCAATATTTTTAAAGTTCACCGGAAGTATTTCCCCATGAGGAAAGAAATGTACACTAGTTGAGGGATCTCAGACACAAACTGAGACGATGTGAAAGCATTTGATTCACCAGGCTAGTTAAGCCTACCTCCAAGGGTCTGAATACTTTCTGAATATACTGCCAGTTATTTAATTCAGCATTAATGAGCAGTAATTTAGTGCTGCTTTATAGCCTGATTCAGAAACCAACACGAGTTCAGAAAGGGGGCAGAGCAGGATGTCCATTACAGCAGGATGACCTCTAACCCCTAGCTTTTCCTGCTGAGGCCAAATCACTGTCCAGAGGTTTGTGTGAGGTCGGTGTTTTTTAACTAAACAGTTAGAAGAGGTCTGAAGTGAGGATCAGGACGGTATTATAATCTTATTTTCAAATCATTTTTTTTCAACTGCACACAACAAAATTTTAACTCTTGGCTCCTGGCCAAGACAGTTCATTAAACTGTCATTACTCATTCTAATTAACAAAAGAAATTAGTAACTTTAAAAGGCGATGTGAAGTACCATGCGAAGTACAATTTGCATTTTAGCAGTTTACTATTAAAGATGTTTGCCAGCATCTCCTCAGCCAAGACCTACATTCATGTTCAATATTATATCTTTTCATTGCCTGTAGCATTTGCCAGATAGCACTTAACAATTGTCAGCACAAACCTAACCATGACTCAGTATAAATACAAAGCAAACAAAGCTGTAAAGGTAACATGATCCAGTATGCTGCAATTCTCAATGAAACAGCTGGTGTTTTACTATAGGTCTATGTTTTGGAAGTAAGAGAAGGCCCTGCTTTATGGCTGAGGTTAAATTACTCTCTGGACCTAAATGAAATCAAAGCCTGAAAGTAATATGAATGTTATCATCCGTTTCCTTGCCCTGAATGACCTTCCTGTCTAGAAGCAGCTTCCTCAGCCTGTTTCTCTCTCCTCTGAGATATCCTGGAGACTGTCATTAACAAACATCCCTGTGTAAAGATCCTCTTCCTTTTACCATGACAACAACAACTGTGGATCGTACCATTTTAAGATAGCACCCTCCCCTGCCCAGCTGCAGGTGTTGTGAGATGGTACACTCCACTGGTTTAAAGTATTCTGTATATTGGGTCTCTGAGGTTAGGTGAAAGTGTTGTGTTTTTTGTGTCCAGATCAATGACAGTGCTGTCAAGGAGGTCCAGTGTCCAACAGTGTCATTAAAATACTAGTTAATAAATAAATAATAGTTTTAATAGTCTAAAAAATAATTTGGAAATTCCAAATGATGGTGCAGCCATGTTGCTGGGAAAAAATACTCTGAAATCCTTATTAATGACAGGTCATGGTTTCACAGAGCCATGGAAACCCACTGCAGTAAAGGACAGGCCTATAAGGTCACCGGACTATAAGGTCTCCAATGTCCAGAAAGGACAATAGTGCTTGACAGCATCCACAACAACATTGACGTTTTGTAGACATTTGGGGTCCACATGATCCCACTTACATTGTTCTTGTGGCTTCAATGGCACAAGGCATCTTGCCTGTGGCTCTTAAACCACTCTGAGCTGCTGTTGGAGAGATCTCTGTCTGGAGACAGCTGATATTGACAAGGTCTCTTATTACTCAGCATCAAGGCAGTGTGTCATCTCTCTCTCTCATCTTACGTGTGACTGTTCCTCTTTGAGTATGTGCACAAGTGTCCATACAGGTCAAATGAATGCATACAACATATTATCAAGAATGTGCTGAAATTATACATTGTCAGTCAAGGTCGGCTTTATTGTCCTGCCTTAGCTGCACAGGCCTATATAAGGTCATCGTTTGCTGAATAGAGCTTCAAGGACTATGGTGAATATGTATGTAGATGAAATGAACAGTCTGGTAATGACCTTGAGGTCAGAGAGAGGTACTTGATATGCAGAGCATGTTCACTTAGATGACATTCACACTATATATGGATGTAGGGGGGCTGAGCCACTGTACCATGAAGCTGATGAATGTGCTGTGGGACACTGATAGGTAATGTAACTCATTATGTGGCTATGTATGTGCAATGGAGTGGTATGGCACAAGGCATGTACAAGGCAAGAGATGTTAGCACAAGGCATGTACACCAAATCAGTACATCCGAGTTTGGAAAGGGATTTCTTCCTCGTGAAAAAGATGTGTGATTTATATGCATTGCATGGTATTGTGTGTGTCCTTGATAGCAAAATGTTGAGACGTCTCACAAGCAGATGTTCATCTGAATCTTGTTTGCTAAATCTCATAGCAGTGTTTCTGTGTGTGATGCTGTGAGGTGAATGAATGTACCTGTTATGATGAAAATATACTGATGAAATACAGAGAGAGAGCGAAGGAGAGCCAACTTGAGTTTTATAGAAATCAGTGATGTCAGTCCTTGTCTTCTGTTGACAAGATGAGCCCAGTAGCTATAAGGAGGGTTTGATTGAAGGGCAACCGATTTACCTCAGCCTGTCTGTCTCTGTTGAGGATATGACATTTTGATAATTTAGCAGGTTGCCTAACTCTCTTCCATCTCCTTTCCTATCTCACTGCTCCAACAGCATTTGAACAAGGAAGAGGACAAACAACAATGCCCCAAATTGCCTCTGTAATCTCTCCAGTTGACTCAGACATGGCCGCCATATTTAAACAGAGATAATCCATCTGCAGTCCAGTGCTTCCAGATGTTGTGTGGCTCAGAGGGGCTTAGGGTTGGGGCTAGTGATATCCAACAGCAAACCAATTCTGGCTTAATCACATTTATCCCAATGCAATTGACAGATGGTTAACATAGTGATCAAGCTAATAGTGGTTAACATGTGTCAGAAGCACAACGTTATCTGACAAAATCCCAAGAGAGGATTATTTCGATTCTGCCTGTGAGTGACTGAGTTCACAGTTTAGGAAGGTATTCAAAGATAAAGATGAAGATAATCCATCATCTGTACTAATATGAGAAAATCTTACAGACTGTACTGTGATCTATTATGCATTTGTTATGCTGGAATAAAACATGTCTTAGTTCCTTTTGTTCTTCTTTTTGATTGAATAACTGAATAATTGTATGATTGTCAAAACACACACCAGTAGAGTCTAAAACACACACACACACACACACACACAAACACACATGTGACAGAGAGAAAGAGAATGCACATTGCCCACACTCATTCTCCCTTTCTCTCTCTCTCTGTCTTACACACACACACACACACTCTGTGTTTTGTGTGCCCTGAAGCTTTGGTGGTACATAGCTGGATGGTTTCCTTTTTTGGCATCATAAACCCGTATGACTTTCTGCTCCATTTCAGGCCCGCTGCATCCTGCAGAATGGCTAGGCTCTCTAGCTGCTCCACACATGATAAATTATCCTCTCTTTACTGATCACATTCAGGGATTGGCTCATGCTGGTGCATTGTATAAAGACGTGCTAGAAAAGGAGCATTTGCTTTTGTCTTTGTAGTGAGTGTGGACAAATGCTAGCCTGGGTAAAAACCCAGACGCATTGCTAGCAAATCATGAATGATGTGGGTCTGGTTCCCAGACAAATGCAGAAGGCACCTGACCACTGTGTAGTGCTTTAACATAGTCAAACATAGTCTTAACATAGTGGCAAAGCCATGCACACACACACACACGCACACACACACACGCTTTGCTAAAAAAGAACTGTAAAAAGCATTAGATCATTAGCACACACATGCACGCACACACACACACTTTGCTAAAAAAGAACTGTAAAAAGTATTAGATCATTAGCAGAAAGCGAGAGCAATCAAACTAGTTATCGAAACGGGTCTGATAACCTTGGACAGTAGATGGAACTACATGCTATGGTCCAATCAGTGCTCTCTGTCTGGCTGTAGGCTTTGGATGTTTCCATCATAGATACATTTCAGACAGCAACAGCAAAGATAGAGAGAGCTGGAGAGAGAGTATAATTGTTTGTGCATTGTAGTGTTGAAACTGAATTACACAAAAGTGTCAAAGTGTTGCATCACATGAACGAATTATACTAATGATAGACAACAGTGTGGGGATGACATCAAGATTGGAAACAGTCATGGTGTGTAGAAAAGAAAACAAACTTTCAAAGGGGGTTGCTGACATGTTATCAGACAGAATGGAACCCAGTGTGTACCCTGGCCCCAATGGCAGCGTCAGCCACACTCTCTGCTAATCCACATTAGCGCCTGTGCCAGTGGGCACAGCCAGGTGGCTCAGGTGTTGATAGGCAGGGTGGGTGAGTAGATAGGTGGCATCCAGTCAATGTTGCAAGAGGATAAAAGCGCTGACAAGCATTGCCCTGGCAGAGAGAACGTAGGAGTAAGAGAGGCCGCTGAGGCAGGAGGGTAAATCATGTGTGGGTTACGTTTGTGTTCCTTAAAGTGAACTTTGTGCTGGTCCATGTTGGCAAGAAATCATTCCGCTGGGATTCGGTAGTAAATCCATCCATATGGAAGCAAGCTGTTTCCTGTCAGACCGGAACCTGGATGTTATGCAGTGCACAAAACAATGGCTCTTATGGAGTCAGCAGTTGTATGACGGAGTTAAAGGGCTTTTTTTTTTTTTTAAAGCAGCTTAATATTTGAGTGTGTTCGTTGCTTACCACACCCATCTCTTTATCATGCACCAATAAAATAATGCAATAATGTCTTAACCATTTATAAAAAGTTTATTCAACTTATAGTCTGTTAATAGAGATGCACACAGCAACAGTTTGTATTACCTGCTTGCTGCTCACATTTGCTCACATTGTCATACATTTTGTTCACATTGTTTTTCCTTTCTTTCCACAGAGATTATGAATGATGTCATCAAGAAGGTGAAGAAGAAGGGAGAATGGAAGGTAAAAGGATTGTTCTATTTTTTTTCCAGTGTCTCCAGTTATTGTGTCCTAAAAATCATGTTATGATAATCTGATTTAGATTGCTGACCTAGATGTGATGAGGAATGAGATAGAAGCAGCCTATTGTCCATATTGTTTGATCCACCATTGGACTCACCTGACAGAGTAAAATTGTGTCATCTGGTTTGGGCACAAGCTGCCTTGTATTGTACCATTTTTGTAACTTTTTGACAGACTCCACTACAGTATAACAACAGGAGTCCACACCCTTCTGTCAGTGTGTGATGCACTGATGCTTTTTTGTGTCCTTAGCTCCAAATGGGTAATTGTTAGGCTGCTAGAGTATCCAAAGTATTGGCTGTTATTTAGTCACATTGTTTAGTGCATGATGTCTAGGTAGGGCTAAGTTAGTTCCTCTGCAGCAGTTGGCTGTTTAAGGGTTTCTGTATGCTGTCCAAGGTGTAAATGGCTTCTGTGATTATTTATATGATAACCATTACATGCTATTAGCTTTATCACTATGTTAACCATCTGTCAATAGCATTGGGATAAATGTGATTTAAGGATTTGTGCTGTCCCAAAAAGCAGTTGTATGCTATGCTAGCCTTAGCATAACACTTTGAGCAAGCTCCTACAAAAACAGTAGTGGCCAAATTATGTGGAGCCAGTTCCACCAACACGTCTTTACAAAACCCTTTTTCATAACATGTCTAGCACCATAGTCATTTTTCAAACATCACATCACATCAAATGAAAGTGTGAGAAGCATAATTAGAGCTATTCCTGAGTGACACTCGGGCCAGAGCTGGTAAATTCTCTGCAATGCCAGTTTCCTGTGGTTCATCAGTGACTATATATGAGGTGTGTATGATCCAAGCATTCTCCACTCCTCCAGGCTCTCATTGTGGATCAGCTGAGCATGAGGATGCTGTCCTCCTGCTGCAAGATGACAGACATCATGTCAGAGGGCATCACTAGTAAGCCTGGGGTTGGGTTGGAACACCTATGTTCTGCTTGGTTGCCTGTTCTGTCCTGACAGTGGTACAGCCAGTTACTGCAATATCATTGTGGACTTCTCTCTCTCTCTTTTTCTCTTCATCTATGTTCATAGTTGTTGAAGACATAAATAAAAGGCGAGAGCCTCTTCCCTCACTAGAGGCCATCTATCTGATTACTCCCACTGAGAAGGTACCTTCACACCACCCCAGCACACGCACACACACACACACACCTACACACTCACGTGTGCAGAGACACAGATTCCTCTTTCACACTTGGCTCAGCTTTTTGGAAAACATTATTTGCAGAAATAGCCCATGTTCAGCTGCCTGAGCCAATGAGCTTAGCAGTGTGTTCACACAGCACACATGGGCCATATGTCACACACAATGCAGGGTGCAGCAGTGTCGACAAACATGCTATTGACACAGCCTACGCAAACATCCCTCAATCTTCTTTTCCTGCGGACCATTGTTGTGTTGTTATTGCTGGTGCTACATGCAAACACACAGACGCACATGCAAGCAGATAGATACAGACACTCACTCCAATGCACACACCCACACACACACACACAAGCTCTAAAGAACACAAATAACAAGATTCAAAGAGCCATACAGCCCACAAACACATACTCAGACACACACACACACTCACTCCAACACACGCACACATAAACACTCTAAAGAACAAAAATAGGATGATTCACAGAGGTACACAGAAAAGAAAACCCCCTAATTCTCTTTCCTCTCTCCTCTCATCTCCAGTCTGTTGCGACTCTGGTTGGTGACTTCAGAGATGCTCATTCATCCAAGTACAAAGCAGCTCATGTGTTCTTCACTGACTGTGAGTGGCAGAGAACACTTCACTGGAGTGCACTGCATGCAGTATGACATAATACACACACACACACACACACACACACACACACACACTGCCATTCACTCTCCGAGTGAGATCATGTGTAAAAAATCAAGGCTTTTCTATTTAATGTTTGCTGCCTCATATTTTGTTGAACTATTTTATCATGTATTAACTATTTCTATCATTCATTGATATAAATAGATGACAAGACCTCCCCAAGCATACAAAGTATATCACATTGCATATTTAAACTCATTACTTCTACTGGTTTTATTTTCTCAACGCAATAAAATCTGTAATAAAGAAAAAAAATATTTTTTTGTTTGGCATGTCTAGTCTGAATGATCTACATGCACCAAAAAAACAATGTCGGTCTGGAGCATTTTTCAATTCACCTGATGTGCTCCTGACTTTGACCCCTGACCCTCTGTCCTACTTGCAGCCTGCCCTGACCCTATATTCAACGACCTAGTGAAGAGCCGCGCCGCCAAGGCCATCAAGACGCTGACTGAGATCAACATCGCCTTCTTACCTTATGAGTCTCAGGTACGTAGACAAACCAGTGAGGAAAGAGAGTGGAAATAAAAAAGAAAGAGAGAGACAGACAAAGAGAGAAAGAGAGAGAGAGGGGCAGGAGCGGGGTAGGGAGTGGAAAGGACTGAGACAGAGAGAAAATTCCAGAAATAGAATTGAGAGGCAGTAATCAGGGGAGGGAATTGTTGGCTGGAGGACATGGTGGGCAGAGAGAGTTAGTTGAGTAAACACAGGTAACAGCATCTCCTGAGCCACAGTCCCCTGACACACACACACACCTCTCTCTCTCTCTCTATGCCTCAGTCTTCCTCTTTCACTGTGCTTTATCCACGGACTGCTCTACAAGCGAGATCGTTGCACACTGCCTGGCCAACAGTCCTTTGCTCATCCTGTCTGTTATGATTAATTCAGAGGAGTCAGAGGAGCTTGGCTTCTGGCGAGATGCTGCAATTCACTCTACACAGGAAAAAAGGAAAGGGGGAGCAAACACACACACACACACATACACACACACACACAGATAAAGCTCTGCATGGCTATTGGCTGTGAGAGCATCTACACAATGCTAGGCAGCCAATCAGAGCAGGGCAGGAGAGAGTCTAGGTGTGGAGAGAGAAACCCATCTGCTGAGCAGAAGGGCAGTCATGTGACCTTGGACAGATGGGGGCAACAGTGAGAGATGCTGAGAGCAAAAGAGGGGGAGAGAGAGAGAGAGAGATGAAAGGGAATGAACAAAATAAGGAAACAGAGAGAATGGAAGACTGAGAGATAGACCGAGAGAGAGGAGAGGAGAGGGAAGACTGTGTCAGTGTGCATTTGTATAGTCAGTGATGAACTGTCTTTGACTCTGCCCTCAGAGAAAGTGTGTTGTGTACATGTCTATCTGAGTGTCTGGTCGGCTATTTCTTTGTGTGCAATGGGCTGTGATTTTGCGCACATATTTCTTTTAACGTGTGCGTGTGTGTGTGCGTGCGTGTGTGCGCGTGTGTGTGTGTGGGTGTGTGTGTGTGAATTAGAGAGTGGAAGACACTTTCTCCAGACAGTTCCACAAAATCAGCCATGCGCATTTGGGTGAGGGATGGGGAAGGGGGTGGACTGCTGTCAGAGAGCAGCATGACTCCCCTTACAGGGATTCACACAGACACATGCAGATGATGTTCTGTCCCCCAGTGGTGGACAATAAACACATACACACACACACACACACACACACATATGCATACACAAACACACAAAAACATGCAGATGATGTTCTGTCCCCCAGTGGTGGACAATAAACACATACACACACACACACACACACACACACACATATGCATACACAACCACACAAAAATGCACGCAAACAGCAACATACAAATGCATACATATATACCCCCCCCCCCCCACACACACACATATACACACACAAACACATACAGGATCTTTACGGTCAAAACAGCACTGCCTCGGTCAGTGTCCTTTAGCCCAGTGGAGGATTTGCTGTAATGTAATGCTGTCACTGCAGATGAGAGAGGAGGCTGGCAAACCCTGTCACCTTTCTGCAGGCCACTCACACATGCAGTACGCCTGAGGCTCAGTCTCTAACCTACACCCAGTAGAATTCTCTCAGCCTTCCTATTAACTCGGTCTAGCAAACAGGCCTTTCTCCTCAAGAGGTTGGAGGGTCTTGTTGGAGTGTCAGCATGCAATTTGCTAAAGCATAGAAATGAAGATTTTTAGGATGAATCTTTTTTTCAAGTATTTCTACACTTGTAATGTTGACACCTTAAATTCATGATTTTCTCTCTTTGTTTCTCTGTGTGTGTTTGTGTGTATCTATGTGTATGTGTATGTGCATGCATGTGTATATGTGTGTGTGTGTGTATGTGTGGCTGTACAGGTGTACTCTTTAGACAACCCTGACGCCTTCCAGAGCTTCTACAGCCCCCATAAGACCCAGCTGAAGAACCCAGTTATGGAGCGCCTGGCCGAGCAGATTGCCACTCTGTGTGCCACGCTCAAGGAGTACCCTGCCGTGCGATACCGAGGGTGAGAGACAGGGGGCAGTGTGGGAAGGGGGGGTTAATTGCTATCAGGAATGCACCCTAGAAACAGTTAGAGTAAATCAGTTAGATTTACCAAGGAGAAACAGTCAGTTGAGTTTAAGAGATTTCAATTGCAGATGTGATGAGAATATTCAGGACTGATCTTGTTTGTTCGATTATCTCACTTGATGTCTCTCGATCCAGTCTTGTGTCTTGAAGCTCACTTGATATTAACATTTATTATAAGGAATGTTGAGGGGAGTCATCATGAACAAGAGGAATAACATCTCTCTGCTACAACACGTGGGAGTGTGTGCAAGTTTAACCTCTGTCTTCCTGTTTGTCTGTTATCCCAGAGAGTACAAAGACAACTCCACCCTGGCCCAGCTGGTGCAGGATAAACTGGATGCGTACAAGGCTGATGACCCCACCATGGGAGAGGTGAGAGACAGAGAGAAAGAAAGAAAGAGAGAGAGAAGAGAGAGAGAGATAGAGAGAAGGGGCAGAGAAAAAAAGCTAGAGGTGGACACTGTCATGGTTTATTCCTCCCCAGGATACAAGGAAGAGCCATGGAGGGCAAGGGGGGGAGTGGGGGGGTAATTGTAATGAAATGAAAAATGTAGGACTCAGATAAGGACCTACGACCGACTGCTATCAGGACTCAGGGATCTTTAAATGGATTTTACATCAGGGGCAGCTTGCTGCTCGGCTCATAATGAGCTGATGTGTCTCTCCCCCTTTTAAGAGTGACCTTTCTGCTAATGACGTTAACAGAAAGCAGCAGGACTCTGAAGCTCATTACTCTCCTTAGCATGACAGTCACTTCCAACACAAACTACAACCATTTAGCAATGCAAGAAAAGAGTTATCTGGTACATAGAGTCAAAGAGACTAAGATAGCTGAATTTTAACATGTATTGCAGTGGTGTTAGTTATATATGGTTGTATGGTTGTCCTAGACTGCCCTCTAACTAGATTTAGATTTAGATTTAAAATGCCTCTGGGACTATTAGCCTGCAGGCTTTTGTTTTTGAACAC
Organism: Tenualosa thibaudeaui; assembly: GCA_027481765.1. NCBI lineage: Eukaryota > Metazoa > Chordata > Actinopteri > Clupeiformes > Clupeidae > Tenualosa > Tenualosa thibaudeaui. The sequence continues at coordinate 10,398,552 of JAIFZK010000014.1, forward strand.
CTGACTGAACGCACTGCCCCCCGGCCATTGCAAGAAGAAATAACTGTCCAGTCCAATCAGTCACAGACGACGTGCACTCTTATGACTACTACAAACACCATGATGCTTGGCATGGTGTGACATAGGCCACCTCTCTCATCCTCATTATACGTGTGTCTCCATTGTCCACTGTCCTCCTAGGGTCCAGACAAAGCTCGCTCTCAGCTCATCATCCTTGACCGAGCTTTCGACCCAGTGTCACCTGTCCTGCATGAGCTCACCTTCCAGGCTATGGGTTACGATCTGCTGCCCATTGAGAACGATGTCTACAAGTGAGGAATTATCATACACTACACACACACAAACACATAGGCAATTTCTGGTGGATGAAATGCCACCCTGTTTTTAGTGTATTTGTTGTTTTAAATGATGGCCACATACATAGTTTAAAGTTTGCTGTTCAGAGGAAAAAGAAGCAGAAATAGCGAACTGCCAGCTAATGTTAACTGAATGGGGCATAGGAAAATCTATCTGAAAGTGACTTTATGTGCCCCATTCAGTTAGTGTTAGCTGTCAATTTGCTATTTGATCTATGTTGTGTTAAATTTTCTCATTCTTTTTCCTACCCACAACACTCAGTGACCTTGATTCCAGGGCTATGCATTGATTCACGGTGGATTTCTCCTTTAGGCTGAGATTAGAAATGTAAAAAAAAAACATATTGTCATTCTGCTGATTTCAGAGGCGTGTGTGAGCATTATCTTCATCTGGTGGAACAGCTATGTAATTTGCTTAATCTCTACCCAGGGCGCTTGCCATGTAATCTGAGCCAGCTAATGTTCTGTGTCTCCCATGTGCAGATACGAGACCAGTGGCATGGGAGACTCCCGTGAGAAGGAGGTGCTGCTGCACGAGGATGATGACCTGTGGGTGGGGCTTAGACACAAACACATTGCTGAGGTGTCCCAGTGAGTAACATCAGCCCTTTGCCTTAGTTGAGGGGAACAACTTTGTCCTTTTTAACCTGTCCTTTCCCCCCGTCCATCAGTTTTTCTTCTATAACTCTCTCTCTCTCTTTCTCTCTCTCTCTCTCACACACACACACACACACACAAACGCACAAGCACAGGCACATTCACACACACACACACACACACACACACACTTGTTTGATGAAATTCGATCTTGTCATTGCAAATGACATAGTGTCATCCTACATTCAGGCCATATATTACTCTACACAAAAAAGAACTACTATTACGTGTGCTAATGCAATGTAATGTAATGTAATGCTAATGCAATCATCATGTATTTACAAATGTACACCATACAGGCATCTCTCTTTTTCTGATTCTCTCTCTCTCTCTCTCTCTCTTTCTCCCTCCATCCCTCTGCCAGGGTTTCTATAATAGCTCATAGAATTTCCTCCCTGTGTGTGTTTGACGGTAACAGTAATCTCCCATCCCTCTCCTCTCTCCACAGGGAGGTAACGCGCTCGTTGAAGGATTTCTCCTCGAGCAAACGCATGAATACAGGAGAGAAGGTGAGGATGGAGAGCTAGTGTTGGGTGAAGGGGGGACTGGCTTAGCGTAGCACGGTGTAGCGTAGCCCAGCATAGCAGGGAATCGCTGACTCATTGTAAAGCCTCATGCCGGTGATGAGAAAGAGAGACAGAGTAGAGGGTTTAATATTGATTGACTGGCACACGCAGCACAAACCTCTGATTCGAGATGCTCTCTCAGGAAGTACCTCCTATTTATGAACATCTATCATCCCAATGTTACATAGCATCAAGAAACAAACAGCCACGATGCACCACATTAGTATCCTGCCTTATATAGACATGTGTCTTTGAACATACTCAACACAAAGGAGGAAGCACTATTTGAATTTCTAAGTGTGTTTATGCGTGTCCGTGTATTTACTGTATGCATACACATTACCCTATCATTCTATCTGTGTGTAGACCACCATGAGGGACCTGTCTCAGATGCTGAAGAAGATGCCCCAGTACCAGAAGGAGCTGAGCAAGGTCAGTCTAACCATAGCTACTTTTCACCCAAAATGCCAAATGCATTTATTTGCAAGATATTACCCTACTCCAGATGTCCTTGTTTTGATATAGAGGTGCTCATAAGTAAGGTTTAGATTTGTCTGAGAAGAGCAGTGTCCCCTTGAAGGTCAGATAGTCTGTTTAAACATGGAATACAGAAATACATTTAGTATTGAACTCTGTCAGACACAATCACATGTAAATAGATAGAAGTGTTTTTGTGCCCTTTACAAAAGATCCATTCTGTGTGATTATATCCAGTAGTCTTGATTATGAAGTGACCCCAGTGAACTGTTTCCTCTCTGCAGTACTCTACTCATCTGCAGTTGGCTGAAGACTGCATGAAGCACTACCAAGGAACTGTAGACAAGCTGTGCCGTGTAGAGCAGGTCAGTCACATGACACTCTCCACTTGACCAGTGCAGGTCAGTCACATGACACACTCCACTTTACCAGTGCAGGTCAGTCACATGACACACTCCACTCGACCAGTGCACTGTAAATGAGTGCTGGGTACAGTCCCCAAACTAAAGTGTAACATGATGAGATAGGAACACCACAATGCCTTCTACATGAAAGAAAAAAAATATTATTAATACAACTGTCAATATGTTGTGTAGACAATGTGTGTAAATTGTGTAATCATTTAGTCCGTCAATTTACACAGTCCCCTTGGTTGTAAGGACCCTACTCTCAAAAAAATTGTGTAGGAGTTTCCTCCTCTCCTCCTCCATCACATCCCTCTCTTGAGGAGTTGAAGGCATGCACTACACACAGAATGGTGCAGTGTTCTCCTCCACAGTCTTCGAGGTGACCAGTGTGGAGGAGGTGGTAATGCTCCTCCTCTCAAAAACTCAGAGCAGGAGTTTCCTGCTTTTCTGCTCTGTGACGTCTCTCTCCTGGGGCGGTCCAGCCATGCGCCACGCTCCAGGAATTGGGATGTGCTTCCCTTCCCTAGGCACTTTGGCCTAAAACTTGTTGTGGTCCAGTTTCAAACATGGTATGGACCTCACATTGCCTCAACCATGAAGTGGAGACGGGCTCTTTCCAACCCCTCGTCCAGCTGAGGACTACCTGGGTCAGCAGATGACTGTAGAGAGAGAAATTATTCTTGGTATTAGAGAAAGACAACACAAAAACCAACTCCTTTGAACTAGAAGAAATGTGATACTTACTGCAGACCTCCTTGCTGAGCTCTTGATCCCCATCTCTATCACCAAGTGGTGTGGATGGACTCCTGCTCCTGCTTTCCTCCTCGCTCAGCTTAGGTGTCTCTTGGTCAATAGATGGTTTGAAAGGGTCTGTGGAGAGAGATTAAATGATTTTAATTAGTCAGCCTTTCAACATTAAAATGTAGGTGTCCATTTCAATTCTGTTCAACCATCTGAAAATGTGATACTTACTGGAGTCCTCTTTGATGAGCTTTTGAGCTCCATCAACATCACCAAGCAGTGGGGATGAGCTTCTACCACCCACCTTAACCAGCTGAGGGGCCCCTCAGCAGATAACTTGATTGGGTCTGTGGAGAGTTCAAATGATGACTCAGATTTGTAAGTCTGACAACATGAAAACATCCATTTCAACTCCTTTTAACCTTCTAAAAATGTGATACTTAATGCAGTCCTTCCTGCTGAGCTTTTTAGCCTCATCTCCATCTCTAATTGGTGAGGATGGGCTCTTGCTGTCTCCCTCGCTCTGCTGAGCTTTACCCTGATCAACAGATGAGTCGATCAGGTCTGTGGAGAGACATGAGATTATTCTCATTTGTATGTCCCACATTATCAAAATGTAGGAATCCATCTGTACTCTCTTCAGCTGTCTTAAAATGTTATACTTGCTCTTTGTTGAGTTCTTGAGCTCCACCTCCAGCACTAAGTGTGGATGGACTCCTGCTGTCCCCTTTGTCCTGAGGTGCAAGCTGAGGTGTCCCGTTGTCAGATGATTCACCAGGGTCTGTGGGGAATTCAAATGATCACTCAAATCTGACAACATCTTCATATATATATGAGGAGTTCAGATACAAAACCTTTTAAGTCCAGGTCATATTGATGTGTGTCGTCATTTTTAGCATCATCCCAGATAAAAGTTTCTTACAAGGTAATAACATAACACAAGAGATAATGAAGTCCAATATGCATTGACATATCCTTTTGTCTCCCCTCTCAGTTCTCTGAAGTTTGGGAAAATTACAGCCTTCTGCTTAGCTCTCGGATCTGGCTAAATTCCAGCTGCTAATGATATCGATGTCAGATGCCAGTCGATAAAATGCCAATATTTTTCTGAACCCTCCTATTTTCCAGTGAATGCGCACATACAATAACCTGCCACCACAAATCCACCTTTCGGTCCATGCTGCTGCTGTTATGATGGTAGTTGCAGAAGATTGCAGACATTGACCCCTCTGTCTGTCTCTGCCTTCTCTGTTCCCCTGCCAGGACCTTGCCATGGGCACTGATGCTGAGGGTGAGAAGATCAAGGATCCCATGCGTGCCATTGTGCCAATCCTGCTGGATGCCAACGTCAGCACCTACGACAAGATCCGCATCATCCTGCTCTACATCTTCCTTAAGAACGGTGAGAGGCCCTCCTGGTTCAGCTTATGAACACTGATACACTGTTCTGGGATCAGTCCTTATCTAGCCTGAGAATAGTTAACAGAGAATAGTTTGAATTGTTCTTATACAATATAACAGAAATCAGAGAATCAGTGGTTCAGAGAAGGAACATTAGAGATTTATAGTTCCTCCCGTTTGAGAATCAATTTAGTTATGCAACGAAGCAGACTGTCACAGTCTAATGCCTTACGCCAGAAACTCATTAGAGAAAAGGGTTTCTTCCTGGAACAAACTGTACCTCCCCATAATAAAACAGAATGCTGGGTCCGGCTCCATATGTTCTGCCTCATCTAAAGCACTACAACTCTGCAAGGGACAGGTGCACCTCTGCAGCATCCCGCCATCAGAGACTCCATGTAATTGTTGCGCTGCAGTGTGGCGGCCATTTTGTGACGGTGCTGTGTGTGTCCGTGTCAATTTAGGGATCACGGAGGAGAACCTGAACAAGCTGATCCAGCATGCACAGATCCCCCCAGAGGATAGCGAGATCATCCACAACATGGCCCACCTGGGGGTCCCCATTGTCACAGACGTAAGCTCGCTCCGCACATGCTCAGTCCTTGTGTCCGTTCACCTGTCTCTCCTTTCCCTCATTCCAGCGCTCTCTCTACTTTCCTTTAATCTGTTCTAATCTGTTTCTATCATTCATTTTTGTCTTGTTATGAATTTTCTCTTCTCAGTCAGTACAGATGGATTCAGCCATTTTCTCCTCATTAGCTGTATACATTGACCGTTTCCCTTTCCTTTCTGCATAGGTAGTGGACATTGATTCCACCTTGTTTCCATACACTCCCTGTTGATATGTGTCTCTGTCATGTAGATTGTATTTTTAAAACTAATTTTTATTTTCCTTCAGCTGCCTCTGCACCCATGTGTCTCTGTGCTCTGTGTCTGATTTCTGTCCTGTGTGTATGTGTGTGTATGTGTATGTGTGTGCGTGCGTGTGTGTGTGTATAGTCTACTCTGCGCAGAGGGAAGAAGATGGACCGCAAGGAGCGTGTGAGTGAGCAGACCTACCAGTTGTCTCGCTGGACTCCAGTGGTCAAGGACATCATGGAGGTTAGTCAAACATAAACAATTGAACATAGGTAGTGTACTGTGTGTGTATGTGTGTGTGTGTTTCCTTTCCTTTCTTCTGGTCTTTTGGTGAGTTGTATTTTCCCTTTTTATTCCAGGATGCCATTGATGAGAAGCTGGACACAAAGCACTACCCTTACATCTCTACTCGCCCCTCAGCTTCATTCAGCACTACTGCAGTCAGGTATACACACACACACACACACACACACACACACACACACATACAACTTACTCATTCTGACCCATGCTTAGACAAAATCATAGTCAGAATGATGGATTGATTTATTTCACTACTAGATTTCAGTGTTTGAGAAAGAAGGTTAGGAGATCAATATTCATTTGAGCACAGGGACAGACAGAGTGGTCAATATCCTGACTGGTCCTCACCCGACTCAGTCAAATCTCTGCAAACCTCCAATACCCATAATTCCCCCATTAAACATTCATAAGCACACAGAATGCCGTTATCTGTGAGCTACAAGCAACAATCAAAACACTGTTTTCCCTCTACAGCAAACAGAATAAGTTCACTTGTGTATTGATGTCTCCTTTGTGTGTCCTGTGTGTGTGTGTGTGTGTGTGTGGACTGTGGGGGCCATAGTGACAGGGAGGGAGCTGACACATTGACCCATCTCATTGTGGTGTTATTGATTTGGAGTCCAGATCAGTCCCATGCCCAACAATCCCCACACTCATTATGCAGCCTTTCGATTTGTTCACGCAGTGAGAACCAGGTGTTAATTACATGATTGGTGTGTGTGTGTGTGTGTGTATGTGTGTATGTGCAGAAATGGGTTAACAACAAGCATCATTAATCAGAGATCAGAATCTATGCACATTACTGCCACTGCTGGTGTTGATACAAGGAATTTTATTTGAACTACATTCATCCTTGTGTGACAACCACATCATCTAATGATCTGTGCCAGATATACCTGCGTAGCTGAAGCGAGTACTAGGAATGTGAATTGGTGTCCAAGAATAAGTAATGTTTGCTAGTCTGCTAATGCTTCTCTCTCATGCCAACTCTCTGCCCTGGCAGTGCCCGGTATGGCCACTGGCACAAGAACAAGACCCCTGGCGAGTACCGCACTGGACCCCGCCTCATCGTCTTTGTCATCGGAGGCGTGTCCTTCAGCGAGATGCGCTGTGCTTATGAGGTGACACACTCCAATGGGAAATGGGAGGTCCTTATTGGTGAGTCCGACAGCACTGAGTGCCACTGGGGGCAGTTTGGGGGTGGGGCGGGACAGTGGAGATAGACCAGATATGTCCTTTCAGATTAAAGAGATAGACAGACACTGGAACATAGATAGATGCATGGTAGATTCATGCACATTGTCTTTCCCTTCCATCAACTGTGCACACATTCTTAAGGTTATGATGGTTATGGAATTTGGACAACGCTTTGGAAAATGCGTTAGCTCAGTGACATCACCATAACAATGTGCACACAGTTGATGGAAGGAGACTGAGATTTAAAATGTGTTCATAGTGTATCAGTAGAGGCACAGGCTTACTCAGACACACACACACACACATTCAAACGGTATTTACTATATATTTAGTATTTATCTGTATTTAGTATCAACTCAAAAAAAGCTGAAAGTCCAGGTTGACATCCTTAGTATCACATAGGATAAAGTAAGTACCACAAGTACCACATTCTATGAACATGATATTTATAAAATAAAGAATATCTTTTTAACCACCACATTTTATCATATAAAGAGACCTATTTAGCCACCAGGATTTTAATGATGAAAGCAACCATAGTGACATTATTTGTCAGTTTAAATCATAATGTGTAACATACAGGTTGACTGACTACGCATATGGTTGGTGTATTCAATTTAAGTTTCTTTACAAGAATTAGTATCAGGGCATCAGAAGAGGAGAGTGCTAGAAGTCTTCAGCTAATACTGCTTGCATGCTTCGCTTTAGTACCTGTGTGTGTGCAGAAAGTGGCTTTAACTGTGTCCTTGATCAGCTGTTCTGGTCGATTCTGTGTTTGTAATGATCAGTGCACTAACTATGAAAGTGTAACATCTGTCTTGTCTATCTAATTTTGCTACCTGTCTCTATGGCCCTGTCTTGTACTTGTGGACTGTCTCTTTTTAACTTGTTCTTGAATTGCAGACAAGCCAAGTCTGTTTTCGTAAGTCTGGGTTTTCAGTGTGTTCTGTGTGTGTGTGTGTGTTTTGTTGCGTACTATATGTGTGTGTTTGTTGTGTTTGGGGGTGGGTGGTATTTGTTGCAAATTTAATTTTATCCCTCGTTCTTGTCTTTTTTTTCTTTATTTTTATCAATTATTAGATATATTCCAACAAGAAAAATCCAAATTCAAAAATTGCAAATTACCAACAGGGGTGCTCAGTCTACTTAATTTTAAGGTGAAAAAATACGAAAAAACTTATGTTCTGGTTTGTCTAGTCTCAGGACTATACTGAAGCACCAACATAGATATACTATGACTGAATGGTTAACAGCTGACCTCATGAACACCTGTGGAGGTCCACAGTGCTGGGGTTAAAGGGAGAATATTTAATTCCAGGAGTTAGTGCTCATTTTAGTATTGTTAGTAAACATACTGCACAAATTGGCACTAATGTGCTAATCCTCACAATTATTCTTGAGAGCACTCAGTTCTAGGTCCACTCCTAGATGGGAAACCAGAAGATGTACCTAATATGTACCCAATCTGCCCCTCCTAAAATGACAGTTTCACCCTTTTATGTACCATTCTGGTTGTTCCCACTGGAAGCACAAAAGAAGACAAAAAAGATGGCATGTTTTTACTAGTTAGTGTAAATGAGATGTGCTCCTGATGAGTCCCTTTGGAGAAGCTGACTGTGGATTTGTAGGATGTGAATGTTTAACCTTGTTTCTCCGAGAAACCTGGGCTTGGCTTCAGACAGAGGAGGGAGTGCGAGCGAGAGTGTCGTGCAGGGTGATATTTCTTTTTTTTTTTTTTCATCTGCGGTGGCCATTGTGTACTCGAGCATGAAGCCGGCCCCCCCTCTGTTCCTCTGCAGGTTCCACCCACTTGCTCACCCCAACAAAATTCTTAACGGACCTGCAGCACCCCGACTTCCGAGAGTCCACTAGGGTGTCCTTTGAGGAACGAGAAGAGACAGACGAGTGAGACAGACAGAGAGAGGGAGGGAGGGAGAGACAAAATCACACTCTGAACAAAGTAAAAGCAGCCGCGCAAAGAAGCCCTTTCTGACTCCCTGCAGCACAAGGGCTTTCTTTCCCTCTGTTTCCTCTTGCTACTTTATTATTTATCTTCTGCTGTTTCTTTTTCCTTCGTTCCCTCCACCTCCCCCAGGGATGAGTGTCCACCCCCTGTTAAATGACAGAGCCAATCAACAACAGTCTTAAAGGCCCAACCTCCTGTTTGCTCCTCCTATTATTGAGTGAACATTAATCAGCAGACAAAAATTCTCTAAAAGGCCAGTGTTTTTAATTTTCCTGTTGAGTGTCACTGTTAGATCAGATGTATGTAAGCACCTACCTCTGGGCTCACTGTTTAGCTTTCAGTTTTGGTTTCCATATAATTTGATACTTATTTCTGTTATTTATGACAACATTCATTATTTTTGTCAGGAAAGAGATTGTGTAAATCTTGCTGGTGCAGAGCACAGCTATCGCATGTCCAGAAAATGACATTAAATCACTTTATATTTAGCCAGTGCTTTTCGCTTTCAAACTCAAATAGCCATAACTCACAGGGGCTTGCAGGAAGGGCGGCCATTTTATTTAGGGTGTGTGGACGTCATCCCTGCCAATCTCCCATTTTCTCAGCCGGGTGGGTGGCACCGCCCAGCTTGCCCTCTTAACCCACAGTTGCTGGCAGATCTGGGTGATGAGGAGCATCTCTTCATTTTGACACCCACCCCACCCCACCCCTCCCCTCCCAGACGTTATCTACATCCTGGAGATCCATTTTTTAGATGGCTTATTTGACAGTTAGCAATCAGAAAATCAATTATTACAAATGGTTTTCTTTTTTTGAGTGTATGGTTTATTATTGTTGATTATTTAGAAACTATGTTCATAATTAATTTTTTTTGGTCCCCTTCTTAAATGTTGTTCCCTAAGCCCACCAAGCATCACATGCCTACATTGGCCCATGGCTGTCTGTAGAGAAGGCACTCAGCATTCAATCTGGCAAATGTATCTCCCCCACAGTCTAGCTGAGCTCTGCAGACACCCAGGCTGGACATGTAGATTTGTTCCCTAGATATGCTTTAGCGCCAACAAATTTGGCAGCCCCCTCACACCCCAATCAGCAGCTATCCCCACTTCCTTTTGCTTCGTTAGCCATCATATGTAATAGGCCCACTGCAGGAGTAAGGGATGCAATACATGCAATAGAACCAAAAGCTCCTCTCAGGTGTAAGATCAATTCAGCTTCCTCTTGGTGTTTATTCTAACCACAAACATCAATTTTAAAATACAGCTATTTCATGCTGATCAAGCTGGTTTTTTATGTCAGCTAATAAACTCTTGGTTGGAATAACTTACCTGGAGAGATATTAACAATAAATCTTAATTCTGGAGTCTGTAAAGTTAGGCTTTCCAAATATTTGGTCCACCTTGCCATTTTGAATGTCACCACTCCGTTAGACAGTGGTACTGCTTAGTAGTCTCAGATGGAACCCCCATTAGATCACCAATACCTGTTTTCACTTGAGAACTGATGGCAAGCGCCATGTGGAAGATATTCTTGAAATCCTTAAACTCTCAGTTGATTGCGCAGAGCAAATTTGGCATGCAGAAGTTCCAAGTCGAAACAGTCAACTGTGTGTGTAGAACCGTCAAGATGTCTAAAATACCTTTGTTGACCACATTTGTGTTTTAAGTATGTGTTCACCGAGGCATCATTAAGGCTTATGCATGTATTCAAACTACTAACATTAACAGTATTTGTGCTTAATTAACTGGTGAATGTTTAAGGTATCTGGTTCTGTTGAGACAGGATGTTAATTACATGCTGTAGCCTTAAGTTTGGCCTCCAATTTACATCCCCTAGAGGTGCGCACAAGTAGTACACATGTAGCGTGGGTGTTGTTCATCTGCTAAAGCCATATCACAATTTTTTGTTTGTCCTCTAAATGTGTACAGTGAAAATGGACCACAGTTCTATGACCACCAGAGGACCGCTATGCTGCTTATTGACGTGAGATTTGTCCCCTCACTGGTTGAGAAATAGAATACTTGACCAACTAGCTGCATAAAAATCCTGAAGAATATTCTCTGAAAACCTTTGAGAAGAAAAGTATGGTGTACATACAGGTTGCTACATGTGGTCAAAGATTTGTCTTAGAATGTATTCCACTATTCAACAAGCGAAGGAACAAATCCACCTCTTAAACTGTATAGCGGCCTGGAGACTGGGAATAGAACTCTACCCATATGCAGTATGTCTAACTCCTTAACATACTGCCACATTCGCCACCTTCCGAATGAAAAAACAGTCATTGATCCTTTACTAAAACCAACTCAGCAAACAAATGCTTTTGAATAAGGTAACCAGGTGAAGGCTAAGTATCTGAGCTAGTGTTGGATAGCAACCTAGCCAAGACAGTGTTTCAGACTTAAATGTCAGCAAAGCTTTGTGTTTGGAGGATACCTAAACAGGCAGAGAGGAGAGTGAGCTAGGCAAAACCATTCAGAAGTTGATTGATACCTCTAACCACGTCTAACTCGTACTGACCCTGCCCATCCTACCACACCTCACCTTACCCAACCCCAGCCCCACCTCCCACGGTACCAAATCAACTTCAGATGGATTTGCTTCAAATCCTCTTCTTCTCTGATGTTTGGTGCAAGACGCTTTAAAAGATCAAATAGAATTTGGAACGACACCCTCAAGAGAAAACTAAACACCTCCAAACATTTGATATGGCAATGTACAGCCTTGCTGAATCTGTTAGAAATATTGTTAATAGTTGACTGAATCAAACTTTTGTTCCACCTTACGGGCTGTTGGCCAACTCCACCTGAAAACAGTCTCTTGATGGTGCCATTCAAGCCACATCAGGTCTATTTGAGGCCATGTAGCCGCATGGGACAAAAGTTTGGTTTACTCTTGTTAGAAATGTGTCTTCAGCTAATAGATTCATATTCACTTTTGGTCATTATTTTTGTTCAGAAACGATCGTATGCCCATTTCTTTTAAATATATATGGTTATATATAATGGTCATATTACTTGATATTCTTATGTTTGTAATTTTATTCATTTAGAATGCTTAGCAATTTAAGTTTGGGAAAAGAATGGTTCGGTTCAGTGATGTGAGTAAGGGATATTTTCAGCAGAAAATATGTATGTTCTTTTTACCATTGTTTTAGCAATAGAATACTATATGATATTGTAGAACAGAAAATCAGTTATATTGTCTAGTTCCTTAGCTCTAGTCTGTATCCAGATTATGCATTTTCCAGTGTACTCATACTATACTATACAACATAGTCATCTCCATCCACCTGTGGATAATTCAGTTACATGCCGTTTATTCATCCATATTTGAATAGCCCTATAAAAAGCTGAAAACACATTTTCAGGTTGAACATTTGATTGGACATGTCTAACACCTCTCTGTTTACTCCCCACTCCCCAAATCCCCCTCTTTCTCTGTCTTGTGTTCGACACCCTTCCCTTTCTCTTTCTTTCTCTTTCTTTCTCTCTCTCTCGCTGTCTCTTTCTTTCTCACAGGATCGACTCATGTATTCACCCCCACCTCCCTGCTGGATGCTCTCAAGAACATGAATAAACCAGATGAAGAACCAACAAGCTAAAATCCTTCCTCCTCATTTCTCAGTTCTGTCTCTGTCCCTAGCCCCTAACTATGCCCAGAACTTTCATCCCTGTACTCCTATATTACTGTGTATGCATCTTGCTTGATGAAACAAAAAACAAAACAAAAAAGAACCAAAAAAATGACATTGGTTTAAAAAAAATAATATATATATATATATAGTAAATATATATATATATGAAATATAGTATGTTGAAAATTAATAATTGCAAGTATTCTCATGTTTTACGATGGATGCAAATGATTTAAATGGGTTTAACTATCAAGACACCGTTTAAAACAGGAAGTACCAAATGTAATATTGTATGCTATCAAAACCTGCTAGAACGTGCCCAAGGTAGAGCCTTTGTTGGTTTGTTTCCCTTTAGTTGAACTATTGGTGTGGTTTTTATGGCAGGGGATGGGGAGGCAAGCGGGTGGGTGGTGGTAGGAGAGCCACTCAGGATGGAATAAATCATATCGCTGGAAGCTGTTGCTCTAATCGGCAGACCTGTTATCATTTAGAGTAGTGAGAAATGGACTCTACTATCTGGTCCTTAATTAAGGCCGAGCCGCCTGAGACAAAGAGAACTGATTGCCTCGGACAGTTTGTGTAGTTTTGAGCTGGTTGGTGTGACTTTTGGACTCAGAGCTACGTGGAGGAGGGCTGTTGTTGCATGAAAAAAAAACAAAGCAAACAAACTAACAAACGGCAGAGGCTCTGCAAGTGCAAGCCAGCTGACCCCAGCAGACCACAGGCCATCCTTCCAGCTGACCAGAATGGGGAATCTTTGAAGTTGCCACGTCCTCTCTAATGTTTGTTTCTTTTCCTCTCGGAAGACTTCACATTTTGTGTCGAAAAAGGCCACTGCTTGCTTGCAAAAAATGTTTAAAAGAGTATACAAAAAGGGCCAGTCGTATTTCAGTATTGTGTCCTGTCTGATTAAGTCTTTTCATTCAATAATGTTTGGGCCATGCACTGAGTGGTGTGATGTTGTATGCCATTTGTTTGATGTTCTAGCGTCTCACTGTTGAGTGGTGATATTTCTGACTGTGAAGTAGTTTAAAAAAAAAAAACATTTCCTTATAAAAAAGAAAAAAAAAAAAGCCAATGTGAAGCCACTGTGTTAGTGATGTTTTAGCTGTAGTTGTAGTGGTAAACTGGGAATCAATAAATAATAGCTATATTTTGTTTAGTCAGTCTGTTAGTTCTCTTCTGGTGCAATGATAAACCTTCCACTGGCGAATGGCTTTGCAAAGAAACTTTTCTGCCCTTTTAAGATGTATATATATTTATTTTTCTGAATGATTTCTCTGTTTCCTCCCCCTCACTTCTGTTCTGGCAAAAAGGTTGTATATTGCACTATGCGTTTCCTGTGATGCAAACGCTTATTTAGTTGTTGTTTTTTTTCTCAGTTATGTTTACTCTTATTTGTTGCTGTTGTATAGCGTTTACTGTGTCTCTTTGATTTATATCCAAATGATTTATCAGAGAAAATAATAATAAATGAGACCGTTAGTGCGTCCTAACCCTGTTCAACTTACTGGGATTCTATGTTTGCGAGTGTTGAAGCACAAACAAAAGTATACTTCGTGTGTACCAATGTACTAAGGCTGTCTAATAAATTGGCTTCCATTACCAAGGACACAGAATCAGTGCATTTTTGCGCCAGATCCAAATCCAAGGTAGAGGTAGATAGTAGTCAGGAGAGCTCTGCATTTTACCCCTGAAAAAATACATATTCTCACCACATACTCTTTCCAGTGAAGGTAAGCTTGCTTAACTTTAATAGACGAGCATACAATCATTTGAAAAAGAAAGCAAGTCCCTCATGGCATACTTTGTAGGCTATACTAGTCAGATGAGGAACCTTGGGTTGAAAGGGATCTGTTCCCAAACTGACCTTTGGATGTCAATAGTGTCCTGATATTTCAGGTAAATGGATGCATAAATTTGCAGGTAGAGCCATTGAGTGCCTTTATGATAGTTACATTTTGTAAAATTTAATATAAGCACTGGTGATCTACCAAGGCTTGATGCTCCATCAACCCAGGCATCCTCATCTGGATACTATCTGGATTCTATATGCCAACTAGACATTTTGGATCCTGTCCAATCTTGTTCGTCTTATACTAATAAAGCAGCACATGGATTTACCATACACTTCTGGAAAAAGAAACCAAATATGTTCACACAGTTGTATCGCCGAACTTAACTACTGCTCTCAAGAAAGAAGAATCAAAGAACATTGTACAAAACACTTCAAACTTTAAATCATAAATTATTTTGCAACCACAGATATAATTCATCTTCTAGATAGCATTCATTTGACCCCCCCCCCCAAAAAAAAAAAAAACAAAGTATAAAAGTACAAATTACATGACAATAAATTATTTCATTTACCATAACAAATGCAATTATAAAACTACCTATTTATACAAAATGATCAACAACACAGCTGAGATCATGTAGAGTTTACAGTACCTCTGATTTGGAACAGAGTAATATTGAAAGGAAGACATTAAGAAAGAAAGCTCATGCATACAAGTAAAGTAAGCTGAATAGCCTAGAGTGTATTTTCTAGTCTATTCTTTACCATAACAGTATGTCATAATATACATGACAAATAATTTAAATCTACATATACTTCAGAATGCAATATAGACTGTGATGGGAAAGTGCTACCTATCATTTTGTTGCTTCACCACAGTTCCCAGATACTGTAAAAATGACCACAAACTTTGTTTATAAAAGGACAGCATAGTCTCAGTAATAACATGTAATCTAGGAGTTATCAAGAATAATATACTTTAGTTATACTATAACTATAACTAAAGGGTTAAATTCAACAATTCCTGATCCACAGAAGCTAGAATAAGTCATCGGGACAGCAGAAGAACAGTTTGCAATGAAAGGTGTCATACTGTACGAGTCATCCATGTCATCTGTTTTCTTTCAGCTACTTACCACACTTGATCTAACTACATCCTGTCACAGACAGGAGTTCAGCTACTTATATCAGTATAGACTCTCCTTGCATGTGCAAATCTACATCCCTTTTAAAGCTAAAGACTTCTCTGAGTCACACATATCTGTAGGAGGGATAAATGTCACTCTGGTGTTCTATGAACTCTGTATCCATGAATAATGGCAAACACATTCATAAAGGGTTACCCATGTGTTTCTTTGTGTGGAGTAACAAGCTTTGACTCAAACATTTCCAACATAACTACAAGCATGCACTTTAAAAGTTCTATATAGCTGCCATGTTTTATATTCCTGAGAGTACATCTTACATGACTTTAACCTGAAAGCTACACCATCCATTTTTAAAAAAAAATTACAGTGGATCATTCAGGTAATATCCTGAAAAAAGGACAGCCTATCTTTGCTTCACTGTAATCATGGAGTGCTAGACTTAATGATTAACATCTTCAGCTAGGAGACAGTACTTTAAAACTAATCTAATAAGCACACTTTTCATCCCACTGTAGGAGCATAGCTTTGGGGAAAACATGGACCCAGACTAAGGGCCATAGCTGAACTCAATCCAGTCAGTACTAGTTCATATGATGAGGACTATCAATACAGTGCAGTGAGTATCCTTTAGCACAAGCTAATGACTGTCAGTAGGTTTCCTTCTGACATGTTTAAAGTGATGATAAACAGAATGGAAACAAACAAAATGTATTTGCTACAGTTTGCTGCCACTGGTAAATGTTTAGTGATGTTTACATTGTTGCCTCAAAGCTCTTGCAGACAAGAGTTAAGTTCCTCAGTTTCAGATAGATGGGACTCTTATCTTTAGCTCTCACATGTCCGTTCCCACTGACCTGAGAACAGCGTCAGTAGAGACAGGACTGGGAGAGCGCCCTCTGGTGATGGAGGCCGGTATTAAGGGTGCGCACCATATGCCTAGAGGAAATCTTCATGTTGGCAGCAGCAATGATGGCTCGGTCAAGCGAGCTGGTAAGAGACCGTCCGCGGTCTCTCTCACGGCTACGGTAGGTTTTGCTGTGGCTCGGTCGCTCCGTTTCCGCAGAGACGTACAGCATTGGCATGGCTGCCTTCATCTTGGGGCTGGAGTAACAACTGGGGAAGTGGACAGACATGCATTAGAACAGATAACATCACATCATGCCACTGAATTACAGGCGCTGCATAAAAACACAGATACTCAAATACAGGTTTGTGATCAAAGTTTACCTCTAGGGAAGTATATGATTTAATTATGTTTAACACAGTTTTGCCACTGCATTGAGCAGCAAAACCTTATAATAAATAAATGATGATATTGTGTACTGTGATGTGATAAGTAAGCATGTCATTAAACATATTTGATGGCATTCTATTTTAATTCCACTTCACATTTGGCTCTGAATTTAAGTTCTGTTCTTGTCCCCCACAACTGAACTTTTCTGAGATTCAGAGGCTGAATTTTAAGGCCTGAAAGGAATTTGAAATTGTGTGCAATCCTATGTGGTATCAAATGAAAAATGAAAAATTATGAAACACTGTTCCATTTACAAGCAACGCAATGCAAGCCTGGAGTTAGACACTTATCTGACCTGGCCTCCTCCACCTCCTCCTGCTGCTGCTGAGTCAATCTAATCTCATCTTGAAAAGTTCAGATGGACCTGACAGGGCTGTGTCTCTCCAACACAACATGAGTGTGCATGTCAATGTTTTTATCCACCTGTGTGTGTGTGAGAGAGAGAAAGAGAGAGAGAGAGAGAGACTAGCACTCACAGCATGGACGGGTAAACTGGCACACACTGGACCACGGGCACGCTGCCCAGCACAGCGTCAGGCGGGGGTGCCAGGAAAACACAACCTGTGTCCCTGTGTGCAGAGCTCTCTAGGCGAGGCTGTCTGGAGGACGGGCTGGGATCTTGCTCTGCCTGGCGGTCTGTCAGAGAGAGGGATGGGAACAAGGGTGTGGGTGTGACACACTGATAAACAAGGCACTGGGCCTTATATAAATAAACATTTCAGTTATGATAAAGGCCAAACCACTATTTAGTTGCAAGAAAGATATCCTGATTCAATTTCACTTCACTGGATGGTGTGTCAGGCCTAAGTGACTCTTTCATGTGTTTTCCATTCAACTCCATACTGCTCAAAGGTTTTACCAACTCAAAATGCATGTTCAATATCTACCACCTTTAATGTCTGTCATTGGAATAAGTGTACTTTTAAACTGTAGCAATATCTTGGCTAAAAGCTTGGAGAGCAGGCCCTGCTGGTAGCTGACCTGTCTGGACAGCAGCGCTGCGGTGTCTGGCCTCTGAGGCTCCACACAGTGGGCAACAGGGAGAGCCTGAGCCACTGAGCCACTTCACACTAGCACTCCTCTCCGGACCTGCTGCTCAAACACACACACACGCACGCACACACACACACACACACACAAACACACACACACAGAGCCACGGCTATGAGAATGGATAGGTGAGGGGAAAAAGACAAGGAGAATGAACAGAAGTCAAATAGAAAGACCAGAAGGATCGGGCAGAACGGAGGAATAGAAGAGCAGAGGGGGGATGAAAGTGAAGCGGAATGTAAATAAAGAAACAAAGGGAAACTGATGAGAGTATCAGTGAAAAGGAGACAGACAGAAAAGGAGAGAACATCTGTTCTCACCTGGCTGAGCTGCACCCGGACTGGCACTGTGTTTTGAGGCACAGCTGTGGCACATGGTGCCCACATTCCTTCTCTGGCGGGCATCAACAGCGTCTTGAGCCACGACAGATGGCCTGAGGGGCTGGTCTGATCACAAATGACAACGCCACATGGAGTGCCATCACACACACACTTCCCACTTCCCACAACAGTGTTCATTTCAGTCTAATAGCACACAGCACTAGGAACTACACAAGACCATTTCTTATCTCTGAACTGTTAAATGAAGCCAATGTGACATAACGGTATACAATATCTAAAAATAATAAATAAACTTTAAAAATAATAAAATATAGACATTGAGCTAAAAATCTAAATGCAATCAAGTCATCAAATGAAAATGAAACAAATTCATACTGGTATGGCCTCCTCTGCTACCCTGTGTTGTTGCACTTGCTGTCCGACTCCCTCTGGGTGTGGTTTTGGATACCGGGGTACGTCTCAAGAAGTGCTGCTTGAGCTCAGACAGGGCATGCTCAGAATCATCTGAGGCTGGAAACGATACAATCAATGTTCAAGAAAATGCACAGTACATGGAGATGCATTACAAGCACTTATTATACGGCTCTCCAGAATGCTGCAGGAGGTTCCACTCACTTTGAATGGGCCTTCCCATGTTTGGCAAACTGAGAATTATTATTTCTCATTAATAATGATTTCTGTGTGTAATGACCGCTGTTAATGGCAAAAGGTTTTTTGCTTCAGGTTCACATCTTCACATCTTCATTTCGCGACTAGAAATCATTCACTTATCTCAATGGAACTTCATTGAAAGGGAAAGGAGATCAGCTGCGTTCTAAAAAACATTTTTAAGTTTAAGTTCCGAGTCACGAATTGAATTTAAAAGCTTCTTTCAATACCTTATCCCTTACATATATACCACCCAATTTGGGTAAGTATGTTGAAAGAGAAACTCACTGCAGTTTGTCTGAATAACTATGGTAACAGATGAAAGAAACATCAAGCAGTAGATATTTACATCTATTGTGTCAGCCACTGACTGACGGATTTGCAATTATAGAATGTCAGGTTAGCCAGTCCTTATTTCTAAGCGTCTGCTGCACTTACACTCTGGCCGAGGGCGGGGTGTAGACATTGATCTGAGTCTGAGAATGGCTCTCTGGGTCCTCCTCTCCTCCCTCTTCACCTCCTCCTTCTTCTCTTCCACCAATCTGCTTCTTTCACCTCCACGCTTCTCTCTTCTACTGCTTTGTTTGCATGGTCTAACACAGGAACATAAAAGTGAAGTGATATACACAAGAATGCACAAAGTTCCCAGGACAATACAACGGGGGGGGGGAAGCACTTTCACTGCATGTTGTATAATGGTATATCTATGCATGAATAATATTTCCATGTTGTCTATGTGACCCTAATCCTTGAAAACATCTGCACAAGAGTCCAATGTAGAAAGTACAATCAGAGAGGCCTGAATGGCTGTACCTGTGTGGTGTGCTGTGTGCTGGGGGACTATGAGGGGAGGCTGGCTCAGAGCTGGAGGAGAGAGGCACACACAGAACTCCCTCCAAACACTCCTGCAGTCGGCTCACCTCCGCCTGCAGAGACTGGAGGGCCTCACTGCAGCGTGGACACACACACACACGCACACACACACATATACAAAAAAGTACATTACAAACAGATGATAATCAGCAATCAGGTGACAACCCGCATTGAAGGACCCAGTGGAAACCACACATGCAGACCTGTGTTCAGGACAGCCATATTTAACTGACATGCTTTTGTTTAGGTTCATTACTGTGACACAGTGTAATACAAAACACCCATTCAACATGACCTGTGCACACATTATAAAAACAAACACACAGACAGACAGACACACACACACACACACACACACACGTACACACGTGCAGGTTAAACCGTCACACTAGATTTCTCAAAGTATACCTCCAATCTAGACTCCAATTTCCTATAAACCAAGAGGTCATGTCTGTCTGCAAGGGAATGAGGGCCACAAAAGACAACTCAGAACACTGTGTGGTGACAAAAACCCAATACATAACCTATACTCTCTGACAACATGAATAAGTCTCTTTACCTATGTGCACATGGGTACACTGTCATTACCACTGTACACAGGATAATGCATAGAGAGACAAATTACTAGACACCATTATCAGAGACTGAATCCTAAGAATCAATTTAACTGGTATGAGTCAACTGGCCTGTTCAGTCTGTGACGCGTCAGGGTTTAGGATTAGGGAGGGTATTGGAATTGAGCCCTGGAGAACATTGAGAATATAATTTTATCAAACCCCTCCTCTCCTGCATAACACATCCCCTGAGACTGAGCCTCCCCCCGTCTTCCTCCTCCCCTACTCTGCCAGGGACCGATGGACATCTGGCTCAGTCTCAGGGGGTGGTCCTGAGGGCTCCACAGGGAAAACCAACCCCTCTCACGGCACTGGAGACCGTTTAGTTTTACTGTGTCTCATTTTATCATCCTTTTCTTTCTTTTGTTTGTTATCGCCCTCCTCTGTGCATGCACCCATATCCACACCCCTGCTGCAGTGAGGGCAGCCCAGCCAATCCACTCACAGGGGAGCCATAAATCTCTTCCTGCTTGTTTGGGCCACCCATCGCCATGGCAGTCCCCTGGACAACTCACCACTGATTGGTCAGCTGGACAGAACTTTGGGCTTTGAGGTGGTTGCCATGGTGATAAGGCACAGAGTGGGAAGAGCCCGTCCGTTGTGCTGGCTGCTGGTTGGCTGGTTGATGGTAGTACTGGTCGTTCTGTTCCTTATCCTCCTGTCCTGACAGGGAGTGGGCTGAGATGGATGGAGAAAGAGAACGAGAAAGTGAGAGAGGGAGAAAGAGAGAGAGAGAGAGAATGATAGAGCACAAGGAGGGAAGGTATACAAGAAGTGAAAGATTAGAAGTTTGAAGTTGGAGCAGTTAAGTTATAATGACTTACTCTAAAGCTTCCAGAGAAATTACTGCCTCTCTGCCCAAACAAAACCCTAAGCCCTGTATCCAATATATGCACACTTACGGTATATACATATGCACTACATTTACACCCTTCAGTGTGTCAGTCTGCACTTCCTTAAGGCATTGTATCTGTATGCTGAAGTTCAATGTCTGGCTCTGCTTTGCTAATCCATTCTGTGACTGTGTGTGTGTGTTGGTAGGATTCTCTGTGTGTGTGTGCATGAAACTCATGAACTCACTCTCACTGCCTCCTCTGCTGGTCCAGGCCTGTAGAGGCTCCCTCACCCAGCGCTGAGGGGAGCTGCTGGAGGACAAACAGGGAGGAGCCCTCCTCCCCCCTCCACCTCCTTTCCTCCTCTCCGGTGGTGCAGGGGGCAGGGCCCCTCTGGCCAGCCCAGCTGAGCCCACGCTCCCCTGGGAGACCTGATCCAGAGAGGGAGGCCTCTGCTGGGGGTGACAGGAGGGTGGTCGCCCTGAGTCAGTTACTGTCACAGGACTCTCAGCTTCCACCATTTCCTCAAGTGGTGTGTTCCTATGGTGTTGAGGACGCAGAAAGAATTAGTGACAGTCTTTTCAATGCTGTAATGAAGTGTAAAACTGTATTGTTTTCACTCATCTGATCCACATGGGAAAAGTGTGCTGTAACTTGAAATAAGAAAGGTCTCACCTTGCTTTCTCCCTCTGCTGGAGAGGACTGTGAACTGCAGGTGTGTGACGGCTGCTCTCAGAGCCCACAAAGCCACTGTCAGTCTCTGGTGACAGAACACCATCCTGCAGATAGATATATGGACACATTGGGATGACATGATAGTGGAACTAAATAAACTAACTTGGAACATAATAAATTAATAATTAAAATTGATGCAAAAAAATGGAAGTTAACTTGACAAAAAAGATAACCTCAAAGCATCCACACACTGAGAGGACAGATGGAAGAAGTCTAGTGCAGTAGAGTACTCCTAGTATAAAGAGCCTGAGCAATGCACTTCCTGCTGCTATACCACCACTGACCTGAAAGGGAGCTCTGACACTTCTGCCCTTTCCCTTAAAGGTTCTCTTGTTGAGTGTTGTAGTGGCGGTCCCTGTTGTATCTCCCAGACTGTAGAGGCTGCTGCTGCCTGACCTCCTGCTCCCTGACCCCTGGCTGGGGCTGGAGGCGCCCTGGACCCCAGGGTAGGAGGCGCAGCGCTCCAGGGTGGCTTCCACCAAACCGCCAGAGAGTTCCACCAGGTTGCCGCTCTGGGACTCAGCACGCTGGCCTGGAGAGGGCTCTGGTATTAGGTGGGGCCTCCTGAAAAAGGACACAAAGGTCAATAACGGTCTGTTCAGCTCAGCCACGAGGCCAATCAAACACAACATTTCAGCTGGCAAGTTAGCAAACATGCCAGTTGGGTGGCAACAGCGTATTCTCCAATAGGACTGAATAGCATCATTATTAAATAAACTCTTTGTGTTGATTTAACTAAGATGAAAAACATTTTGTGGTTCTGGTACCGTAACTGGACATACTTTGTCCAAATCCTACACAAATTCTGTACTTTACCATTAAAATTCTATTGCATATCCTGTATGTGGTCTGCACTCCCACTGGAGAAACATTATTAATCAGTGCATTCTGCCTATTCTAAATCTCAGTCTCAGAGAGAATGGCTGGAGGTGATGGAGCTCACTGCTGAGATGATTTGCTTTGGTCTTGCTCGTGGTCACTCTGCCAGCGTTGACTACACTCCATCCCATCAGCCCCTGGGAGATGAGCGCCATCTCGGCTAGTGGTGCTGTGCCAGTTGTGCCTGTCGAGAACCTGTGGCAGCTCCTTCACACTCTGATAGCTGTAAGACAGAGAACTTATTAACTTCTTATCTACAATATCCTAACTGTATCAAACTTGCCATCACACACACTGCAATTAATTAAATTGTTTAATATTATTATGTGTTAGATTGCTCAACATTCTACCTTTTAATGGATAAACCCCCAAGCTGACTGCCCCGTTAGGGCAGGTGGGACGACTGTTCAGTCCTTCCTCATTCCCAACAAGTACTTTGTCTCTTAATGTCATTGCAGAGACAGTATGAGTGACACAAGGTGTTGTGTGCCAGACACAAGGGTCCAGTGTATCTACCACTGGTGGCTATACAGCATACTCTATATGTGTGTGTGTGGTAATACTAGTGGAAAATGGGGGTTATTTAATGGACTCACTGGCCCAGCAGATTGCTGAAGTCCTGCTCCACGCACTGGTGCTTCTGGTTGAGGGGGCGCAGGAGCAGAGAAGGCAGCGTCTCCTCCTCCTCTCCCTCCATTTCACCCTCCTCCCCCTCACTCGCTCCACTCACAGAGCTCACCTCCACCCTGATGGCTATCTGACCTCCCACACCCACAGGACACACCGGACCCTGAGAGGGAGAGAGAGAGTGAGAGTGACTATTACAGTAACCATACATACATGGCCTTTCATTTGTTTTTTTTTGTAAATGGCATGTAGATATTAGCAACAGTGTGATGCACATAATGCATGACCACAAAGATCAGATTGAAAAAGATCCAAGGCCATGTTTACAACACCACCACCTGGTGGTCACACTGAAGATGGTTTGTTCCTTCCACTGAAATCATTAGTTCAGTCATTCACAGTAATTACAATGATTACAATGCCTAAGGTCCTTTTAAATGTGTTTGCATATGCGTGTGTCTTTGTATGTCACACATCCCAAGTCTGAGACAGGAAGAGAAGGAAGCGGAGAGTCTTGCCCCAGAGATAACATTTTTTGACATAATTGGCACTCTGGGGAAATCACTGTGCAAGCTTACTGGTCTGCAGGCTTACAGCACCAAAACTCACTGGAAGTGTGTTTGAGTGACAGGAGAGAATACCTGAGGGCGTGGCAATGCGTCACTACTGTCCCTTGGGCTCAGAGAGATGGGGTGTGGAGAGGGCTGAGGCTCAGACATAGGCGGGGCCTGCTGGGTTTGCTCCACCCATTCCTTCAGCTCATCCAATCGCATTCCTGACTGGAAAATCTGCCCTTCAAGATCCCTGTGAAGTACAGGAATGCATATAATGTTAATCAAGGGCAATGGGTATAGTGCCTCCTAAACATACACACACAAACCCACCATTTCCACTAGTTTTACACACACACACACACACACACACACCAAAGGGATGTTACCTGTTTGGGTCAAAAGGTGGCAGACTGATTCCTGCCTGCTGTTGGAACTTGTGCTCTTCCCGTGCGGCCAGATAGGCTCTCTCCAGAGCTTCCTGCCCCTGAGCCAGCTCATATAGGCCCTTAGGAGAGGACACACGCACCGATCAGAGGACACCTACACAGGCCTACATTAAAGCACTACCACAACCATCCTCATACTCCTCATCCTTCTCCACCTCCCCATCCTAGTAGCTGTATGTATCCATCAGCGGTGCTCTGTCAGCAGGAGTGTTGGTGTAAAAGTAAGCAGAGCTCATCTAGAGCTGGAAGTGCCCAAACCCAACTAACAGCAGCACTTCAATAGCAGACATGTTGTGTTAGTGGCAGGTGTGAATGCTGATGGCTACCTTTATCTGCTCATGGGCTTTCAGCTGGCCTCTCCTCAAGAGCTCCTCAAATGTGTCCAGCTGGGAGAAAAAAGACTGACTCAACTGATCATCAATCATTCAATCATAATCAGTCACTGTGTGGAGTAGGACTCGATGAACATGCTAGTCAAATGTGTGTTCAGATTAGTGTTAGTCAGACAAGAGCATGCAGCAGTGTTGGCGAGCTATGACCTACCTGCACGTGGAACCTCTGGACCTGAGAGAGGAGTGCTGCAGTGAGCTGCTCAATGGCACGAAGAACCCTCTGTCTGGACAACACAGAGTCAACAGAGGAGGGACGGGCTGGCGACCCAGCTGTGTGGTCTAAAACTAATAGACAATCAAAGATATTTCAATTTAGTGTATTTCAACTGTTATTACTGAATGTGAGCAGTCAGGTCAATTTTCAAAATAAATGCCTATTTTCATATTTTCTGTTGTGCCTGAGATAACAGCATTTACCTGAGTTTGACCTTTGGTGAGTCTCCTGTGGTGCATCCATTTCAGCCCTCTGAGCCTGAGGAAAATTAAGGGTCATGACCTTTGACCCCTCCTTCATGAATCCTGATTGGACAGAGTGGCTTGGCTTGGGTGGGTCAGAATACAGGCCAACCTGTGGACCAGATTAAAACAAAAGAGAACATGTTACAGCTTGTTACAGTTTGTTCCGGGCCGTTGGGAATATTCTGGAACAGGGTGAAACTGCACACTATGAAAAGAGGTAAAACAACACTGAACCAATTAGCAGCTTTAACAACACTCAGCAGAGTGTCAAGCCTGGCAGTGATGAGAAGCTCTGCCCTGCCCTAGAATTTCAATGCTTTTCCAATGGATTTTGCCACAGTACAGGCTACAAGAAGCCACTGGGTGTTCTTTGTGGCCTCCACAATCATTCATATCATTGACTGGAAATCAAATCTAAAATGCCTGCAAGCACCACAGTCTGTCTGCATTGCAAAGCTGCATACACAGTGCACCATGAGGAGTGTAAATAATGCTGTGTGTGTGTGTGTGTGTATGACAAAGTGTGTTTGCCCATGTGAGTGTGTGTGTGCGTGTTGCAGTGGTGTACAGTGGGCCAGTGCTGTAAATTGTGTTCCCTGCCCCCACCCCTAGTCTGTGTGCCTTTGTGCCGCAGTGACTTAGAGTCTCCCAGTGACCACTGCAGGAGATGAGGGAACAGCCAGCTCTCTCTCTGATTGGCTAATAAAACCCAGCCAAACCAAAGGAACACTTTACAGTGTCTCATACATGACTGGGTGCATATGATAACATCAACATGCACTTTGCTGTTGCCTAATGAGCCTATTTTGGACATTTATGGGGGGCTCAATACCACATACATCAGCTAAACACAAAATCTAATCTCATTCACAATCAATTTGTTTATTCATGCATACAGAATCACATGCACAACGCATGGACATGCAAAAACAACATTGTATTAACACTGAGAGTAACACAGACAAATCAGCACACAGAAACACTGCCACCCAATTCAGACCAAACCAGACTGTCTCTCCCCGATAAGCCTGAGTCAGATAGTATATCACCAGCCCACTCACCCTTCAGTGACCCTCCCACATGCTGGTCAACATCGCCCCCTATCTGTAACAGTTCCATCCTGCAGCAGCATTAACACCCACTCCACTAAGAGCAACTGTCATCATCAGAGGCAACAAACACTCCTTCTAATGCTCCTTTGTTAAATCCCTCTGGTGCTTCAGTCTGATCGTCAGGTGTTTAGAGTGTCCAGGAGAGGGGTCTCCCTCAGCATCCTCTGAGGAGTGGAGGGAGGGGGTGGGTTGTTTAGGGATTAGAGTGGAGGAGTGGAGTTCCATTCACTCCTGTTGTACTTTAGTCTGTCTGGAGGGAACAGATGGTGGGTGCAGAGAGGAGAGGAGAGGCACAGAAAGGAGAGGTGAAGGGGTAAGCTGGATTTAATTAGCCCGTGGGATGCCAACGTCACTCTGTTCAGCAGGTGGAGTGCACTTGACAGCTTACATCGAAGGCAGAGCGCTACCACTGTGTTCTCTGTCACATTGGAGAGGTAAGATAAAACAGCATGCTGTGCGTTTTGTTTTGTTTTGCATGGATGTTGCCGACAAACACTACCACTGACATCACTTCCTGTTTGTGCCTAGTAGCTGCACATTACTACTGGTCATGACGTGACAGGCAGGGTGGAGTGGCCCCCAGGGCTCATATGATTTCACTTCCCTGCCCGGTCAGATTAGAAAACATCAGATGACCTCACCCCTTTCCCGCCCCTCATCAGGATCATTAGGGCAAATTAGCCAGTACACATGCCAGTGGTCAGAGGACCAGCTAATATTCATTCTGGCCTTTCACATTGATTCAGCAGGAAGCTATCATTTAACATAATATAAGCACAGTGAATTAATCACACTTGAAAAGGAATGTGAAACATATGGCTGAATTGATAGTGGCTCCGTACTCTGCCAAAACAGCACTTGGGACCATTTCAAGGAAAAGCAAACGCATTTATACTTGGGATGGCTTTTTTACAACCAGCTTGCTTACAACTTCTTCCACTCCCAATCTTTATGGTTTTACTTGAGGACCAACTTGTTTTCCTTCCCATACACAAACATTTTTAGGGCCTTTCATTTTCACTGCGTCTCAGCAACCACAAAGGGGTTGTCACTGCCAGGCTGCTCACTGAAAATAGTGTCTGCTTTTTGGCTGTCGCTTCCAGAAGATGGTGGGCAGTGTGGTTCTCACCGGGGCTGTAATCAGCAGTGGAGCAGCACACAAAAGGGGTTCGGCAGCCGTATGCACGTGCTTTGAGCCGAGGCAGACAGCCACGGCTTCAGATGCAGAGCAGAAAAGGCTAAAAATAACCTAGGCAGGCGATATCAAATGATGGCCACACAATGTGGGGGGTGGGGCTGTCTAGAGCCGATGCACATGGAGTGTGCATGGGGTAAAGAGAGGGTCAGATGAGGGACTGGTAAAGAGCTAGTCAAGGCTTTGTGCTGCATGAATTTAAATTAAGCCACTTGTGTGAGCTTCAAATGTGAATATGCAAGCATACAGCCAAACACACATGACTACGCAGCTTCCCTTGAACTCAGACAGGCAGGCGCACACACACACACGCAAATAAACAAACCTTGGCCTCCAAGCGCAGTCGGTCAATAGTGTTTTCTGCTGCAGCATATTTTGTCAGTAGTCTTTTGTAATCCTCCTGATAAAAAAAGTGAAGACAGTTAAACACAAATAAAAAAGGAAAGTCTTAACTATTCAATCCAATTGAGACTAATAAATACTAATAAAAAAAGGCATCATAAACATTTAATACGACTAACTGCTGTGCTGCTGAAAACATATTGCAAACCATTCTTTTACTGTAAAGACCAGTTTCAAGTTGAAACATTTCAAGTCTAAATGAAAGGCTTCTTTCCAAGGTGTCGTTTCATCACTGCCAACACGTAGAGGCCTTGATTCATACTCAAACTTCAGTCTGACAACTTGGAATAAATTGAACAGTCCTTTATGTGTGTTTGGGTGTGTGTGTATGTATGTATGTTGACCTCTACACTTGGTACCCTCATGGAGACTCATTGAGACCATCCTTTTGTGTTGTACTTTTGCACAAAACGCTATTAACAAAAACTGTTGTAAAATTGTTCAAATGACTGATACCTGCAGCTGCTGCACAAGAGCAGTGGCCTGCTGAGGGTCCCTGAAGCCTTCAGGCACCGTGAGGTTGAGGGGCCGGTGTGGGCCATCCTCAGTGGGGCCCCTAGGCTCCCGGGGGTCCTCACCACCGCTAAGGAGCACTTCCCGAACAATGTCTGCGGGAGACTTGAAGACCATGGGGGGCTCAGGGGCCGTGCCCTCCTGCTGGATGACCCTCTTACTCTTGGGGGGTTTGTAGCCCTTTTTGGGGAAGTTTACCCGAGGCGGGACCTTGGAGAAGTCGGGAGAGGGGTGGGTGAGCTTCCCCCGCCTGGTAAGGAGCAGACAAATTATTTGAGTGCATTGACAGTAGGAGTGAAGAGAGACAAAATATAGAGCTGAGAGCTCTGGCCAAGTACTGCATTGAGTCCAGCTCCCTGTGTCGTTTACACTGGGACACATTCCAGAAGCTCTCAAATGAATTAAGTTTGGAAGACCAGATTTTCTGGTCTGTCAGTCTATGAGTTTATGGGGTTTATTTAAGTGATAACATTTATAAAAAATATTATCAATTTTTGCAGATTGGGAGAGACGGCTTCAAGGGCAATCCATTTTTTCTAAATTGCTCCAATACACAATAAATACTGTAAAATCAAATTTTAATGATATAAAAGATCATGCTTACCATATCCGAGGTCTATTATCAAAAGTCTAGACACACTTTTTCTTCTGTAAAATTACAGAAGAAAACTAAATCTAAAAAAAGTTTTCAAAAGCTCATCTTTGAGATCACTTTTGGTCAGTAATAAATAAATCACAAATTCAGCTTGGTGTATTTGTTGACTTACAGCCACATCAACATTGTGGAGAGGTAAAACAGAAACAGAAGTCTGGTTTGAATAGCTGTGACGCATATGCACTGCTCTCCCACCTAGTGTGGCCAGTTCCACTGATTGGCCTAATTGGGGAAGCATACATTCTGCTTCAGATGCTTGTTCAGTGCAACCCTTCCATTAGCCCGGCTAGCACCACCATAAGACACGGAGGAAACAGCTAAAATAAAGGACTTGCCTGACGTCCGGGTTAGTTGTGGGGCTTGTGCGTCTGTCGGTAGCATCCGGACTTCTCCACTCAGGCTTGCTGGTCTTTGGAGTCCTGTCAGGAGAGTGCCTGGAAGGGGACTTTCTGTGTGCAGCCCTAGGGGCAGCAGCTGAGGACTGTGGGCTTTCCTGAGAATCATCTCTGTTTCTCTGAGAAGATGGAGTCGGTCGAGGATGATACACACTAAAGTCTGGAAGGTTCTCTGTGCAGGAAGCTTCTGGAAACTTCTCCTCCTGAATCCCGGTGAAGTCTACCAGATCCTCCATGCCCATGTGTGACAGGTGAGGCAGAAGGGAGATCTGGGGGGCTGTATGAGGAACAGGGGGAGGTGAGGGAGTTGACGTATGACAGTGTCTGGTGAAACCAGAAATCTTGTGCCCATCCTTCTGTCGACCTCTCAAGTCCCCAAAGGCTTGTGGGTAGTGCACCTCTGTCTCCCCACCAGCATGAGGGTCTGGCTTCAGAGATCTGTTCTTCTGGCTCTTGTGATGAGTTGACCTGCTGGATGATCTGAATGGTGGTTCCCTGAGCTTAGCCTTTGTAAATGCACCCTCTGCAGACTCTGGGCTTCCCTGAATGTAACGCTCACTTTCTCTAGGAGAAGGAGCTCCTTGTACATTTGATGAATCAATTCCTGCTTTAAACTCAGAGCTGTTTATGTGTCCAAGCTTGAGTTCAGCCTTGTTGACTGAATGGAAAGGCTGAGGATTTCTCCTGGGGGAGGGCGTTGGGGTCAGGGGATAACCTGTTTGCCCACCTAGCAGGTCTATTTTCATACTCTCTCCTTCAGGACTTTCCAGTCCATTAGTTCCACAGTAAGTTTGTCTTGTCCCAGAATGCCTTGGTCTGACCTGAGAGGCTGGGCCATTCTGGAACTCCTCCCACTCAGATTCAGGAAGTTCATCCTCGGTCACATCCAGCTCTGACACGTTTTGCTGTGAGGGAGTCTGGTTCTGGGTCCGAGCCTGACGCGCCCTGCTCACGTCACCTTCACCTGCATCCTTTGGCCACTCCTCCTCTTCAGTCCAACTCTCCAGCAGGGCCACACTGTCTTGCCCCTCCACAGACTGATCTTCAACTGTGGGGGAGAAAACATAAACAAACTCAAAAAACAAAGTTCTCCATAGTCAAGCATTGCTCTGCAAACTGTAAGTGACATTTTGAAGCTCTCTGCATGTCATGACTCTCTAAAAACTAAATCTTGTGTGTATCCAAACTCACGCTGGGATGGAGTGTTTGTGTCTTCTCCAGCACATTCCGAATCAAGGAGCTCGCTCAGGTGGAAGCTCATATCCTGCATGGTCAGGGGGGGACCCTCATGCGGTTCGGGAGTCCCTGTGTCCCAGATGCAACTTTGCTCCTCATCCCACTTATCTTCCTCTCCGAAACTCTGCCATAGTCAAGTACATAATACTTAATAATTATTTTTCTCATAAAAAGTTGGTCTTTCCCAGAAAAAAATTGAAGCCCGACAGCCAATCCCTTTTCAATTACAGTGGCCCAAAATTAGAAGGCAATGTTTAAGCCACTGTAGCCTTCTTATAAATATAAATATAAATATAATTATCACATAAATATTGACATGTAAAGCTGTACTATACTATAATAGCAAAACTATTTACTTTATTCCATAAATTTTCATCTTTTACATAGAACAAGCTAAACGGTGACTTGAAATCATTAGTAGGGTCATAGGAGATAATTACAGCCTTTCCCAGTGAAATTCCTTTATTTTGCAAGGCCTATTATGGAGAGATATAGGTTAATTTGGCTTTGCTAGGTAAATTTTAAAGTTTTATTTAAAAAAAACTATTTGGAGTACAGCTCTGAAATTTGGCATGTTTACATTTAGTAGACAGGAGTATAAATGTGTTTTTTTTTTTTCAACAAAATCCATGACTTGACCTGGGAGTATGGAAGTTGGAGTTCCATGGAAGTATTTAGGCTCAGCTAGGCTGAATACTGTATTTTGCTACAATACTATATAAGGGTACTCTCCTAAGGCTTTGTTTCTCAAACAAGACTTTCTAGCAACTAGTGATCGTAACCAAGTCATAACCAATAGATCTAAAGACAAACAAACAAAGTGCCCACCCACTACAAAGTAAACAAGGCAATAAACTCCTTGATCCTTGAAATGTATGCCTATTGAGAGTGTCCAGACTATTTACACAAAGTGAGGCAAAGCAAAAGACATTGGTCCACAATTTAAGCCATCTTCCATACATAGGTAATACTCCTTGTGCAACCTGTAATGCAAAGTGACAGTCCTAAAATTAAGTATATGAAGCAGCCTAAAGCTCTAACCTTCTCAAAGTAGGGGGGTGAACCTAGATCATCTTCATCTGGACCCTGGTCATCTCCCAAACCCAGCATTGGCTCTTCCTGGTGGGTTTCGTCAAAGCCAATGATCCCCCGCTCATCCATCTGGCTCTGGAAGTTATCCTCCTCTCCTCCATCTCCCTCCCAGCTCAGCTCTGACCCCCCAGGGCTGGCAGGAGACGGGGGCTCCGGTGCTGGGGTCCATTCCAGCTCTCCAGCAGTGATGCTGTGCTTTCTCCTCTCCATTTTCCTTCTCTATCTTTTTCCCTCTACAGACAGTTTCACCACTCCTTCTTCTTTACCATACTTGTCTAACCCCCCTGCCCTCTGGTAGTCCTGCTGCCATGTAGGGCCCCAACAGTGAGGGCAAGAGGAAGAGTCATGGCTAAGGAAGTGCAACGTTTAAGGAGTTGTGGAGTCTCAGGCTGGGGAAGGTCTACTTAAATGTCCTTACAAAGCGGCAGGGCCTGTGGGCACATTTAGTGGAGAGATGGACCCTGCAATGAAAATACCCATAAAATGACACCATCTGTGCTGTGCTGCACCTGTACACTCATTAATGTACTAATCAGCCTGTCCAAATGGAAAAGGCCATGAGAACTCCTGAGCACTTGACAAATGAGATCTGCAGCATGACACCACATTAATGACAGACACCATCCAACAGCGCTGAGGACAACTTTTTTTTCTCATCACCGTTACTCAGTCAGTTGTTAAACTTGTTGTTCCCTAACTCATGCACAAATAGCAATCTTAATGAGCATTTGTCTAAATTACAATTTCAAAAAACGGTCTCACAATTCAATCTGAGAGACATCTGGTGATATTGTCCAAATGATGGACAGTGCAAATAATACATTGGAAGATTTGAAATGTTTCTCATACCTGCTGGCTTGGGCAAATGGACTAGGACTTTTTGTGTTGTTATTTGTGCTGTGTCAAAAAAAAGAACACTGTGTCACAAATGTCCTCTGTGACATTTGTAGAGTTGTTGTGTGTCTCAGGGGGCAAGCTTTTCTAGAACCCAAAATCTGCTCTGCTGGATGGTTTCTGTGACAACCACAGAACAACAATGGCTACACTGACAAGCCCAAGAGTTCAATGCAGCAATTTGCCACCATCCAATCAGCATTCATGGCACTGCCTCAGGGAAAGTGAAGGGAGGTTTAAACAAGGGCAATAAAGGAACTTATTTTCTCTGAAGCAGTACAGAAGCAGAGGAAGAAGAATGCTGATGTGCTAGTCTTCTTCACAGGTACTAGGAAAGTCACGCCAGGACTTGGGAGGCACAGCAGACAGACAACAGCCTACTCTGGAATGCAAAAAGATACCTACTGAGTTTGGAGTCCCCTTCCAGCCAAACGGGTCTCTGTATCAAACCAACTGGATTTCTGAAGTGTCACAACATAGGCCTGCTATGCTAAGTCTTTCGACAAATGTGTGTGTGTGTGGGGGGGGGGGGGGTACTGACTGTGGGCAAGACACTGGTATGATCCACAGTAATGATGTTGAAAACTGTACAGTTGTGTAGTCTGCAGATTTTGTGCTGAGGCTTGTGCCAGTAGTGACAGATTTGGGTCTATTCTGAGCCTTCACCCCCCCTTGACCTGAAATCACCTCATCGGCCCAACCAAACAACATGCTAAATGTAACAAAATTTACTGTACTTTCTGTGCTGCAGCAACACCATCATACAGTGATATCTATGAACAAACTTTGTCTATAAACAAACAATGGCTAATAAAGATGGCAGCAGATACATTCAGACAGAAAGCATAAGAGGACACTGACCCTCTGAAATGCCTGCAGGTTCTTTTCAGAGCTACGGAAAACAAGGGGGATTTTAAAGACGGTGAAGGGCAGACTTATTAGCCTACTCCCCTGATTATTCATTTGGAAGACTAGCCTGAACAGGGGGAGACTCTGACTACGACCAGCACCCCGGCTTACCAAAAGCAGATTAGCAGACAATGCTGAGACTAATCAGAGACGCGGATGCACCACTAACATACAACCAAAACACACATAGACTTTGTAACTCGCTCAAGACAACAAATGGCACTCTCACTCAGAGGCTGTAAGACTAACAACTCTTTCGTAAGCATATGCAGAGATGCAGCTGCTGTCAAAGATAGCCTGGATTAAGAGAGAGTACTTCTTCTTGCATAAGATACTCAGATCCATTAAACATGTCATTTCAAAAAGGCTAGGCTACTTGCTACTTGACTGATGTTTCACGTCTTCTATCCACTCAGCCAAGATCTTTCCAAATACTGAAAGCCTGTAGCATGAAATATGTAATAAATTGTGTCTCTAATTTAATTTGGCTGACACTTTTGTTAACCAATTTAAGTCAGGATTGATAATTAGGCCTGCAGTTATTTATGGAAACTTTGTCCCCAATGAATAATTTATAAGATTAGGTGCCTGCTGCACATTTAAATCAGCTGGACTGGAATGTAGGCCTACCATATTCCTGGGTTAGCTATGATCATGACGTTTCAGCAAAGAGAGGCATTCAAAGAGAGGCAATTCTAGAACTCCAGAGCCTAATCCACTGCCATTACAGTTATGTACAGCACATGTAGGCCATCATAAGCACTCACCCTCAAAGGTGTTAGTTCTCTCCACTTTGCTCACATTCAGGCTGCCTCTGCAGGGGCCAATTCTTCCACAGGTGCGGGGATTTCCTGATGAAGCAATGCAGGGCACATTGAGATATCGGCTCACACTCACAGAGCAAGGGATGGACACACACACACACTTCCAGTGTGTATCACCGCTCACATCTCGGGCTGGGTGCTAATCCACAGAGTGCTCTGCAGCCGGTGCGCGTCTCCGAGTCGGGCTAATTAAACGCCCGCCCTCCCACGACTCCTGGGAACTCCCTGGCTGTCAGATACACTAACTGAATTCTGATTTCCCCCCACAATCCGGGTAGAAGTCAGTAGCCTCCCAAGAGCCAAAAGGCTGTGAGGAATGCACAGCTCTTGGATAGACTGGTGAGCATGTAGACGTTGCGTATCAGAAGGCTGATGGGGCGTAATCTGCTTAGGACACTAGGGACAGATAAGGTAAGGTCAGACTCACTAAAACACAGACATACTTTAGAAAAACAGCTGCCTTACCAGTTCAGGACTAACTCTTGCCTAAGCATGTGCCTATTCATTGCTGCTTCTTGGCCACTGAGCCATCCTTTTCCTCTAGCCTAATTATTTGTCTGGGGTTTGCTTTAAAATTTAGGCACAAAACAAGAAGGAAAAAAGTATGATGATTTTGCATATTCACATTTCATGACTTCTCTATTATGAGTAACTCAGAAGAGGTGCACCAGTTTTCCCTGGCAGCGTGGGCTAGGTTACTGTTTTATATGGGACTGATATGATCCCTTTAAATTGCTGTTTTACCTCTATGCAAACACACAGAGTGACAAAATGTGCAAGCTACCCAGCTGCCTTACGCACACATTTCTGGAACTGAAATGATTGACCTCTGATCTGATCATGCTTTTGGACAGCTCACAGTCAAAAATTACATTCAGATATCAAGTGGGCCTATTGCTAATCATGTGAAGAACACACCAGAGATTAACAATTGTCAAAGAAGAGATACTTCCCTGACTTCCAAGAAAGACTACCAAGCCTACCAGTGCCTCTCCCTCAAACCAAGTACTGCTGTACAGGTTTGTTCAAGTTTTTTCACCAGTATCATTTATCACTTTAGTTCTCCTCAGCAAAATTTGAATAAAAGGCATTTAATATCTGTCTAGCCTGATCTTCAAGTTTCTTCAAGTTGGACAAAAAGCAGGATGCACAAATTCTGCAAAATCACACTTTTTTTCATAGAGAAATACGTAAAAAGTCTATAAACAAACCATCCATGCCTAGACGACCTTGGCCTAATACTTGAAAGTTTAAGGAAAGTATGCCTTTTAATGCAGTCTTTATAAGGCCCCACGTGTGATAATTTCACTAAAAACAGATAATTATTTGTATTACATTAAGATTTTCCTGTAACATAAAATGTTTTACAACTATGTAAACGTCAGCCTACGTTTAAGTTAACAGACACGTTGTTTAACGTTAACAGACAAGCACCTTTACAAACAGTTGGTTGAATTACCTATGTGGAAGTGCCCTTTAAATTTGCATGCCTGGTGATTCTCAAGTTATTTTCCTACTTCAAAAAGCTGACGTTACCTTCTTGGGAAGATAACATCCTAACAACAACTCGGACATCCCCATATGCTGATTTTATTTAAACCGTCTCGGTTTTAAATCTCGGCTCTTTTTGCGGCGTTAGCTTTAAGTCAAACAGGACGACTATCGTTAGCCACCTAGCTAACCAAGAAATCACAGTCGTACCTTCCGATAAGTAACCATCGCAACAACAGTAAGAAACAACTTCATATAACTTTGAAAACACATCTCAACTTCCCTTTCTGCCAGTTAAATGATTGAACGTTAAATGAACGTTGCTTACTTTACCTTTTAAGACACCACATCAGAGTTCTCATTGCATGTGCAAAATCACAGTGATGGTCCTACGGTTGCCTTGTGAACCGTACACAAACTAATGCAACCTAGCTCATGTCACCAAGCGACAGGCGCAGCAGTCTCCGACTCGCACATCCTTCACTTTCTCCTATTTCGAAACTTGCTCACTCTTCAGTTTAAATAACACGATATCAATATATCATTTTTCCAAATCATATTTGTTTATATTTAAGCAATCTATGGCTAAATGCTACAATATAATAAACAACTACTTAAAATTAAAACTAACCCGTTGGTGTTCCGTCGTAGCTTTGTCTTGAGGTGCAGCCGCCTCCTCCAACTACTGCTGCTAGAGTTGTTGCTTGACTTCTTGCCAACACCAACAGTGTTCGTCTTGCTCTGCGAGTTAAAATTTCCACATATTTTCTTCCACGTAGTTACTTATGTCAATATTGCCACAATCTTGCATTCTTGTCTTGAAATAAATGTAATGTAGTAACGTTCATTTACGAATAGACACTTTTCTTTATCCAGACTAACGACAAAGTGGTACTGATTTGGGGGCGGTGATTTTTTCATAACATAAACACGACGCTTCGAACTCGATAACGATTGGCTGGTTCACAGTTATGGGCAGGATTAAGACTTGATTGACGTGGACCACCTAGACCCAAAGATCAGAGCTCCGCACAAGATTTCTATGCGTTGCTGTTTGATTATCATATGGATGAAATGCAGGCCTGACACAAGCATATAGATTTACATGGATGAAATGTAGACCTAACAAAATCCTACAAAATGTCACAATTAGGCCTATTTATTAAGCTGCATTTTTTACTCATGCCACTAGATGGCTGCCTGATTCAAGTTCTACTGTGGTGTTGATAGAGCTGAGGCTGAGACCACTGACCACAAGATGGAGGTGGTAGATAAGAACCACCAACTGTGTAAAACATTTGATAAACAACACATGTGGCTGACTGTACATTTATATCAATTTCCAGTAAATTTCAGCAGATAGGGATGTGATCACACTGTGTGTGGATGATTTAGAACATAAACTGACTGACACATGCCTAATCCGGGGATCGTGTGGATATGGAACAAAGTTGCTATTAGGAGGTTATTAGGATGTCTGTCATAGGCTGTTTGATCGTGCTGCATAGGATCACGAGGATCATGCTGAATAGCCTACACCAGGGATAGGCGACAGAAACTTCCAGGCTGAGGCCCCTAAATAACATTACATTCTGATGGAGGCCTCTATTTTGCAGTTTAAGTCATTTAGTGTTCAGTGTTCAGTTCATTATTGTAGATAAGATGTAGCCTAATAGTAGCTTCATCATTTAGTTATCTTTCATTATTGATGAGAATTTTCCTATTTTCCAAATTGCTGATGCCCCCTGGAGAACCCACTTTAAAAACTACTGGCCTATAAGCCATAAGTCTGAGTACAACCTTGTATATGAGTATGATAAAAAAGAAAACTCAAAATATGCAAAAACACACATGATGCATGGGGTTATGATGGAGGCATTAACCAAAAAGTGCGAACAAAAAAGCAAGATATTTTATATTTTGGGCTCCTCAAAACTGCCATGCTATGATAGTGTGTGTGTGTGAATGCGAATGCACGCATGCTCACATGCAAGTTTGTGCCCACAATCATATGTGTGTCATCTAACATCTTCCCCTAGGCTATCTCCTTGACATTCCTTTTGGCTACCTGCAGTCAAAACATTGCAGTCCATCCTCTGCTGGACACCACATTAGTATTACATTAGGAATCTAATTCCAACTTTATCATAATGTTGAACGCTTACTAATGCATAAAAGTTGCTATCTGCATACTCTCACATTTGAGCCAAGAAATCATATGCATGCCAAGCCTACGTTTAATTATACTGGTATGTCTTTGATAGTCTGCTTATTGCAAAGTAGGTTCACAAGGAGTGCAAAATGAACTCTGAAAGTTCCTGATTTGTGAAGAAAAGGTATGTTGAACAGCTAGTGTAATCCAAACTAATCGTGTGCACTATAAAAATGTATGCATAAATGAAAATGAACAAGAGACCATAACAAAACAAAAAAAATAATTGTCCTAAGTGAACTAAGTCAACCTATATGCAACTCTGACCAGTAGACTATTCACAAGCTTGTTTGTTAGCAAGTTTACATCCATTTTGTTATAGAGGCTGTGTAACATGATGTAAGAATGCTTAAGTAGAAAACTGACTCCTTTTCATCTGCTCAAAAAGTTTAACTTTTATTTGAATATGGAACACTGATATTTAAAATATTTCAGGTTAAACTGTTTAAGGATCATACATCTTGATACATTTCTAAAATCAATATCCCTGGGGGATGAGAGAATCCACTTGTCTGTGTTAAAACTTTTCCTCTGGGGAAATTATAATTACAGGACAAGTTTGTTTTTGTCTTTTGAGGAATGCATCTGTTCCGAGAATTTTTGGTTGTTGCGGTAGCACATCCCCACCTATAGAATGGCTGCATAGGTCCACTGCTGTAATCTTTCCTAAAATGCATTTTCAACTTTTGTTTGTAAAGACATGCAACTCACCGAGTTGTCAGTAATGTTCACTAATATGCTGACACAAAAATCTGCACAAAGTGTGACTTCCATCATTACTTGTTTTGCTTCAAACTACCAAAAACCATTGGAAAACAAACTGGTCAAAAACCACTGAAAAACATAGTTATTGCCGCATACCTAATTTTGTGTCAGCATATCAGTGAATGTTACTGACCACTCGGTGTGTTTCATGTCTTTACAAATGAAAGTTTAATGTGCTTTAGGAAAGATCGCAGCTGTGTACCTATGTAGCCATTCAGTAGGTGGGGTGGTGCTACAGCGACAATCCAAATTTCTCAGAACATGGGTATTTGTCAACATTTCAATCTTAACCATTGTGTTTCAGCATAAACAATCAGAAAACAAGACTTTAATTGTAAAAATCCAAACTTGTCCTTTAAGCCTGGGAACTCGTACCCACATCTAGCAAAATGTCTAGATTTCTAGGCTATAAATTGAGGGTTGTAGATTTGAAATCAGATTAGGTAGCCTACAAAACGTATTATATTGGGTATATTATAAAACGTATTATATTCAGAATTAGCCTCTGAAGAAAGATTAAAAAAACCACAATGCTGGTATAATCTGGTAACAAAATTAACATGGACTTTGTCCAAGATAATGGATTTAAGAAAACTTGGTTATAATGAAAATAGTACAAAAGAAACGTGTGAATGTCTCTGATGTCAACCGATTAGGATCAGCACTGGACAGCTACCTTGGAATTTGTTATGGATTCGCATGACTATGACGTCGCCAGGAGTTTTCCACATCATACAACCAAATGTTACTGAATAAAACAAGTCGCCTAGTTGAACCCGATGACTGCAGGAAACAGCATCTGGTGGTTGAGTAGGTTTGGACGAATTACCAGCCAAAGTTTCGTAGCCTACAATGTCTAACCTTCACAAGAGCAAATAAGCCAACCTTACAGGTGATCCATTCAGATGGACGCATTAGTTCTGAAAAAACGGGGCTACACTCTCGGTATACATTTAGGTGAGGGGTCATATGCTAAAGTCAAATCTGCGTACTCCGAACGCCAGAAAATAAATGTCGCCGTTAAGATTATCAACAGAAAAGGGGCCTCAAAGGACTTTTTAGAGAAATTTCTTCCCCGTGAAATTGAAATGTTGGCATGCCTCAGTCACCCCAACATCGTCAAAACCTTTGAGATCTTTGAGACTTCGGATGGGAAGGTGTACATGATAATGGAGCTCGGCGTACAAGGCAGCCTGCTGGAGTTCATCAAATTCCGCGGGGCAATACCAGAAGATTTTAGTAGGAAAATGTTTCGCCAGTTGGCCGTGGCCGTTAAATACATTCACGACAAGAACATCGTGCATCGAGATCTAAAGTGTGAAAATCTTCTCTTGGACAAAGATTTCAACTTGAAAATTGCAGATTTGGGCTTTAGTCGCAAGCTAAACTACGACGGAACAGGTAACATGATATTGAGTAAAACTTTCTGTGGCTCTACTGCCTACGCAGCGCCTGAAGTTTTGCAGGGACTCCCATACAATCCCAAAATGTATGACGTCTGGAGCATGGGTGTCGTTCTGTTCATAATGGTTTGCGGATCAATGCCATTTGATGATTCAAATGTAAAGAAAATGCTCAAGGTCCAAAGGGAGCACCGAGTCGACTTCCATCTGTCAAGAGACATCTCT
Source organism: Tenualosa thibaudeaui (assembly GCA_027481765.1). NCBI lineage: Eukaryota > Metazoa > Chordata > Actinopteri > Clupeiformes > Clupeidae > Tenualosa > Tenualosa thibaudeaui. Next base: position 10,439,132 of record JAIFZK010000014.1, read on the forward strand.
GCGGAATGTAAAGCCTTAATCTACAGGATGCTGCACCCAGACCCACTGAAAAGGATCGACATCGGCGTCATCATTGAACACCCATGGCTGCAGGCACAGTGGAAAGCTGATGAAGGGAGTTCAGTACGTCATTACGCATCACAACCATCCAAAGCATGCAGCGCAAAAGACGGCAAAGATGAGAACATGTACAAGGAGCACAGAAAGGGCCCAAAGGTGGAGGTTGATGAAGAACCTGGCCACTGTGAATTGTGAGAACACTGAGAAGGCCTAACAACTGTGGGACTGAATGGTAGGCTATGTCTGTATATAGGTTTAATCAGGTCCCTATAAAAACGCAGAAAATGACATCAAGAAATACTACACTATGGTGATTGTAGAGGTATAACATTGCATGGGCACCAGATTTTTGGCCCTGATTACAACACTGATTATAATATTAAAATGTTCTCTGGGGAATCTTGTCAGTGCCAGGCCCTTAGAATCATCCTAACCCTATGTGAATACTGCATATGAGTGGTTATGTGGCTGGTGGGAAAAGAGCCAACAACTGATGTTCTTTTCAGAGCTCGTTGACAAGTTCATTTTCTTTCTTGATCATCACACAGCTCGTCTTCAACAGATCCATGTTTATGTCAGTTAGGCTTTACTTCAACAACTGTCAGTATTGCCCTTTGCAGGCCTACAGTTGGAATTTAATTACTTGCTGTTTTGGCATATTAGGCTAGGCTACATCTCCAAATAATTAATGATTTTTTGACACCACTGAAGCCAAGATTGAATTGAAATGAACTGCAGCTATGCATGTGGTAGCCTAAGTTGGAAAACCAATATGAAAAACCACAGTGAACAGAAAAATTGGAGATGATTATGCATAGGCATTTAGAATGAACATTCAGTAAACTCTGCATAGAAAACTCACTTTCACTTTGAAAGTAAATACATTTCTTTTGCCAACAGCATAATTCTATGATGTCTGAGGATCATGCCGGGTCATGCCGGGTTTGCTTTTCCTTGTCAAAGCATGAATCATCTTTAAGCACAGTAACACTGAGCATTCAATGCCATCCATCCGATCTATGTTTTGCCATTTTACTAACATCACCTGCACTCACTTTGTGTGCTACTGAATAGATTTTTTGCAGAAAGAGCATCCAGCCCATGTTATCAACAGCCATACACACCAAGCATGGAAGTGATAGGTCTTACATTTTTAATGTAAGATGCTCCTATATGCTCTTATGCTCTCTGACTTATATGATCTTTTTTTATTTTTAGCTAGTTATTATTGCAGTCAGCAAATGTGATGTTCATGTCGCATACAAAGGCTTTTCCTTCTCCTGACACTTTTATTTTGTGAGCCTTGAAATAAGTCACTTTTGAGTTTCCTTGTCCTCAAAATGGCAAAAAGCCATTTTTAACTTTTCATTGTTTTACTGACTCACTAGGTAAGTATGAAATTATTGATTTATCAGGTTAACACATGGTGATCGTTGTTGTATGAGATTAACCACACACATTCATGATCATTCATAGATTGTATGACCGGATGAGGATACCAGAGGATTTCACAGATGAGGATGACGTTGGAGGCACTCAGCAGTCAAAACGGGGTCAGGCCATCTGAAGTGGCTGGTAACTGGATAGATGGAACAGTTAAAATAATCATTAAACAGTCTTGCTAAAAGCAAACCCAGTCTTCATTTTAGTATAGGCCAAAACATTCATTTTTCTGTGTATGCTGGGTAAGTACAATATTTTCCTCAGCAATCAATTAAATAATGGAATTAAATAATGAAGCTTGAACATCCTTGAGACGTGGTTCACTGTGTGTGTACAAATGGTTTTATAAGTACATTTGATTTGAATCAGAGTATCTAATTTTAAACTGTGAAATTACATTATGGAATCAGAATATTTTTATAATTCAGTAGTGATATTGGATTGGAGCTCAACTGCAAATGCAACAAAGGATTTGTTTGTTTTTTTCTGAGCTTATTGAAGCGTTGCATTTAAAATTAAAGGAATAATCTAGAGTAAAATGCTTCCAAGGCCAATTTTTGGGTGATTAGGTATTCATAAGGAGAGTTAGTAGTACAATCACGGCAATCAGATGTTTTGGATCATCCAAAGTGTGACTTCCATCATTACTTGTTTTGCGTCAAACTCTTAGGTGGAAGGATACAGGTGTGAGGAGTTTGAAAAAATAGGTCCACAATTCAGAATGAATGGTCAAGAACCTGTTGGAAACCATACCGTTTTTAGCAAATTTTGTGTCAGCATATCAGTGAACATTACTGTGATTGTTCTACCAACTCAAACTAATTCCTTAAAGGCAACTAGGACAACTACTGCCATGTGGTGGTGGCATTTATTGGTCAGTCAGTGGAGCTAAAAATAGGGAAACATTTTAATTTACAGTATATCATTATAATTTCAGTCTCACTGTATCCACGGTGAAGAGAAATGTGTAGTACAAAATGTTATTAATAGCCCTCAAGCGATGACAAAACAGTCATTTTTTTAAAAATCCATCTGTATTAATACAACAAGGTGTATAATGAGAGTTTTATCCTGATAATGTTAAACAGTGACCCATGAAATTAGCCTGTACTTTGACTAAGGAAGAATAGTGAGTTATCTCTACTGTATTTTTTAAAAGCGATGACTTAGGTGTTCCACGTCTCAGGGGACCCAAATAAATCATAGTGTGCATTGAATGGGCTATTACCAAGTGTATTAACACTGAAATGGAATGTGCATGGTTCATATAATACTTTATACCACCACATGATAATGGGCTACGCTCCTGTGAGTCTGCATGTACATGCATGCACACACACACTTGCACACACACATCCAAGCATACCTATCAAAATTATAGTGGCAAAACAGCTTTCTCAGCAGATTTTCTTGTGCAGTTATTCTTTATTGGAAAATTAAACACACTTTAGTATAAATAGCATGGCTGTGTACAATGCTCCTCATCAAACTGTACAAGAGGCAAGCAAGTAGACAGGTAGGCAGGCAAACAGAAGGCAGAATGAACTGGAGGAGAGGGCGCAAGAATGCATCGTTGTGCAGCTATACCTGACCAGGCACATACATAGAGTGGGTGAAAAGAAAGATTAATGGGTTTCTACAGTAATTCAAAAAAAATTCATTAACAAGCCTTGGGAATGGGGCTCAAAGGTATTGGTGTGTTGTTTTTTACACATTGGGTGGAAGACAAGGTATGACAAGTCAATCTACTTTTACTTTCAAACAGGAGTCTAAACACTGTGAATCATAATACATTTATGCAGAACAGTGTTGGATATTTGGACTCGTCAACGGTGAATGAAGTTTGTCATAGTGCTTATAATTATCATGTTCTAGTGGGCACTTAGCAGCATGTGTGTGACATTTGTGTCTTACTTCAGCTCAGACCTCAGACAACTAAGCTAGTTTACAGCACTTTCTTCTGTGAGAAGCACAGTGGCAATTTTTAAAAAGTATATTAAGTGTGGTGTAAAATGGACTTGGGGTGTATTGAAACATGGTAACGAGTTTGAACTTTTGTTAAATAGTCCACCACTGTTTGCCCCCAGCATTCCGCAAATACAGACTCATTATCATGTTTCAATAAGATATTATGGAGAAGTGTGGATTGTTTTCTGTGGTGTGAAGAACAAATTCGACATACTTTACTAACACTGTAACATACATGTCATAAAAAATAATTATGAAAATATGAACTCGCTTTTCTCAAATATGGGCCCATATTTCTTGAACAATTTCTTGATCATTTCATTTCCAGGCCAACTTTAAAGCTAATGTGGCTCAGTCAGGAGTCGTGTGCTGTATGGAGTGTCATTAAAACACTGTAATGATGCGCTAATACAGTACAGAGACATAAAACAGTCACCGTCGTCACGGCAAGTGGAATTAAGTCTTTAGATACCAAAGAGGATTTGGACATAGTAAATGACTCATAGCAGAGAACTCTACAGGATGAATGGAGAAAGAAGCGAGGCTGGCTCTAATGTGAACACAGCTTGGGGCAAAAATGAGAGGTGGGGGGTCAAGTGACTGGCGGGGGGAATTCTGTCATTGGGCTGCACCACTAAATTACTACAACTAAGCCAGAGTCTCTCACCACACAGATTTCAACTGTGCTGAATGGTTAATAAAACCTGTATAAGTATCTAATCAGTCAGCCATAATCTAACTTGTTGAAAATATATTAATCAAATAACTATTCTATGTTCTTGAATCAGCTTCATACATAGATATTATTTCAATAGACAAGAATTCTCCATGTAAAAAAAAAATATAAATTTTACATAAAAATACACAATGTTTGCACAAAATGGTGGTGTAGAGGGGTAAAGTGAATCTCAAGATGGCTGCTCCACTCCTGACTAAAGCGCCACCTGGATCTTCCCCACTGTCTCCATAAAGCATTATGTAGCATTCCTGATTACTTCAAAGACACACCCCTGACTGACAGCTGTTGGCTCTAAGCTCTGCCTCATGTTAGGCATTCAAGAATGCAATTAATTCTACCTTTTTCCCTCTTTCTTTATCAGTCTTTGATCCCCTTTCTTTCTCTCAAACACATACACACTATCGCATTGCACGTTTTCAAACAAGTAAAAGCAAACATGTCCAATGTGTGATTGCCCCTACTAAAGTATTCCTCTACTGCCATTGCGCACCACAGTGAGCACTGACAGCCTTTAACAGACACACACACACACACACACACACACACACACACACACACACACACACGCACACACACACACACACAGACACAGATGGGTCCATCCCAGTCTTATACAACAGTCATGAGTAACATATCAGCGGATGGCATATTTCTTTCTCCCTCTGTCTGTCTCGTTCACTCTCTTTTTTCATCTCTCTTTCTCTTCCTCTGCCTCTCATCTTCTCTTCTTTTCCTCAGCAAAGCTCCCGCAGGAGTCACACTCACTTCCAACTTTTCATTAGTTCCACTGAACGCTCTCCTCTCTTCCTTCCCCTCCACCCCTCACCCGTTCCCCTCACGCTCGTCCCTGCCTGATTGCCACGCTTTGTTCCTGATTCACATAACATAATTGGATAAAGTGCCTCTCCATACACCATACAGATATAGCAGGAGCTAAGGCTGGAGTGGTGTGTGGTGCGTATGTGAGAGAGTGTATGTATGTGTGTGTATGTGGGGGTAGGGGTGGTGCAGGCACAGTGAGCTCCTCTTTGGCTGTATCTGTCTTGATGCAGAGCTCGCTTCACACAGGCTCTCTCTCATCTCAGTGACGCTTCGCTATCAATCTTTCTTTCTTTTGCTCTCTTTCCATTTTCCCTATCTGTTCTCTTCTCCATTGCCCCTTACTCTCCTCCTCCCAAACACATAATTACCTCTGGTTAAATGTAATTACCAAATGATGCAGGCGACTGCGGTGTAGCAGACACATAGTAAAAGAGGCTAACCAGCAACACAGAGAGAGGGACAGAATGTCAATTACAGGGGAGGAGGCTCCATTTTGGGACTTTTAGTTGAAAGGTCAGGGATTGGAGCAAAGGTGGCTATAATGTTCTAGGAACAAAACATCCATTGTGCTAGTTTGCACTTTGTGTGTGTGTGTGTGTGTGTGTGTGATCAGCTTCAAGTCCAAGGGATGTTGTGGTGACGTCAGCGATAAGAAGCTTACTGTAAATAAAAAAGCAGATGTTTTTCTTAATCCCTGCTCTTCATATTTGGAACTGTGTTCAACTACTGAGTGAATTTTCCACAAAGTCCAATACAGGTAACCAGCTATATCCATGAAGTCCAACAGTCCTGGAGTCTCAGGTTGCTCTCTCAATCCGTGTTTCCGTACCTTGTAGAACATCCTGGGTGGTATCATGGATGATGTGGAGGGGGGGACTCTGCTTTAAAGCAGAAAGTCCATCACTGTCCCATTTCGTCCATATTCCACCATCTCTCACCACCTTTGACCTTCTGACCCTTGCTCCACTGAACAGACTGGATGTGGGTGAAGATTTGGGTGAGGCCTGTGACCCCTAAAGTGCCACGTTGAACTCTGTAACCAGGAAGTCCACGTGGTCTCTGTCTTTGGTCTTGAAGGCCTCTGCGATGATGCGCGCAGCTTCTCGGTGCTCTCGGCCCCGGAGTGGCACGCCATTCACCTCCAGGATCACCTGGCCCACTTTAAGCTGACCACAATTGTGGGCTGAACCTCCTCTCTGACAACAGAAAAGAGAGAGAGAGGGGGAATTGTTTGCGGAAATGGCACTCTGTGATGTTTTATAGAAACATACTTTCACACTCACACTAAAGACAATGAGCAACTGTCCAATAATTTGCCAGGTTCATATCACAAATCAAAAACAGATTCATTTCAGAACCTGGTCTCATTTGAGTTTTGCCTAAACAGCATATAGACTCTTTTGAGAGAATTGCAAGATGCCTGGAGGTAAAAAAATTGAAAAAATGAAATGAAATTTGTAGGGGTCATCCCATCTTTTCAGAACTATCATCAAGCCTAAAAGCATTAAGAATTTTGACCTCCACTAAAACATTCTCTGGAAAAAAAAGAAAGTGGGGTACGGGGAGTGATGTGAGCAGATATTGTCTGGTTATGTCTGGTTCAGCACAAGAGAGAATGAGGAAGAGAGACAGAATGTAAAACAATGAGAGCGTGTGAAGGGTAAAGGAAAGCCAAGAGACAGAGAGAGAGGAGGAGGTGGATACAAACTATCATTACAGCCTCTAATGACCTATGGAGCTGCCCTGGTTCCCACTGCCCACATCTTCCCTGCTATCCCAGCCCTGGGTTATTACAGTCAGTTAGATGGTGGCAGAGGACACAGGTCAGCCTGCTCTATTAGACCTTTTATTAACCCTCACTGTAGGGGTTCACTCACTCACCCAGACATGGCATGACAGAGAGAGTGGGAGGGAAATGTTTGTTTGTGTGTGTGTGTATTTGTGTGAGAGAAAAACAGAGAAAGAAAAAACTAAATGCGAGGAATGTTGATTTTTCTCTCGCTATTGTCTGTGATGTTTTTTGAGAAAACAGAATTTTGTAGGTGTCGTCCCATCTTTTCAGAAGTATTATTAAGCATAAAATCACTCAGGATTTCAAATATGAACTCTCAGTGTAGGACTGGTCCAGCTGAACTAAGAACCACTAAATGTAATTGCTACTTTGCTGTGATGCACCTATAATCTATAACACCAGTGAGACAGAAAGCTGCCTGCACCTGGTTTATCTTCATCATAATCTGTATCTAGTTTATGCTTGTTATGCATTATGCTAGGGAGAAAACCACATAACCAATCGCATAGTGACACATGATTATAAACAAAAGATAATAAGACAAGTCTGCTGTTTCAGGGCTGATTGCAATCACTGCCTTAGAGCTGTCTGCTATCTCTTCCAGCTCCCCCTCCCAAAGGCACAAACTAATATTATTCCTTACTGGTAGACAAGTGGCCGTTCCATCAACCATTTCCTCAATAAAAAATAAATAAATAAATAAAATTCTGTTCATAATCTCATACCAACCAAAGGTCTTCCATTCCATTTTGCAAAGCTCATTTGCCTGAATAGTTTCTTCCATTCATTAGTTCTTATATCAAATACACACACACATTTAAATGGCAACATTTAAATAACCACCTATATCTAACTGAATGAAAAATACTATAAATATTCTGGCTTAGCCTTACGAGCGACAAGCTCATTCATTTTTGTCTATGACAAACACAGTTCAGGGAATGTCTCACTGTGGTAGAATATAACCACGCTCTTGAATCTATTCCATAAATATCAAACAGTGTTCAAAGAGTGCAACCAATGCTTGGAGGACACAATCTTTCACCTCCAGCCTCAGCGTGAGGCTACAGCTCGTCTCAGGTGCAAGAGGGTGGCCTATCTCTGGCACACCATGCTCTCCAGGCCCCATTAAAAGTCAGTGTGTACAGGGCCAGCCAATATATGCAGCTCCCGTGGTTGTGGAGCCATCCGTTGAATTCAGATCAGCCCACGGAAAACTGAATTAGCATCAGAGAATTAGCGGGAGAGATGGCTTCCACTGTACCTGGTTTTGATTGGTTTAAAGAGGTATGGAAAAAATGTCAGTAAATCGTTCCGTAACTAAAGATACCATCCCCCTGTAATCAGAGAACATCTCACCTCTGAATTATTATCTAGTATTTTCTACTAATACCTATCATCTAGGTATTATTTAATTGCCGACAAAACAATAACTTTTTGACTCACATAATTCACTTCATCCTTTATGCCAGACAGAATGTGGGCAGACTTTGAGTCCTCATGACGTGACCTTCTTTTGAAAAGTCTCCAAAATTGCAATGTTTCACCAGTCAGACCCATTAAAAGTCTGCGAGCTGTTCTTCACCATTATGCAGCAACACCAGCCAAAGCCCTGAGGCTCTTTGAGACACTAGAATCAATGATGCCAACAGCATATAGTAGCATACAGAGAACTTACTCACTCACTTGGATTCCAAATTCCCCTCTGGCATCATCTCCAGCTTCCAAACGTGGAAAGCCAGAAGACTGCTGAATAAATAAACGTCCGTGGGGGGAAAACAAAAAAGATAGCTGGGTTTTATCACCTGCTATGGCGGCACTTTGTTGTTGGATTTCCATTACAGATGAGGGGAGGTATTTAATTTCCCTGTCAGAAGTAGGTGGAGGGGCTGGGATAGGGGTGGGTTGGGGGGTTAGGGGGGGGGGCACAGGCAGTGGAATTAAAACCCACTCATGCCTGTCCACTCTTCCTTGCCGGCTCTCCTTCCTCTGCATCCCTTTCTCTCTCTCTTTCTCTCTCTTTAGCATTCTTTCTTCTCTCACCAATTCCAGTCTTCCTTGTTATAACAGAGCATCTCTCTCTTTTTTCTCTTTTTTCTTTCATTCCTTTCCCACTCTGCCTTTTCCTGTGTCTTCTGCTTTCCTGCGAACAGCTAGTCTTTGTTCTTGCCAGGCTGATTTGCAGCAGCACCAGCTGTAATCATCTTCCCTTTTATTTTTCATTAGCCTGCCAAATCATTGGGCTTCCAATCCATTCCTCACACACACAGACTCACACGTGAGCTCACACACATAATCATTTACACACACGCATGCGCACATGATAACACACACACACACACACACAGATGTAGGCACACACACAATTGTTTTTTTCGATCAGTTCTCGTATCTCTGAGGACTATTTCTGTATAAACATGTTGAGTTAAAGAAAAATTCAACCTGTGCCCAAGATTAAAAAAAAAACAATAAACAAACAAAATATGTAATATACAATAAATAAAACATCATTGCTTGGCTTTATTGTCTTTCACATGTTGCACATCGAACAATATCCTAAGCCTTCACCTCTAAAACTAAATATCAACTAAGTCTGTACACTCTATGGTATACTTTGTTGTAACCTTCCACAAATTAAACAACTCTATACTAAAAACAAAATGTAAATGAAAACCTCTGCAACCTTTGTACCCTAAATGAAAACCACCTTTAGTATCTCTTTCATGGTCACATTAATTCTCGATAGACATTTTTGACAGCACTGAAAGAAGAAGGCAGGAAAGCTGAACACAGAACTAAAAATAAGACAAAATCTACATGCTAATCCAAATCCAGTTTGACCTTTATAAACACAGACTTCACAGTTGTGCAGGACTTGGCAAACTGCATATCTCTAAGATCATTAACAGAGATATCAATCATACCTAAACTATTTTGGTTGACAAGCTGACGACGTTCCCAAAACATTCTGGATAAAACAATCACCTGTCCTCTTTAAGCATTCCCATGTTGTCCTGCAATGAACTCTGTTGCAGAACTGTTGCAGAAAACATGTACTGGCTCACTGCTACCTAAAGCCTAAAAAAGAGACCAAAACAAGTTCCCTTCAAGCTGCTCTTTAAAAAGAACTCTGGATGCCTTTGGAAAACAACTATAAAGTACACTTTTTATAATTAAGATCTTTAGGAAAGTTGGTTTTGCTCAGGTTGTGGGTATTTTGAAAAGTTCAGTTAGGCATATGAACTCGTTTTACTGTCTCTTAACATGTCTTATGAACATGTTATATGATGTACAGCTGTTTCCTGATTCAAACTGGCAAATGATTTTACTTGATCTCAATCCTCTATTAGACACTTGATAACAGACCACTATGATACAGGTTAGGTTAGAGAAATGGTAAGGTTTTTAGGAGTAGTCCTTAATTGGTTCTGATCACATTTAGCAGATGTTGTGTTTTTGTGACCACTGGCAGACACAACACAAAATTATGAAAAATGTTGGCAAATGTACAAACAAACAAACAAACAAAATGTATCTGGTGTGTAAACTTGTGAAATGAAAATGTAATCTATACTGATGCTGATGATACACATCTGCCTTTCTCATCCGTTGACTTTAGGCCAATAAACTATGTCAATATTCAGTATAAACAAATAATTACATTCCCAAAACAACCATTGAACAGCTGAAGTTTATTAAGGATGCTGCTGCCAAAATTTCATTCAGGACCAAGAGAACAGAGCTTAGCTTGCTCCAGTTCCAGTGTTGCTACTAGTCTATAAATCACTAAATGATTTAGGTTCACAGCATTTGTGGCACAAGAATATAAATGGATCCATAGATTCAGGTTGGCTTGTGGATCCAAAAGTCCAAACTGAACATGGTGTAGTAGTATTTAGCACTGCAAATCTTTGTGGTGACACTGACACTGACTCACCTGTATAGTGACAATGCGTGGCAGAGGCTGGCGTGTGTTGGCGCCCCCCTCTATGGCAATGCCCAGTGTGCTGGCAGACTTTGCCACCCTCACCAGGGTGGAAGTGGGCTCCAGCAGACCTGGCTGTCAACAGAAAAAGACAGAGTGAGAGAGAGAGAGACAGAGAGAGAAAGACAGATGAGAAACAGGAGTTATTGGCAATCACAGCAGTCATGAAAGAGATGCCACCACTATCATTCCGTGGAGCATTTTGTCAAATTGACAGACACATGACATACAACATTGATAACCATAAAGTTTTTCACTATAGGACACATATATATGTGTGTATTTAGATGTATAGGGTGCTTCAGGTCAGCCAGAGGGTTTGTCTGAGGAGGAGTGTGTTCGCCAGAGTGTTTGTCTGAGGAGGAGTGTGTTCTACAGTGTGAGAGATGGGATGGAGGATGATTGATGAATGAGAAACCAACTCAAGTGGAGTGCTCCCAATGAATGAGGGAACAGGATGGGGAGGAGGAAAGAAATGAACGAGCAAATAAAGGAGAGAAGGGAAAATCCAATCCAAACAAATCAAAATTAAGTCAGGCTGCGGCCATCAGAGAGCAGATTTATGCGCAGAATCCAGACCCCTAGATTATCAAGATCAAACTGTGGTTCATCCTCACCGAGAGTACACACACACACACACACACACACACACACATATACACACACGCACATATACGCACACACAGTATTTTATCCTCAGGGATAATCATCATCCTTCACTCTTTAAGCACACTTTATTATTCTCTATGGGCTCTTTTGTTCCTCGTTCTCACCGGTTTTGAGGGGGCCTCCCCTACACCCCCCGTGCCGTCCCTGGGGGCGCGCGTCCGGGCGGGGCGGGGGCTGCTCTCTTTGCTGAGGCGTCCCGACTCGGCAGTGTCCACGCCGCTGTCCTCGCTCAAAGTCTGACCGCTGTCTGACAGCTGTGAGAGAGTGGTACCTGCGAGGAATGGATGACGAATCAGGAGACAAGCATACAAGGCAAGATACTCTGTACCTGGGAAATGTAGTCAAATTATCACACAACAAGCAACACATCTTATACGTATACACACACTCGCGCACAGACAGAAACAGTACCTTCAAACACACAAATAAATGCATACATACACATACACACACACACACACACACCTAATCTACACTTCCACACACAATCTATATTTTGCTGTGGCATGGATGAACTCCTCTCCCTCAGAGAGACAAATGTAATTTTCTGACTAACTGCCTGAGACTAATGAGGAGTTTATTAGGTGCTAATGATTCCCTCCGGCCAAACACATTCGGACTTGGAGGTTTTATGTTACAACTGAGAGCCTCTCGGTTCAGCGGGCCTACAGACATACAGCGGCAGCATGCGGGGGAACTGCAGGTGGCTCGCTGTGGGACAGCGATGGCGTTGTCGCACAGGGGCTAATAAACAGTGGGGAAAAAAAGTCCTGATTCTCCCAGCGATGGCCAGAGCCAGAGTAAAGAGATCAGGATGATTAAGGGCACGATTAGACAGACTTTAGTGTCCCCACAGTAAAGGAGCGGCGTGATGAAAACCACAGCAGTAAATGTGATAAAATGTCTCCAATGAGAGGAAACAGGCTGGAGGTGGAAGAGCAGCAAACACGATCCAACAAACCCTTTCCACTGGTGTAAACACGATGAATACAGTGAAACCGAAGAAGGCAAGGTGGTCCAGGCAGTAAAAGAGGAACGTTTAGTCTGGTCCAATCCAGGCACCCAGTGTAATACAGTAACAACTTCTCAGTATAGTTCATATTCTACACAGTATTTAATAATTATTACAGTAAACATTCATGCTTTGGGCATAAAAGGTTAAATTAAGCTATTCACAAACCATTGCTTCTCTTTATCGTCTACTTGTGTGTCACAGCACAGATTGATTGGATGATAAGTGACATTCCTTAATGGCAATCCTTGTCTGAGTGAAGAAGCCTTACTGAGACTTCTGCCAGTCTAACAACTCTCAGATAAGATTACATAAGATTTCCCATTGCGGTCCCTATCTCTCCGTGCTCGTCTTGACCGTGAGTCACCCTGCACTGGAGTGACGGCTAACTAACGAAGTAACCGTGTCAATGTTACCGCTATAGTTGGGTCCACGAGACGGGCTGAGTCAGCAGTGCTGCTCTAGTGGGCTTGGCTCACTGAGGTTCACTGGCATGTACAGCTGATCGATACTGGAACAAAATGGAGGATTAATTGCTCTGAACTGTTTGATGGCTGCTTGCTTTTGCATTGGAAAGACATTATCAGAAACTGCTGTGATAGTTTCTGTCAGCCGTGTAAAGAAGGGCCATATTTCTGTGGCAAGTGCTCCTACTTTCCCAATAATGTCTGTCTTTCTCTGAAAGCACAAACTGTCTATAAAGGAATTAGAGCCTTTATTGTACCGAGAAATCATATATTTGTTTTCTGCGTGACTAAAAACTGCACATATGCTTCAGCATCTGCAAACTATGTGTCCATAAAACTAGATGGACCTGTTGGCAGTCCAGGCTGTATGAGGTGCTACAGGCACAGTCCTTACCTCGAGCTTGTGGCAGTGGTCGCACTTCGTTGACATCGGGCTCTGCGTTGGGCCGGTGCACCTCCACCATGACAAAGTGCTGGTTGCTGGCAGGGGAGGAGGGGGAGACCTTGTCTGGGGTTGTTGAGGGGGGAGGGGCAGAAGGGGCGGGCAGAGGCGGGGGTGATGGGGGCATCACCGAAGGAGATGGGGCAACAGCAGGGGGTGGTAGCGGGGGAGCCGGCGGCGGAGGAGGTGGAGGCGGAGGGTGGTGTTGGTTTTGGTGCTGGTGCTTGTGTGGGTGGTGGTGGGAGGGCGCTGCTGCCACCGGCTTGCTTCGACTAGGGGACTGGACACGCGGGAACGGGCCGATGTTGTGCTGATTGACCATGGACAACTGGGTGATCGGGACCCCCTTTTTGGAGCGGTCTGTGGAGGTGGAGGCGGCAGAGGTGGATCTGTGCGGGGGCGGGCGCTTGTGATCTCTACCGGTCGAGCGATGGGTGGACAGGATGGAGGAGGTGGAGGAGGAGGAAGAGGGGGGGGCAGTGAAGTACAGACCCGAGTGGGAGGACTCAGAGGAGGGCCGCTTAGTGGCCGGCTCCCTCCTACTGGGCCGCCTCTGCACCCCTGGGGGAGGTGGAGGTTTGAAGGAGGGGGGAGAGTCGGATCTGGACTGCACCTCATCCTATGAGGAAGGGGGGGGCAAGAGAGGAGGTGTTGTCATGGTGACACAATTTGGTGTTTGGAGGGGTTCTGTGTGACTCCACTTAACCACTTCCAAAATAAACTGCTGTCTCAGATGCCACATGCTAGCAGTCTTTAATCAAAGAGGGAGCACATGAGTGTATCAATCAATGACTTTCAACTTCTATTTCTGCTTATTTATGCAAGGCACAGTGAATTGCGCGTCAAAAGTGGCTTTACTATCAGAGAGGGAATGTTCATGACGGTTATTTATTGGGATTCAAAAGTGGAGAGCAAGCAATAGCCTCAATGGAAATGTCTACCTACATGTGGCATTTCAGACAACAGGACAGAACATTCCATTTAGCAACAAACAACTGTATGAAGTGAAACAACAGTAATTCAGCATTTTTGGAATATGCTAAAATCTGCTCCAATCGAAGACAGAAGGGGAAGATCCAAGGATGATTAGTGAATTGGACTTAAATAGGGTAAGTACATGCAACAGACACACTGTAGCATCCGTGAGAACAGCAGACGCTACGCAGGAGCTGAGAAGGCGCGAGTCACTCATAATTCAAGGCATTAGGCCCTTACCACACTTGAATTAGCAAAAGCACAGCAAACAAGCAGCCTGTTATTGGAATTTAGAACAATGATTGTGCCTGATCCACACTAGACGTTCCACTGATTCTCAGGCAGACACGTACAAAACATGGTCACACACATACTGAAGCATTTGAGCACAGACACACACACATATGCGTGCTTGTGTGCATGTGCACACACACGCGCAAACACACACACACACACACACACACACACACACACACACACACACACACACACACACACACACACACACACACACACACACACACAGGGAATCTCATTTCCATTCAGTTCACAGTTTGAATTTGCCTTGAAGAAATGCAGCATATCTGTCCCCACAGCATCCTGTTCTAACAAAAAAAAAAAAAACAAGTTTGCTACCGAGTGCAAAAGGGGGCCCCAGCCAATTTCCAACCAAAATGAAGAAAAGAAATGAACACAAGAAAATATGAGTGGGAGACAGATGGATGAGAGAAAACATGGTCAGATAAAGAGAAAGGACAAGAATAAAAAAGCAAAACTGAACAAAGACGAGGAATGCAGAGTGAATATGGTGGAGGACATCATCTCACAATGCCCTCCGCACTGCACACAGATTGTGGTGAGAGACACCAGGCTTAGAGTACACTACTGCTGTTTTTGTTTGTTTGTTTGTGTGTGTGTGTGTGTGTGTGTGTGTGTGTGTGTGTGTGCACGTCTGTGTGTGTGTGAGAAATGGAACCTCATATAAACCTGTGTGTGTGTCTATGTGGTAGTGTGTGTGTGTGTGTGTGTGTGTGTGCACGTCTGTGTGTGTGTGAGAAATGGAACCTCATATAAACCTGTGTGTGTGTGTGTGTGTGTGTGTGTGTGTGTGTGCCTATCTGTCTACTTTTTGGTGCCCCTAGACAGACACCTTCTTTCCTCTGTACATCTCTGAGAAAGCTTGGGTAAATAGCCATCCTTTTTAAGCCTCATGTACTTTCGCTCCCCTCTCTTCTCATTGCCACTCTCTCACTTTCTCTCTCTCTGTTCCCATTTTTTGTGTCTCTTCTCCAGCCATCCCATCTGGCCCTCAATTTGATTTGGGCTCCACTGAAGCGACTGCTCCGAATGGCTCTCTGAACTGCTAACGGTCTGGAAACTGCTCCATTCTCTCATTCTACCCGCCAAGCCTTTTTCCCTGCAATCCCTCAAGTCCACTGCAGAACGGGTGAAATTGCATGAGTGTAAGCCTCTTCCGACCCCATCCTGCAACTCCTTAAGAGACACCTCCCCTCTTTCTCTCTTTCTATCTTATTTTCTCTTTCTCCCCCTTTACTCTTTCCCCATCTCTTTCTTTCTCTCTCACACTGTATAGGTCACTCAGCTGTCCCCTCACCCTTTATTGTCATTCTTCTCTCACTTTCTATCTATCACCCTCTTTCACCCCTCTCCACTACTCATTTTGCTCCGGGCCCAGGTTTTGTGTGTGCGTGCGTGTTGGTTTGTGTGTGTGTATGTGTGTGTGTATAGTAGTAGAAGCCTGTGCTGTGTGTCCAGCAGTGGGCGGTCCAGTCTGGGGCTCACCAGGGAAATGTCGGGCAGCAGTGTACTGACGCTCTCTGGAGGCTCTTCTCCATTGCTCTCCACTGTACTGTCATTCTGGGAGAGAGAGAAAGAGATAGACAGAGTGAGAGAGAGAGAGAGAGAGAGAGAGAGATGGAGGAAGGGTATGGAGGGAGAGAGGGAAAAAAGAAGAGAGGGTAGGAGCAAGAGGGAAAGATTGGAGGGAGAGAAAAGAGGGAAGTCAGTTGAAGGAAGGCAGAGTGAAATTGGCAAAAGAGAGAAAGAAGGCAAAAGAGAGAGGGAGAAAATGAGTGGGAGAGAGATAGAGGGAGGAGAGAGAGAGGGAGGGAGAAAAGAAAGGGATTGACAGAATGGGGGGATTAGAGAGAAATGACAGTGGACAATGACAGAAAAGAAGAGAAAAAGAGGAAGCAGAGCATGAATGGTGGGAAAAAAAGTTATAAACAGCATCTTCCCAACTTCACATCCAAAGAGCTTTGTGTTTCATGTTCATGGAACTTCTAGAAAAAGAGGAAAAGCTAAACAGCTGTCAGTCTCACTTTTCCCACACTGCACCACACCACACCCAGAGCAAGGATGGACATCAAGAAAACATGTCTGATTCATTCAAGCTCAATTACATATAAATATCCACTGAGTATGGTAATGAAAGTCAGACACTTCAGAAGACAAGGGAAAGAGAAATCCACATACAGCTTACATAATGAAATAAATATGCCTGCATTTTAGATGCCTTTCCCTGTAGTGAATGCAGCAGATTTAACAGTAATTAGCATGTAGGGTAAAAATGTTGAGAGCCAAGAGCTCCACATAGTTTTATTTCTCTTTCCTACACCATGTACACATGACTGCTCCTGACAGATACACACACACCAAATCGCAGTGAAACTTCAAAAGGTAAGTCAACCAAACAACAGGTTCAGAATAATATGCAGGACTATGTGAGGTTACCTACTTACACACACACACACACACACACGTACACATATACACACATACACATACACACACACACACACACACACACACAGCTAACAAACTCAGTGGTGCAGAGCCCAAACTCTTCTCTCAGTCCAAGCATAGGCTGTATTGTCCAAGCTCTTATCAGTGAAGACAGGTGTGTGAGTGTGTATGTATGCGTGTGTGTGTGAGTGTGAGTTTGAGTGTGTGTGTATGTTAATACCGGTGCCAGTACCAGTCTGTGTGTGTGTGTGTGCGTGTGTGTATGTGTGTGTGTTTGGGGGAGAGGGTGGTGTTTATAAAGGTGGAAATTCCGCATGCCAGAGCAAAGAAACTCCAGAGAGACACAAAACACACCCACACACAAGCACAGTCCAATCCAGCAGCCATGATACAGGCACCAGTAGTAGGCATGTGTGTGTATGTATGTGTGTATGTACGGTGTGTGTGTGTGTGTGTTAATGCCGGTGCCTGTACCTGCCTTTGTGTGTGTGTGTGTATGTGTGTGTGTTTGGGGGAGAGGGTGGTGTTTATAAAGGTGGAAATTCTGCATGCCAGAGCAAAGGAACCCCAGAGAGACACAAAACACACCCACACACAAGCACAGTCCAATCCAACAGCCACGATACAGGCACCAGTAGTAGGCGTGTGTGTGTATGTGCGTGCGCGTGCACGTGTGTGTGTGTGTGTGTCCTACCTCCATCATATCTATCAACCACAGCAGTCTCTCCTGGGCAGTTCAATTGAGAGTGGACAGAGACAGAGAGGCAGGGTGTGTGTATGAGAGAGAAAGAAAGAAAGATGTAGAGGGGGAGAGTAGGGGAGGAGAGCGAGAGAGAAAGAAAGAAAGAGAGAGAGAGAAAGAGATAAAGGGGGGTGAGGGAAGGGCAGGGTTAGACTTAACAGGCCTGGAGATAAATGTCCAGCTCCCAGAGTCCACCAACAGAGCATTTCCTTTGGCTGGATTTACTAAACACACACACACACACACTTAAGATGCCCCCCTGACCAATTTCCTTTCTGTATGCACATAAATGCTCCCTCTTTCTGTCTGGCACACACACACACACACACACACACACACACACACACACACACACACACAGATCTTTGTAGAGATAAGATTTGTTTCTTTGAGTGCAATTCCTCAGTAGGATCTACAGCCTGGCACTGGCTGGCAAAGGCACATCCGATACAGTGCAGGTGAGGTGGCCATACATCACAATGAACCCCCTGGCACCATTTCCACCCCAATCTTTTAGGCTCAGACAGACTAAAACACACACACACACACACACACACACACACACACACACACACACACCATACTGGGCAAGTTTTAAAAACTTTTTGTCTGTTTTCTGTACAGATTGTTGTCCATTTGTAAATCAAGTCTGTTCAGGAGCAAATCTTTCTTGGTGTATAGGTAATCTATAGCTGTGAGGCCATAAAAGTGAACATTTGGTGCTATCTACTGGCCCTTTTCCACAGCTCTCCTTGACTCAACTCTACTTGGATTGGTTTTGGATGTTTTGTTTTCAATTGCCTAAAAAACGTCTGGTACTTTTAAATGTAAAATGTAACTGGTTGTTATAGCGATGCTAAAGCAAACTACCCTAGCCCTACCCTACCCTAATAGAAAAGACAAGAAAAGGTAACAGCAAATGCTACAGTGGATAAAATCAAAGGGATAATGTTTCATCTTGGTTAGTGGCTGTTAGCCACAGTACAAACATGTTTGCTAGGGGGTGGCATAATTTACTCTATAAGCCGTCCTGTCGTGCTAACAGTGGTGGCTAGCTGCTAAGGGCTTGCTTAAAATGTTGATTTATGACACTAGTGATCAGCGGCGCTGCTAGAAATTTTGGGCCCTATGACAGAAAATTATTTTGGGCCTCCCAAACATTGATTATAATATCAAAATGTTCTTTAGGGCCCCCTATCAGTGCCAGGCCCTTGGAATCATCTTAGGTTTTCTGGTGACGGCGCCCCTGCTAGTGATAATAACAACCACCAATAATCTCCCGTATTTGCTTTAGATAAGAGAGTATCTTCTCTTCGTATTGCTTTGACTATCCTTGAATATCAACAGAGGTGGCCCAAATGCTACCACTTACTAATGGAACACCAAAAAAGGTAAGCTGAGTCAAGTCGAGTAATGCTAGTATATAATAGAGGTGTTTGTGTGTATATGTATGCATGTTTGAGGAGTGTGTCGTACCGTTTTTTGTCAATGCATACTGCATACATACTCATGTATGCATGTACTCATGCATACATACTCATGTACACACGCGTGTGTGTGTGCGTGTGTGTCTCACCCTTGCTGAACTGAGAGTGGTGTTGGTCATGTAGCTGGCTGATGAGGACGCCAGTGTGTCTGGATAGGACACCATGGAGTAGGAGTCTGGGTGGAGGGCAGCAGCTCCGGGCCCACCCTGCCGGGCCTTCAAGGCGTCAATCTCGCGGCGGAGCACCATCCCGTCGAAGCGATCCAAGTCCTGGGGTGACACCAGGCCTCGCACCTCCGACAGCAGTGAGAACTAAGACAGATGCGTGAGAACGTCTTCATTAGTGAGAGCACTGCTAAGTGTGGACTGTCTGAAATTGGTGGACAGGTCAGCAGAAACACCAGACATCAAGAGGACCAGGGAGAAGAAGGATTTGTTGAAATGTGTTTGGAACATGAACATATTTAAGAATGAGGGTTTTCCATAACTCTTCATCAGGGTCCATAAACTTTAGCAGGAGGGGGCATGAGAGAGGAGGGAGCTTGGCAGCCTGGGCTGGGCCTTTTTAATCTTTCTGTGCTTTTAATGCCTTCTCTAAATCAAAGATTTATATGAGCTTTACCTGGCTCTGCATCAACAGAGAGAGAGTGAGAGACAGTGACAGAGAGAGAGAGAGAGAGAGACAGAGGACCTCAAAAGTGGCAAGAAGAAGAACGATTGAGTGGGACCCACAAAAGAGCTCAGCATAAATTTCACACAGCCTCACACAAAAACTTGCCATCTAAATGATGAGGGGGCATAAAGATGACAGGTCCTTCTCATCTACTGTGTCTGAATCCTCATAGCTACAAGCAGAAAATGAGCTTAAAACTTTACACACCCACAAAACCATACTTCTAGGCATGCACACACACACACACACTCTGAGTCACTTGCATGACCAAACCAAACTTTTCCCAGTTGATAAAACACACTCAAAGCCTCACACCTTACCATCACCCCTTCTCATACACGCACACACACACACACACACACACACACACACACACACACACCTACACACTCGGAGTCACTGGCATCTACACAAACCTTCACACCAAGTTCTCCCAGTTGATGAAACACACTCACAGCCTCACACTCACACCTTACCGTCACCCCTTCTCTCTCTGTCACACACACACACACACACACACACCTTGGCATGGGTGTTGAGCAGCTCAAACAAGGCCATGACCAGCTGCTCCACACCGATGTGTCCGTCCCGGTACTCCTCCAGGTAGTAGCCCATGGTCTGCCTCTCGGGTTCGGTCAGCAGGTGGCGCGCCTGCTCCTCCAGCATGGCCCTGCTCTGGTTCACCAGGCTGGACAGGGTCACCTGAGAACCAGCCACACCCTTATAGAAGCCCGACTACAGACGGAGGGAGGGACAGAAGGAGGAAGGAAGGAAGGAAGAAAAGAAGGAAGGATGAACAAAGTTTAAGATATAGAGAGAGAGGAAGGGGAGGGATGTAGACAGGAAGGAAGAGTAGAGATGGAGGAATGTAGAGAGAGAGAGAGAGAGAAAAAATGAATGAATATGATTCATAATTTTCATGGCACATGGAGCCCTGTGGTTACAGAAGAGGACAGAATGTGCATGACGAAATGACTCCAACAGTGTCTAACAATGCCATCATCACTGCCAGCCTAACATAATGAAGTATTTACAATGTGCCCATGGTACCTCATTAGTGCTGGAGACCCTCTCTGACTGCAGACTGCTACGTAAACCAAAACGCAGAATACGCTAATCCACATTTAGACTGCAGCTGTCAGGGATTGTTGCCAGCATTCAGATTCATCACTGAAGTGTGGCTGTAGCTCTGATGACACGACTTAAACCTGACAAGCAATTCACCAAAATCCCGCTTTTCAATTCGATAAAGAACACCGCATTGCTCTCCTCTACTCTTTCCATCGCATGTATTCCCACACACACACACACAAACACACACAGAGACTGAGAAGAGGGCAGATTTACTGACTTGCTTCTATGAGAGGGGTTTTTACCTGAAGAAGCAAGGGTGAGATTTATTACACTCCATATACTCACTCAAAGATGTCCAGACACACACACTTTCACAATTCCTCTCTCCCTCTCTCTCTGTCTCACACACACACACACACACACACACACACACACACACACACACACACACACACACACACACACACAGACACACACACTCATGCCAAATAAATACAACCAATATATCATTGACTGTATGCCTTCTTTCTCCTTTCTCTGTTTCTTCAGTCCTCTTTAACCCTGGCGGCCTTCTGTATCTCCAACAATACAGCTTCTTCAGAATAATTAGGTCTTTAATCAAACAGAACACTTCAAAGTCCTCTACCATACAGCCAGGAGTAGAGATGAGGACAGAGAGATGGAGGCAGAGATGGAGCGAGGAATGGAGAGATGGAGAAAGAGAGGAGAGAGAGGGAGATTGGAAAGGTGGAAAGAAGGTTGGATGAGCGCCTTGTTCTCTATTTCCCGCCCTTAACCAGTACCATCCGTCTGCATTAGCGTCAGCGGGATGTGCACCACACTCCGCAGCCCAGCTTTGCTGCTGACACACACACACACACACACACACACACGTGCAGACATAGCTTTTCTGTTGGCGGCTGCGCCGAAGCTCAAGGTCAGGGCCTTCATGCTTGGCAGGGCCCTGGCATCACAGTCACGGGCCTGGGCCTCTGGATGCCAGTCCCTCAGCAGGAGAACAAGAAGGCTGGGGGAGGGAGCGAGCAGTAGCGTAATTACACAGAGCCCAATTAGACTGTCTAACGATGCATGTGCTTGGTGAAGGTGCACCTATTTTCATCTCTGGCCTGCGAGAGCAGATGAGCTTGCCAGATGCGTGTTTGGGATAAAGCGAACTGACATGCAGCAGCAGAGTCTGGCCTGACAACTGACAGGGAGGAGACCAGAAAGACAGGCAGAGAAGAAGATGAGGTACAGGAAGAGAAATGAACAGAGAGAGAGAGAGAGACAGAGAGAGAGAGAGGGATACAGAAAGAGGAATCGATGCCAAATCAATGACTGGTGTTGCTATCTCTCTAACAGGCCTATAGGAGTGGAGGACAAATGAAAACCTTTTCTTTCCTTCCTTTGCCTTGTTAACTGTTGTATCTCCACTCCCAACGATGCTGGACTTGCGCCTGTCGAGTTTAACTGTTCATGAACTGTGCATCAAAGCCTGATTAAGCCAAGCTCTGAGTAAGGCCCTTAAATACTTCATCACGGAGTCATTTTTATTCCACATAGGATTGTGTGGCGTGGCCTTTGAGGGATCAAAGCAATGTGCTACTGTATTGTAAATATGCTCATGCAAGTGGGAAAACAAGTCCTTGAGATGAGTTTCAGTGGCTTTTGATGTCAAACACATCTGTGGTCTCTGCCCCTGCTAGACTTAAGCTCCCTCTGCGGCAGACAACAAGAGGAACTTTTATGCATATGAATGAAAATGAGAGTGTTATAAGTTTGTGCCTGTGTGTGTGTGTGTGTGTGTGTGTGTGTGTGTGTGTGTGTGTGTGTGTGTTTGTGTGCCTGTGTGCGTGTTTGTGTGTGTGTGTACACCAAACCGGAAATGAGAATATTATTGCTGACTGAGGGGCGTCTATCTGTGCATGTTTGCAAGCGCGAGTGAGAATTTCAACATTGCCATTCCAAAAAGCAGGGGAATATAAATGAGGCCTCTCTCTTTCTTTCAAAGGAGGTGTAGAGCACAGGGGCCAGCAAGGAGGCAAAGGGGGACGTGATGGATAGCTCTGTCAGAACAACAGACAGAGAGAATGAGTGGGAGAAAGAAAGAACAAGACAAAGAAAGAGAGAGAGAGAGAGAGGGTCAGAGGGAGAGAGAGAGAGAAGTAGAGGGAGGGAGGGAGGAAGGAGGAGGAGCAGCTAATTCCCACTTTTCAATTAGACATTCATTCTCTCCCTTGATGGCCAAACCTTTCCCAGATATAGCCACATTGATCCAAAGAAGGCTTCAATAGAAAACAAACATCCTTGAATTGCAAAGGAATCAAATGTGTTGACACACAAGCAAATAAATCTCCCTAAAGCTCCATCTGCTTCCAGTCCAGGTGGACTGTGTGATTAGATCTACTACATTGTGTATCACTGCATTTAAGACAGAGCAACACACAAAATGTTCATATCTCTCCTCTTGTCTTTTTCTCTTACTCCCTCTCTCTTTTTCTCCCCTCCTCCTCTCCTCTTCTCCCCTGTCGGTCAGACACACTGAACACAAATTGTGTTTAAAACCGCTATCAACCTTAAATACCCTCCATAAAGTCATCAGACAATGGGCATGCCAAACCAGGCAGGGGCATGCCTGCAACTGCTAACCCTGGCGTGGGCAGGGGCAGACGACCCACGCTGTGATGGCACAGATGGCAACATAAATACCCGTCTCCTTCACAGTCGGTCGGCCGACCCCTCTCGTAAAAATCAACTGCAACATCACTAAAAGCTCTGTCTGTTTTTTTTTAAACAATAGACTCTCAGTGTAGAGTGCAGTTTTACCAGGATGATTCATAAAGTATCATCAGCCCTGGAAATGTAAACAATAAATTATTGATGTGAGAATGAGGGTGACTGTTCCAATAACTTGTCAGACTGTTCTGTGAGTCAGAGGAGGATTTATTTAGCAGTAATAATAGTGACATAATCCACACCTTGTACAATGTGACTTTCTGAAGAGATTTCTGAAGTTCTGCTTTCATGCACAACATAAATATCCAAAGGTACTTGGTGCACCTTTTTTGGATTGATGCCCGTGACCTAAGGCCCAAGGCTAGACATTCACAAACTCTGCAGCCAGGAAGTCAACAGAGAGAGCACTATTGGACATTCTGATTCTCATGACATTTAATTATGAAGAAGAAAGTCGAGAACTCGTACTCGTTCATACTGAAGTGGATACATTGATGTAAACCCCACAGGTTTAGTTTCCCTCTCTCTACCAATGTATTGCACTCATAGTGGATTTCTAGTGGTGCAAGCTAGACTCATGATACATAATATTTATGAATAACAAAAAAAAGCAGTACTTCACTAAAATTTTTCAACTACACTACAATTTTTCAACTTGTGTATGCGAGAGTGTGAATTGCTGTTGTTAATAATAATAATAATAATGATGATCATGAAGATAATAATAATAATAATAATAATAATAATAATAATATTATATTCTCTCTCTCTCTTGTCTTCCCCACCTGCTTTGACCTTAGCAGACAGGAACAGGCCCACGTTTCAGTAAGGCTTTACCTTTCACTCACCTTTCACTTACCCTCACAGGTAAGTTCTCTGAGTTACCCTCTGAACGGGGACCAGCATACCACAATAGACCCATGCCATGAGAAATTCTCTGTGTAAAGACGACCCAAAACTGAACTGCTCAGGTGTGAAGTGACCACAAACACGGTGGGAATAGGAATGTAGGCTATGCCCTGTGCCACCAGTGATGTCATGCTCTAAGCCTTCTGCACCCTGACTGCCATGTTGGTGTGGACCACTAGGAGACATAATTAGAGGAAGCCTGTTCCCTGTAAATGGAGGCCTTGACGACTTGAGGTACTAAGGGATTGTCTTTCAGGGTTACATGCAAGGGACACCATGCAATGCAGGGGATGCCATTGCCAGTAAGTGCCTGATGGCTGTCAGAGAGAGCATCAAACGCCAGACACACACTGCTTCTAAAGCCAGTGCTAAAGTACAAAGTGGCTATATACTGATATGAACTAACCAATGAAAATGCAACCTGCTGTCTTGATCATCTGCATAAATACTGCAGCCAGTGGTTGAACAGCGCTATACGCCCAGAATGCACAGGTTGTGAGAGAGAGCACAGATGGTGCAATGTTTACACAAAGTAACTGGACTGGATCGTAAAGTTCTCCAAGTCTTTTGATGCTGAATCCAGAGTTCTGCATAATGATTAATCAAGAACTTTTTGTAATGTGATTAAAATGGCAGCAGCTGCCTGGTGATCGATAGGTAGTCGTGAGTGACGCCACTGAAACGTCTGACTTCATGCATGATCCCCTCCTCTCACCCCACCAACACAGCCCTCTGTCATACGCACACTGATAAATCATCTTCAGTCACTGTTAAACTGATCATCCTGGTGACGCCTCGGTTACAGTGACAGCCCAAGATGGAGC
Organism: Tenualosa thibaudeaui; assembly: GCA_027481765.1. NCBI lineage: Eukaryota > Metazoa > Chordata > Actinopteri > Clupeiformes > Clupeidae > Tenualosa > Tenualosa thibaudeaui. The sequence goes on from JAIFZK010000014.1 coordinate 10,464,716, forward strand.
GCCTCGGCCGACTGCAGCTTGTGAATCCGGTGCATCAGCATCCACGTTCGGAGCTGCATCGACCCCCAGGGGCAGCAATTAAAACCACAAATTCAACTTCATTACACAGAAGCATCTGGAAAAGCGCAGACAAGCCTGTTAAGTGGAGCCTATAAAGAGGCGCTGGTGTAAAAGAAAAGACAGTCATGGATCGGAAAGAGGTGAACGGCCTTAGCCATGAGGGCTATTTACATCTGTGTTACCCCTACACAAAAGCATAGTGGCAGCTATTGATCCCACAGGGGAAATGATTAGGGGCTTCGGGATTGCACTTGTCTCCCGGACGGACTGATGGAGCCAACTCAGAGGGGGCCCTCCCTCACAAACGCTGATAGCGCCAGATTCTCGGATCGATGGGTCCAACCGAGCCGAGGCAAAGCAAGGCCTTCGGAGAGGAAGCACGGTTGTTTATAGCCTGGCAACCCACCTGCCTCCTCCTCCTCCTCCTCCTCTTCCTCCTCCTCCTCCAGCAGAAGCTGCTTCTCCTTGCTTTTGTTAGGGTAATGTAGAGTGTTTGCCTCAAGAGAGAGCAGAATGGATGGAGAAAGCTATTACACCAGGCAAAGGGAGGTGTCTCAGTGCCAATTAGAGAACACGCATGTTGTGATTAGGTGACTGTGCCGCTGTGTAGAGGTTGTTCTGCTGCATTAATGCAGGTCGTTAACCGTTAGCAGCGGGGAGCGTCAGTGGTTCAGTGGACCGCCCCAAAAAAGCACAGCAGTAATGCTGGCGATGGCAGCTCTAATTAATTAGTTTTCAGCACAACCTTGTTTGGATTGTAAGTAAAGGCGGGCTGCAGGTGACCGAGAGGACATCACTCTGCTCAGTGCCCTGCCCATCACAGCCAAATGATCCCACAAGAATGCTCACTGTGGTCAAGCCAGATGGGATGTTTTGTAAGTGCAAAAATCTTTTTTTTTTACAAGGCTCTCTTTGCTAGCTCAAGGATTTTCTCGCTTCACACTGTTAGTCAATATACCTCAGCAATATTTTCTCTGTCTGAGAGGCGATTTAATGCTAACTTTATTTGACGTTTCAAACTTTTAACGAGGGCAAAAGTAAAACTTCTGCTAATTAAATGCGACTGTGTCTAGCTTGCTAAAAGACAAAAAAGTTTTAGTTAGAGGTGGGCCATCATTTGTATTAGAAGAATCAACCTCAACCTCAGTTTCATCATTTAAATGATAAATGACTATAGAGAATGCAAGCGCTCAGGCAGCTAGGACCACCAAATCACTGTTGCCTAACAGATTGGGGGAAATGGCATGAGATGCTTGTTTATGAAGCACTGTTGAATGAGCATCATAATTAAAATTTTACTGCACAGATGCATTTGATGAGGACGCAGCATGCTCCAAGAGGACGGCTTCATTTCAAAACAAATACAGTGTTGGCTGCGCCAGAAATTGGACATGGGAGCCTATTCTAGCATGCTTAGGGAGGCTATTCCAGCATCACATCTATTTTGCATTATTGCTTTAAATTACCACACTGAAACACAGTTAGAAACACATAAGCATTCAGACAAGTGCTTGTCCTGTGCTATGAAACAAAAAGCTGAAGTTATCACAGCTCAGTTTACTGAAAAAAGGGGTTAAAGCCACACATTTTACAAGGCTATACAAAATGCAGTAGCACATCGAATACCAGTGAATGCAAGAATGCAACAGAAGTATGCCCCTATCTACACTCTGTGTAGTATATGTGTGTGTGTGTGTGTGTGTGTTTCTGAGACATAGGTCATACATATAGGCACACACAGATAAGCTTCTACTTCTATAACTGCAAGGCATGAGAGCACAAACACTGAATCAGATGACTAATCTGCTACAGTGATAAAGGTGGCACTGGCTGGGCATCAGCAGTAGGCTGACACTGGCTCTGCTTCCACTGGGTGACCACTGATTCATAAATCTCCCTTTTCCATCCCATTAGAAACAGCACCGACAGCACCAACCAGCCTCATTCCTCTGCCCGCTGGCAGTGCACAACGGGCAACTCTCCCACAGACAGGCCCCCACCCGACACCACCATCACCCCCCCACTCCTCTCTAAATGCCCTTCTCTTTACACGGCTGTCAATTACAGCGGCCTCCTACCCAACCTCAAATGCCTGCAGTTACCATTTTCTGACCCGCAATTAATCACGACCCACTAGTCAGCCATCAAGCAGCTCATTATTCAGTGCTATATGCAAGCCAGAGGGAGCTCTTCTATACCTATGGAGAGGGAACAATAGCTTAATTAAAGCCTGGATGTCAGTAAGCTTTTTTCCCATATCTTTGTCGAGACAACCTATGGCTTCCACTTCTCGACTTCTAGTTATTGACAGTGACATCTAATAAATCACACACTCATCTGCAGAATACATGGGAACTTCCTTGGTGTCATTTGCATTAAAAACAAAGGGGCTTTAATGAAAATGCCAATAAAGAATAGGGTATCAAATTTAAAAGCCATTTAAGTTTTTTTTTCTTTCCAATATCTAGTTACAACTCATTCTGTGAACGGAAGTCTGAGAAAAATAAGTGATTTAGCCTTAAACAGTTCCTCTGTGCACCTGGCCTACACTGCTAAAGACTATTAAATAGGACTCCTTCCTTATTTGCCATTCTTCGAAATCTAAGCTTTTAACATTATTTCATTTCAATGAGGGGCGTTATGCATCCCTTGGGTGGTGGAGGAGCCTCGAGAATTATAGCAGGGTGGGCTTCGTATTTCTTCACTGTCACTGTCTCCCCGCAGCAATCCTGTCACTGAGCCTCTGGGTCTTCATATTCTGTAATGGTGCCATCTCCATAATTGACTGTTCACACGCTGTATAAAGTTTATTGGGAGATGGCATATAAACTTCATGTCATTGTGTGGCATCATTTAATCCCATGGGTCACCTTGTGTCCCATCGTCCTGCCCTGCGTGCTGTAACTTCCCTCTTGGTTGCACTCTAAGGCTCTTGGTCTTTCTTTCTCTCACTTGCTCATGTGTACCCTCACACAACCCACCTGCACACACACACACACACTCACATGTACACACACACACATGCACACACACACATGCACACACACACGCACACACACACGCACGCACACACACACGCACACACACACATACACACACTCAGACACTCACACAGGGACCAAAAGAAGTGGGCAGTAAGGAGTCTAAGTGTAACTGACTGTTGGGGCTAAGGGAGGCTGGCATGTGTGTCAGAGTGTATAAGTTGTTTGCTGGGATCTTAGCCAGTTTCTGGTGACAACCTGACACACTCTCTTACTTTGTCGAGTTAGCAGCCGAGCAGACCCCCTCCCCCTCCGTCTCCGCATGACAAGGTCAAAGCGTTCCGGGCGAGATGATAATCGATGCCGATACCTCCTTGTCGGTTTTGCACCCTCTCCTCTCACCAAAAATTGTGTATTCTCCATCCTGCCTTTGACCTACCCCCTCTGTTTCTGCCATCTTCTTACGGCTTGTGATTGTCCTTCTTCTTTCTCATGCTCGCTGACTGAAACAAAGTGAATGGGCTCGATAAGCTCCTCCACAGCCCTGACCTTGAACAGGCCAATAAAAACTACCCAGCCAAAGTCACAGCCAAACTTTACAAGAGCTAAAGTTTGCACTGTCTCCTACAGTGAAAACACACACACATATACAGACACGCACACAAACACACACAAACAGATGTAGGACAGTTCGCTGCCCCTGCCGGCATGGGCCGCTGAAAAACTTGGGATTTTCTGTCGATATGAGCACGCTCTCCTTGCCGCATTAGAGAGCAAGACCCAGTCGTCTGTGTCATCACGACCCCATTAAGCCCTTAATTAGTTTGGCAAGGTTTCAGTGGAAAGAGCAGAAGAGCAGGGACGCACTGCTGTCCAAGCCAGCGCAATACAAATGGCTGTCTGCTGGTGTGACCCAAGAGCATGCAGAGAATACGTACGATTTTATTTAGCTCTGTGGGTGGGCCTGTGTGTGCCTGTGTGTGTGTGTGTGTGTGTCAATGTGCCAGAGACAGTAACCTGAAGAAACAATCTTTTCTTGGTCACCAGCCAACTCATGGGTGGACAGCTTGTTGCGCACGTCACTTTCAAAAACCTGCCGTCCGTCGTCAGCAACTTGACAGATGTGCCACTCAAGGCTTCTAGCTGCTTCAAGCAATGGCACGAGCCAGGGTGCCCACTCTTGAGCCTGCCAGCCTGGCAGTGGCACAGAGTCGACTAATCTGCCACTCTGAGAAAAGGCCAGCTTTCTGACGGCAGGACTCTGCAGCACTGCCAGGCTCACCCTGGCTGACCTTACCTCCTCTCCCCTTCACCCCCCCAAACCTCTCTCTCTCTCCCCCGTCCCTCTCTCTCTCTATCTCTGGACTAATCACACACAGGTCACAGGGAGCAGCAGGTCAGGTCAGAGGAGGCCCCGTAGCTAATGAAGCACAGAGGCCCCTAATGCGCCCTGACACCTCACAGCAGGACGACCTGCTGGGACATTAACACTGATAATGGGACAAGGAGAGCTGAAATGACGCAAGATAAAAAAAAGAAACAAAAAACAAAAAAAAAAACAAAGAGTTTTGTCTGAGTTCTGTTTAGTGCAACTGGTACGTTTTTGCCCTGCGTCAATTACCGCAATGCAACCAGGGGAAAAGCTCTCCATGGGTAGGCTGGGTTCATTTCATTGGATGTCGTCGAAACATCACTTCAACAAATACTATTTGACAGGACTGACGATAGCGTTTTGGATGATGAAATGTAGGCTGTGTCTCTTGGTTAAAAGGATTTTTGTTCGTCAGTTGCTGAAGGCAAAGCCAGACAAAAGGAAAAAGGATGCTGGCAAACACAGCACAAAGATGCTTATACAGGCATGTGTAATAATCCCCCGTGGGTAGAGAGAGGCTGCCAGAAGCACACACACACACACACACACAAACACGCACACACACACAGACACACACACGCACACACACATACACACAAACACACACATATAAAAAACAATGCACACACACACACACAGAAGATAATACCCACATTGTAACCTGTACATAAAGCCTTGCCTTGAATGATTCCCAGAAAACACAAACTCCTCTCATCACCCTCATGACGAGGGCCTTGTATGCAGTGTGCTGCAGTGTTTCCAAGATGCTTAGCACCTCTTGTAGGGACTGAAATTCCCATCTGTGAGTAGATTACAACCTCAGACTCTAAAGGTCCATTGGAAACTCAATAATCCTGCATGACAGTTTTTTTTTCAGTCCTTTGTCCTTTTAGAGCCCCAGAGGTGGTAGAAATGTGTGCATTGTGTGTGCTGGCATCCACACACACACATTTCACACATTTTCTAGTGCCCACCAACGTCCATTTAGATGGCCCTATTCAGCCAGCACTCTTTCTGTGTCAAAGGCTTGCCGCCATCACCTGATGGGAAAATTATCCCTGCCAAAGGTTGCCCTCATTGTGTCATGCTGCAGTCATTTGGAATAGAGTGGCCAAACATGAAGACCTTTTAGCAGAATGATACCACCTTGCCATTATGGGAATCCTGCACCCCTGCCTTTGTCTCTCGGAGCTGTTTCTGTTTTCAAACGATAAGTTTGAAAATGGGGGAGCGTCGTACGAATGAAAAGAAACAGTAGCCACGTTGTGACTCACCTTTCCTGACGCTGATGCCCCTTGATCCAGAGACAGCCTGCAGCAGATAAGAGACACAGAGAGGAAAGCGATTACATAAAAAAGCATCTGTAAACAAAATCAGACACAAACGGACATAAATAACTGATTCTACCCCCATTTAATGTGAACTCTGGCCCTGAAACATACAGACAGACTGAGCTGGAGAAGATGCTGCTAGCAAATCTGAAAGTCTAATACTTTCACAAGAACTCCCAGTGTAAGAGCTCCCAGAGTGGGAGTTCTTGGGGCAATATTTATTTATTTTTTTGCATGAGTAAGACAAAATAAACATACGTAGAACAGGAACATTCTAAGACACACACACAGACACACACAAACACACACACACACACAAACACACATACACACGCACAAACACACACACACAAACACACACAAAAACACACACACACACACGTTCTTCCAACTCTCATATATAATAAATACCTCACATACACACATACACACACTCACACACAATATGCTTCTACTACTTTCATTTTGCTCTTTCCACACATGATGAGAAACCCAGGCCCAATCAAACAGACAAAAAAAGCCCCGGCTGTGCCACCAGCTTTTAGTGAGGCTCCAGAGCTCATGCTTTGGCCCTGGCCATTATGAACCAAGATGGGGTAGCTGTTAGTCATCATGGTCACTCTCTCTCTCTTTCTCTCTCACTTTTTTCTCTCACTACAGATGTGACACACAGCTGTGCCACTCATCAGCAATATTCCTCACACAATTGTAATCTAAAGAGATACTGTCCTTCATTCCATGACGCTTCATTTGCTCAGGCTAGCTGGGGATTGATTCTGTTTGGCTAAAGTGGAGAGTGGCAAGCTCAATATAATATCAGAAGCAGCATGCAAGCACAGTATGTTCAAGTATCAGGTTTATGATAGGAAACCAGAAACAATTTGTGGCTCTGTGCTCAGACTATGAACCGTCACAAATACACACTGGTGGCGCAGTTAGTAAAAAAAAACAGCAATAACCATCTGAGTCCTTAAGAGTAACATATGCCCATAATAACTCTGTGCGTCCCCCAGTAAGCTCATTTGTATTGTATAGCGTGTGTTGAAGGTGACAGTAATGTGACTCACTGTAAAGGATGACAGCAATACACCTCCGTAGAAGTGTGTGTGTGTGTGAGACGGCAATAAATCCTTTTTTGCGGAGGTTTAACACCAGTAAGACTCCTTAGTCACAGTGGGTGTTAAGAGAGTGATCTGTTAGAGTTCTCCCCTGCAGTGAAATTGTGGTTGACTGAAAAGTATCCATCATAGCAAATAAAATAAAAACTTTTTGGCCTCAAACACAAGAACTTGGGCAGAACCGCAAATACTTAACTGCACTATCATGCAACAAATATATTTATAATGTAGCAGCCTACACAAAGCATTAAGTGCACTACAATGCAGGCAATATATTTCTAATGTAGTGCACAATACACTGTGTAATATATAGAGATTTTTAAGTTGGGTATTTTGGTTGCCATTCTGCCTTTTTGGGGAAAAAAACTGAGCTAGAAGAGTTTTTAGGAAAATGGGTTAAATGGGTAAAGAAATAACTAAAGAAAAGTTTCTGGACTAAATCCCAGCTCTTAAAACATTATGGTAGTGTGCAGAGACAGACGCTCAGTCCTGTGACTTTTCTCATGAATGAAAATCTTATTAGCGGCTGTGAAATGACAAACTTTTCATTAGCTACCCAGGCATCCAGCGCTCTCCGCCAAAGCCACAGCAGCAGGATACGGGCCTCCTGGAAACGCACACGCTTGCACTTTTCCCAGCCATGCAGGAACTGGGTGCTTAAACCCCCTTTTCCTCAGCCAACATCCATTAAGGCTAATGATATACAATACACTTTCTCATGCACAACATGGACACACACAAACACAAACTTCATTTACACAGTTGTATGTGCATACACACAGCTACAGTCAAAGACACGAACAAACATTTACACATTGACAGATTCTGCATACACACACACACACACACACACACACACACACACACACACACACACTGCCTAAATGGCTATATTTCATGCAGTTTTACATTGCCCAGTTTACTTTGCCATTAGGGGAAAAACAATATCAGCGGAAAGATGAAAAATAACCCAGCATGTCTTTGTGTGGAAAATAAAGCTGAGTTAAATGCCAAGCAGGTACACACACACACACATACACACACGCACGCGCACACAAAATACATAACCACACACTCCTACAGAGCCAGATTAAATGGATTCGGTTTTATTTTCCAGTCGCAGCCAATAATGCAGTGACATTTAAGATGGGAGCCAAGTCCCCATGCTCAGCCATGCTACTGGGAGGAGTCCCGGCATAGCGCTGAAAGCACAAATATATGGGAGAATCAAGAAAGTGACTCACAACACCACTGCCATTAAAACAGCTTCTTAAAGACATTAGCCTGGGAGTTAGCTCCTAGACGGCAATTGAATTAGCATGACTTGGTTCCACAATGGCTAATTTAGCAGGCAGGTCTCATGCATGCGGTCATGTTGTGCATCTTAACGGGCCCAGAAGCTAAGTGCTAACAGGATTTCAGCTTGGGCTGACATGTTTTATGCTCAGCAGTTCATTGGGGGGAGAGCATTGCGAGACATGTCTTTCAGTGATCAAGAGAAAGAGCCTGCTTTCTCTCTCTGTCCCAGGCAAGTAAACACACACACTCACACACACACACACGCATGCACGTATGCATACACACACACACACACACACACACACACACACACACAGCATGTGATTTATTCAAGCACACGGGCGCACAGCCAAACACTCATATTAATAAAATCACACCCCTCTTTTTCAACTTTTGATCCACATCTCGTTCCCTTGGCCTTCTTGTGACACCTTGCTTGCTTTAAACACACACACACACATTTTGTCTCTGTCTTTGAACCTCTCAGAAAACACCCCCTTACACACACACGCATGCACGTATGCATACACACACACACACACACACACACACACACACACAGCATGTGATTTATTCAAGCACACGGGCGCACAGCCAAACACTCATATTAATAAAATCACACCCCTCTTTTTCAACTTTTGATCCACATCTCGTTCCCTTGGCCTTCTTGTGACACCTTGCTTGCTTTAAACACACACACACACATTTTGTCTCTGTCTTTGAACCTCTCAGAAAACACCCCCTTACTAGAATCACTTACTCACAGTATTTACCTCTATCTCTCGGCCTGTTTCCATGTTTGTCTCTTTCTCTCTCGCACACACAAACACACACACACACGCACACACACAGACACTCACACATACACACCTACACACAAACACCACACTCTCAAACACACACACACACACACAGACACCCACACATACACAGCTGAACACATTCACACACACACACACATACATACACACACACACATTCACATGCACACACACACATTCACATGCACACACACACACACGCACACAACAGACACTCACACATACACACCTACACACAGACACCACACACCCAAACACACACATATACACACACAGACACAGTCTCACCCTGCGACGCTGCCACTGGTAGAGCTCTCAGTGATCTGAGAGCTGCTGATCCACTTGGTCTCTCCCACCACGGTGCGTGCGTGCGGCAGGCGACCCACATCCTTCACCGTCATCATGAGGTGACGCGAGGACTTGAGCACACGCACCGCCTCGTCGTGCGGGATGTTGAGGAAGCTGCGGCCGTTCACCTCCAGGATCTGATCACCCACCTGCACAGGAGCGGGGAGGGGCAGGCATGACGGAGAGGATGGATCAGGTGACTGAAGGTCAACAAGGTTAGCGAGGTCAAAGATGAAAGGTCAAAAAAGGATCATAACACAGGGTTGGGGGGGGGGTGTTGATGGCAGTGAGCGAGAGAGGAGGAAGAGGTTTACTTGGCGTGTCTGCAAAACATAAAAGCTTGAGGGTCTCTGAAAAGCAAGAAGGGGGGGGGCAGAGATTTAGGACACGTGATGCAGGCAAACAGAGGCAAAGGCATACACAAACAACAGGCAAGCAACTGGGTAGGTGTACTACCACTGGTGCAGATGCAGACATGCTCCCTATTTTGCCATGTCTCCTAAAAAGCACAAACCACAGATAACTTCAAAAATCCAAATCGACTCTCACTCCCTCTCTGTCATACACACACACACACACATGCTTGCGCACACACACACACACACACACACACACAATGACACACAAAAACAGAAGATATCAGATTTCCTCAATGAACTGCATTTTATTCTTTCCCTCCAAAGGCTGTTGCAGTGGCAGCTTAGAGGAAGCGCTCAGAAGCTCAAGTTATATATCAAGACTTTATTATTATTATATTTCTTATTACAATATTTCAGACTCCCCACCACACCCACACACATACCACACACACATTCTTCTCACTCTCTCTGCTCCTCCCCCGTCTTCTTAATTCCCCCCATGTCACTCTTACCTGTCTGCTCTTCACCTACATAAAATGATTTGAGAGCGAACAAGCTGCTTTCAGCATTCTACAATAAGATTATTAGTGCCTATGTCTGTGAAAGTAGATGTGTGTGTGTGTGTGTGTGTGTGTAGGCATGTGTATGTGTGTATGAATGTCAGAGAGAGAGAAAAATAAGAAAGAGGCAGAAAGAAATGAGAGAAAGCAGAAAATGTGAAGTGTGAATGAGTACATATGAGTGACTAAGCAACTCTGTATATTTGTTTATATTTGTGTGTGCGTACACCTGTGCACCTGCACGTGTGGGTGCATGTATGTGTGTGTGTGTGTGTGTGTGTGTGTGTGTGTGTGTGTGTGTGTGTGCAGCTGCTGGAGAGAGGTGTCAGTGATCTCCTCATACCTGGATCAATGGGAGCCATTCGGACACTCCCCACACCCCTCTCCTCATACTAATTGTCTTGTCCCTCCCTCTGATGATGGGCTTAATAAACAGCCCAGGATCGATGAGCTCTGAGTAATATTGCCGTAGTTAGAAGTTAGCGCTCAGCAAGGGGTGAAGTAGGGTGCTGGTTCTACAAATCTCCATCGATCAGATCAGTGATAGTCAGTCCTTGTTTCTCTCCCTCTCCCTCACTTCTCACTTCTCACACCCCAATGACACACCGTTAGGAGCAGAAACACACACGCACACACATCCCAATGACACACTGATAGGACCAGAAACACACACACACACACAGTATCTCCAAACTTATGCACATACTTACTAATGTTTACAGTATGGTCACTAAAGTCAGCTTTCCCTAATGGAGACCAAACATGCTCAGGGCGACCTTGGGGCGACCTTGGTCAGCCTGAGGTCAACCTCAATTTCTGAACCCACCATTTTCAGTCTGTCTCACTTTGGGTAAAAGTGCTAAATACCCATCCTGGGGCGGTGGTGGTGCAGATGGCAGAGCTGCCGTTCAGCATCAGGTTCGAACCCCGCTCTGCCTGACCCCATCAAGGTGTCCTTGAGCAAGATATTGAACCCCAAATTGCTCCCAGCTGGCACCTTGCATGGAAGCCTCTGCCACCAGTGTATGAATGTGAAAGGGTGAATGTGAGGCAAACATTGTAAAGCTTTTAGTGCTTGTAGGAGTAGAAAAGCACTACATAAATGCAGTCCATTTACCCTTTACCTTATTGAAGATGAAATGGCCTGACAGAAGACCTGATGACTGCAAAGAGATAACAGTATTCTGCCTTTAATGATGCTTTGAAAATATATCCAATAAACACTATTGTAGATAACACTTTTAAAATTACATTTTATATCTGAGCAAGGATAAAAAAAACCAATTAAACTGCCAAGAATTTTTCCTGTCTTTCTCCACTCTTAACTGTAGAGAAACAAGACCTCAATTACACCTAGTGCTAGATTAGAATGAGAAAAAGGAATAACTCTTTTACAATGACTTTAACAATCACTTAATGTGATTGTAATTGCAGTCATCGTAAAAAAAAGCTTGCCTTACTGCTACAGCGGTTCTGATACGGCCATCTATTCTTGAATATTCACCATAAATACCTGTGGCGACTCTTAATGAGTGATTTCATAAATGAATCCTCTGGAGTGAGACATCCCGAGGAGCGTGCTGATAACGCTGGGAGAATCCACTCTTGGCTGTGGCCACAGGACAGGCTTGTTTCTGGCAATGCTTTATCGCCACAGCCATGTTTAGATATGCAGATAATGTCTCACCAAAGGCCCTGAAACAATGTATATCATAGAAGCTTCGAAGAGACAAAAAGAGACATAGAGAGAGAAAGTAAGAGTAAGAGAGAGACAGAGAGGGAGGTGGTAGAGGGATAGAGAGAGAGAGTGAGTGAGAGAGAGAGAGAGAGATATACTCAGTATTGTATAGGTCTGTGAATGAGTAAAGTGAAGGAGTGCGTGTGTTTGCGTGTGTGTGCGTTTGTGTGTAATGACACAGAGGTGGAAGTAACCCTAAAGAATTTTTAAAACTCAAAAATTGTCCTGAAATGGCATTTATCATTGTTACATAAAAAGAACTGTTCTGAGATCATACTATTGCTAGCTGCTCTTCAGAAGAATGAGGACTGGGCTGACGCTGGGATCTTTTGTTGGTTGTCCGGTAAGGTGATTCTCTCCACACCTTTTCAGAGAGTAGCCCAGTCCCACAAACACAGTATGGTTACTCCAGAGTCAGTTTCAGTTTTAAGCTATCTAGCATCTGATTCATGACCTTAGTTTAAGCTTGTCTGTTTATTAGGATAGGTGGGCTATCTTTGTATCCTAGCGACTTCACATAATTGCATAGTGATGGCCTGAGTTTTTAACAGCTTCAACTGGCCTGCCATCAGTATCAATTTGAACTACTGTATGTTAGCCTATGTTAGCTAACAGGCTTTGCTGCTGCCACTGAGGACACTATGAATTGCACTGATGTCACATCTGAGAAAAAAAGACCCTTTTATAGTGCATGATCTCATTACACGTTTGCTATTTTTATTCCACTATCTGTGTGTGGGGCCAGAAAAGGATAAGGTGTTTGGCATTTGACATCCCTGTCTTCGCCTCTCTCCACACCTCAGTGGCATTTCGCCCCAGTTTGATGTGGGGAGCAAGGAAGAAGGGGAGAGGAGAAATGAGATATTGACTCGCCCGCTGTTCTCAGGGATGGATTCAAGGGCTCTTTTAATACACACACACACACACACACACACACACACAGACAGACACACACACATAGGTAACTCTTTTCTCCCCTCTAATCATGCCGTTCTCAATTCCCAATTAACCTCTCAATTTCTTCTCTAGTCTCCACCACTTGCCCCATGTCCCCTCTTTTCAAACAGTCCATAACCTGCTCTGGCCTCTTAAATGTAATTAACAGCACAGAAAATAGTATGTTGTGGGGGGCACATGATATAGTTTCATTCTGAATGGTTAATGCTCATACCCAACATTACAGAAGATTCCAAAATAAACATAGGCAGACTGTCTGAGAAAGATAACATTAATTAGAAGTAAGAATGTCCTAAAGTTTCATTCTTCAGAAAGTGTTTTCAATCAGTCTCATCTCAAAAACCTGCAGTGACAGCAAGCTGTGAACTTCAAACTGTCTTTGTGCTGAAAATTACCAGAAACTCAATACTGCCTGACAGGGATTTTAACAGCAGAAAATTTCAGGAAACACAGGACAAGAGTGATCGAAGTGAGCAGTTAACTCAAAACAGATACACACACACATATCACTGCAGCTTTTCCAGCAGGAAATCCATAACCAATTCAGACCACCAATTCAAGAGCGACCAGAAGCGTCCTTAAAATGAGTTTTATTGTAGAGAAACCAGTCATTGGGACACACACACACACACAAGAGAAGTGCCTCAGTTTTGCTACAAGAGTACACATTCTTCTTTGATGACAATTCAAAAGATAGGAGAGACTCCACAAGGGACACAAGCAAATCACAGTCATTACAATAAAGTCCCCTACACTAACAGGGCTAAAGGGCCAGAAGCATACTGTATTATAATGGTGTATTATAATGCTGTATCTCTTATTACACACTGTATATTACACAACGTTAATATAAGCCAAATCCAAGATGCTGTTTTGGCAGAATATCAGTTATGTGTCTTTTCTGTCTATTTCCATGTAATTGCAGATATGCTCTTATATACATCTGTGTGTATGTATGTGTGTGTGCATGTGTAGGTGTATGTGTATGAATGTGTGTGTGTATGAGTATGTGTATGTGTATGTGTATGTGTATGTGTATGTGTATGTGTGTGTCTGTGTCTGTTTGTGTGTGTGTATGTGTGCATGTGTGTGTGTGTGTATGTGTGTGTGTATGATGGGGGGCAGGCTTGGTTGTACAACTCTCCTGTCATTTAAAGTACATCCTTCATGAATGCTAAGCTCTATGGCCAAGTCATGGTCTTTTATGATGGCAGAAACCAGCTGAGGGGGAGGTTTAACACTGATCTGATTCATATTGGTAAAGCCATTCAAACAGATCTCAACCTTCTAAATGGAACAGACGAGAGACAACACACACACACACACACACACACACACACACACACACAAACACACAGTACTCACACAGAGACCAGGAGAAGTGAACACACACACACACACACACACACACACACACACACACACACACACACACACACATACACTGCACTCACAGAGACCAGGAAATGTGAACAAGTGAGTTCTATCATCTAGGGAGAGGCTCGTTTTTCCATCCAATTAAAGCCCTATGGGCCATTGGAGCTATAAAGACATCTACCATTTAACTGCTATAGCCGCCTTATTGGAACAGTGAAGTGTGAACAGAGAAGAGGAGAGAGAGAGAGAAAGAGAGAGAAAGAGAGAGGGAGAGAGAGAGTATGTCTGCATTGCGCATGTGACAATGAGTCTGTGTGTGTGTGTGTGTGTGTGTGTGTGTGTGTGTGCTTGCAGGTAAGACAAATAGACAGAGATAAAAAGAAGGAGAGAGAGAGTGTGAGAGACACGAGAAAAAATGTGAGAGGGAGAGAAACGGGCAAAAAAGACAGCTTCACAGACAGTCAGAGGGCATCAAAGCCTCTGAGCTAGAGAAGGAGACACCAAGAGATTTTTTTTTTGTACTGTGTGGAGCGGTGAGTGAATTCAACATGATCATAATCTTTACGGTGGTGGAGTTGGTGGTTTGCGGAGGTGATGGTAGCGGTGGCTGTGGCGGCAGGATTAAAGCCATCCATCAGAAGCATGGCCTGTAATAAATATGAGTGAAATGCTTGGTGATTACAGACGCGTCTCCGCAGCGGCGGGCGGGAGTTCTCAATGGGGGCCAGATGAGGCCTGGGGGCCTTAGCTAATGTGCATGCTGATGGAGCGGCCGCATGAACCACAGATGGGTCTTTAAGTGCTTAAGGACTGAGGGGGATGGGACTCATTGAAAAGCTTCAGGCTGCAGGTTCCTCAGTGGAGAACATCTATTTAGCACAAACTAGGCAGGGGCCTCTTGTTAAAGATGTAAAATTTGTGTTCTGCGTTGTTAAAGGTCGCTGATATTTGTGCTTGGTTTGAGCTAGGATTTGAAGGTATATTAGATGTGTTTGACGAAAGTGGTAGGGGACCAGAACCATGGGGTAAGTTTTCACATTTTAATGCTGACACGACATCCATGTCTGAAGAGTGAATGAACTCAACAAAGGCTAGAATGAAGAACAGCTTTTAATCATAAAATATTCAAACATTTGCAAGACATTGTTTTTGTCACAGAATGAGAGGGCTTGCTTACAAAAAGTGACCTCTTCCCTCCTCTTCCTCTCTGAGTGTAAAGTGTTGATAGGGCACAAGCTGAAGCTGTTAAGGTGTCAGCAGGAAATCAGCACCACGGACAGCAGCCAACTGCTCCCAATCACTTCCGCTGTTTGTAAAGGCCCTAAACTGGCACCCTCAAGTGGACAGACAGCCCTGTCAGACCAGGCACCACCAATAATGGCAATGCATCTTACAGTCCCTCATCTGGTACCTGCTGTTAGCACACCTGTCTGCTGTCTGCCGTCTCCTGATAATGTGTGCTGAGAAAGCTGACTTGCGCGAAAGACCTAGACGAGCGATCCAACACCGAGCTCTGTCAAATCCACTTCCCTCATTTAAAGCACAGTAATTAACCTGACTGCCATGCCAAACTTGGAGGTTTTCTCACATACTGATATGCATAGATGCTCACCCTGTGGGGGCTAGGCTAACGCTAAACAGGCAGCACTAAGCTATAATGACGAATAATCACACCTTTGGCCACAGAGGGACAGATCTCTACAGCACTCACATATAGCATGAGAGAAGGAAGAGGAGAGAGAGAAAAAGGCAGAGAGAGAGAGATGTTCACTCACATATAGCATTACAGGACAAGGAGAAAAGAGTGAAAGAGAAAGGAACAGAGAGAGATAGAGGGAGAAAGGGGAAATGGAGACTCCCTTGGTGGCTGCTGCTTGTCTGCTCTCTCTGTAATAACACGATCACTCAAATTGTCAGCCTACCGGGTGAGGGGCTGGCAGCTGACCGGCCTCCTGACTCACTCACTCACACACACACACACACACACACACACACACACACACAAACACACCTGCACATACAGACCAACCTGAAAGAAACATACACTCTCCTTCTCTTTCTCTCTTTCCTCTCTCTCTCTCTTTCCCCTTTTAAACCACTGAGGCAGAACATTACTGCAGACCTGGATTTGGAGAATGGACCAAAATAGACTTGCAGGGATTCCAGTTTGTTGTGTTTGGAAGTGTGTGTGTGTGTGTGAGAGAGAGAGAGAGAGAGAGAGAGAGAGAGAGAGTGCGCACATGTCTGTCTGTCTATCTTTGTGTGTGTGTGAGTATGTATGCGCACAATGAGCCGTATTGACACCCCAGCCAACACCAGCGGTCAGGACTGAGGCAGTCAAAAGAAGAAAGTAAGCCCTCTATTCCACTCCCTGACAAAACTCCCCAAACCCAGCCCCATCCACAACCCCCCACCCCTCTGACTCTCTGTCTCTCTCGCTCTCCTTTGCCTCGTCCCACCGTGTCCTGGCTCCTCCAGCCCAACATAACTAATCTGGCCTGCTGTGGTTTGAAGGGAGCTGCGGTTCCACCCCATGCCTCAAATGTCTTCCGGCTCTGGCATTAAGATCGTACATTTACCCAAAGACGCAGCAGCCAATTGGGAGGTAATGTGGTGTGAAAGTGGTTCGAAAAAGGCGCCGCTGCCATCGCTGTGGGAACATTCCTCTCCCTAGCACACAGGCGCAAGCGCAGAGCCCATGTGTATCTCATTACAAGGATAGCATAGAATTCACATATCTTCACCCCTAATGGAGCATTCTTCAGCCGTCTGAGGAGGATGGCTGAATGCTTAGTTCGCTGCCTATGCTTCTCCTCTGTTGCTTTATCTCTTGATCTGAATCAGCCACTGGTCTAACAGCACCTCCCTGATTTACTGTCAATGTTATTGACTCGGGTTTGTTTTCTCTTTCCTCTCCCCACTTCCTTCATCTCATTTTCCCACTGCCCCTCTTCTCTTTCTCTCTCTCTCTCTCTTTCTCTCTCACTCTGTTTCTCTCAGTCCCCAACCCCCCTTGTTGTGCGTCAGTCAGTAACTGCAGGGCCGGATCGATAGCATCCATTGGAGAGCTGTGCCACAGCTGAGAGTGGGAACCACGTGAAGAACGGGTGGGTGGCAGAGATGCTGATGCTGATGACAGAACAATGTGTGTATGTGTGAGTGAGAGTGTGTGTGTGTGTAGGTGTGTGTATGTGTGTGTGTGTGTGTGTGTGTGTGTGTGTGTGTTTGTGTGTGTGAGAGAGAGAAAAAGAGAGAGTGGGTGTGTGGCCATATGTGCACGTGTCTATATGGGGAACAGATGAGCGCACTAATCGTTTTGACTGCATAAGATCAATTCACTGGTATCTATGCACAACACATAGGACAAAACAACAACCCTAACACACACACACACACACACAAATTAATGATACTGCTTTAACAGTCCTATGGGCTGAGGGACACACATTCTTTCAAACCACGAAAGAGAGAGAGAACAGTGAGGGGGTGAGAAGTGTGTGTTTGTGTGTGTGTGTGTATCCCATGTGGCTGTGGAACACAGAAAGAGCTCTGAGCTGCGAGAGCTGTCATGCCTAGCAGTAAATGGGAGCCAATGACACCAGGAAATGCAGTGAGGGCAGACAGATCAAAGCAGGGAGTCAGAATGGGACTGCAGGAAAACTACAGTCACTGGGAGGAAGTAATGTATGAAGGATGCAAAGGAATAGGAAGTGATGTAAGAAGGATGCAAAGGAATAGGAAAGGAGAGGAGATAAGAGGATAGAGAGAGGAAAGAGGGGAGGAGTGGAAATCCATACCTTCAGACCCCCGAATTCAGCGGCGGAGCCCCGGTCTACTCCGGTGATGTAGATGCCAAGAGCGTACTCTGCCCCTCCCCGGATCATCAGGCCCAATGAACGTCCATCGTCCAGAACCAGGTTCACCTAAATAGGACACACACGCACGCACACACACACACACACACACACACACAAAGCCAATCTGGAAATTAGAGAGCATTTCCAACAGCCCTGAGTGAGAGCTCCACTAGTAGTCAAAAGAGGCCTCTGGCCTTTTCCCCTCACCGCATGACTAGCAAAAGGCAATTAAGGTCCAGTGCCACTAAAGCATGGACTGGCTCAGTGGGGCTCCACAGAAACACAGGCGCACCAGTGGCTCCATTAGATCAGCCAAAGTCCCTGCGGGTCGGCTCATTTTACAGCTGTTTGGGTCCAAAGAGCGCGTTCTGTTCTGCTACACAGCAAGAGCTGCGAAACTCTCACTTGTGTCTCTTTCATGCTAAACCCTGGTGGACAACAAATGACACTCCCCCTCTGAGAGTCGACACATTTTATTTCATATGCAAAAACAGTCACAGTCACTCACACACACACACACATACACACACACTTGAGAAATAGGGATTTGTGGTCTCGCTGCATACTAAGTGGCATTTTTAATGTCAGGCTGCTTAGCAACAATATTGGCAATTCATACGAAAAAAAAAACAAACAAACCAACAAAAAACATCAAATCAGTGCAAAACAAAGCTGTGTCTCAGAGAACCACAAAAAGAACAGATGCCACTTTAAAGCCCATTGTCTGAGGCAGAAAGAGTTTTAAATGAGTTATGAAAGCAGCTGACTATGTGTTCTCAATAACTGAGAATCTTAGATGGTTTCAGTATAAAATCTTATTTTCATAACACCCACAATGCTCCATTTCTCCAAAATGTCACATTGCCAAATATTGTGATGTAGCACCTTTCTCATGGATATCAGTCAACTGAAGCCTTTTCTGAAATCACCTGGTATAAGCTCTTGAGGCCAATAAATAGCCTGTTTAACAAGAAACTGCAGATAACACACTTCTCAGATAGCATTTGATTGTCATTTACTGTCTTTTTTAACTGTTTATATTCCCAAATCTTCCTTAACTGTCTATTTTTCCTAACTCTTAAGTACATGCACTGGCCTAAGGAGATCCAAGGTCACAGTGATATCAGCAAATTACAACTTACAGCTAATTTGTGGCTGGCACTCGACTGAACTGAAAATGACCTAAGATAAGAAAAAGTCACAGTGAGTGAAAAAAAGATGGAATACAGCCCATTAGAGTAAACTGATGAAGCAAAGCAAGGGCATGACTGTCTGTCAGCAGCTCAGTGAACCAAAATAGGCAAACTCCACACAGTCCTGACAAAAAAACAACAACAAAATCAATGCAGCCCTTTGCCACAGTCTGTCACATCCACTCTCCTCTCTCTCTCTCACACACACACACACAGAAACAGACGCAAGGCCCCAAAAACTCCGACTCCAAAAGGCTTAATCGTCGGACTGGCTAAAGGCGTCTAATGCTACACAAAAAGGTTAGCATTAGCCATTCTTTAAAGGTCATACAGGTAGTAAGGGTGAGGTGCTAGTGCAGCTTTTGTGTCTAATGCCATCCTCCATAATGGCAGCCATTAATAAACGTCTACCTTGACTTACAGTGGCATCGAATCTGGATTTCTTGTGGCATGGTTGTGTGGGTGCAACAATGGCATGAATAGATTTCAAGGCTTATGGGTTGTGCTATAGTTACCTGCAGTCTTGCCCGACGTGTGGAATTCGTCCGAATTACCTTACAAATTGCTTTTTTGTCCCACTGATCTGCAACAGCCCGCTTGGCTCAGTAAATCAGGACCGCAGCTCGTGGACATTTGTGCTGCGCTAGGCAATACTGTTGGTGCTCCATCCTGCTAGCGGAGCGGACAAAGAGCTAATGTATTATGGCCTGCTGGGGTGGACACTGGCGCTCTATGGACAGCGGTGGAGGTGAGTCTGGAGCGCAGAGGCGCACTTAAAAGCAGGGTCAGATTCATGACTGTGACGGGCAGCTAAACACAGCAGCCTCAGTGCAAGAGAGAGAGATAGAGAATTTATGTAATTTTATATGATTTCTTGCTATTCCTTTCTACCTGTCAAATGAATAATCTTCATCTGTGTGCTGCTTCAAATTATCTGTCCAGCCATCCTGTCTCAACCTCACGGGCGAGACAGAAGAGTGACTTAGTTTGATAGTCTTTAGACTTCACTTTGTTACTTCAGCTTTTTATTTCATCTACTATTCCATCCAGTCAACAATTGTAACTCATTTAATTCATCTTATAATAAATCATTGATCCTGATCCAACGTAACTGAGACATCCAGTCTTCTATTCTGCTGGGAAGAAAACACAACGCAACTTTAAGGTGAACAGTGACTTCAGGTGAAAAGTCAAACTGGGAAAAAACCCAAAATCTAACAATGGATGAAAATAGAACAGAACAGAACAGAATAGAACAGGGCTGTTCCCAACAGAAGTTAACAGAAAATATGGAACTGATGAAGCTTATGGAAGAAAAGTGATGTAAAATGAAAAGTGGAAGAAAAGTAGTAGCGATGCCTGAGGCTGGTTCCTGGCCAGAACTCTCTGCTGAGCACAACAGCACAGGGGTTAGGCCACAGATACAGACACTCACTGCACTCATCAACCACCAACACCCCACTCTCCAGCTTCTGTCTCAAGCCTCTGTGTTGGCCTTGCAGACATATTAGGATGATGCACAACTCCTGCCTAGGAAGGGAGGGGAGCGGGGTGATATTTCATTTTAGTGGGAAGTGTTATTAACACTTAACTGCACTCCAGTCCAGAGAGCTTTAATATCCAATGACTTGAAATGAATGGAAAATATATGCAACTCTTTCTTACTGTCAGTATTCACAACCATCTCTGCTTCCTCCACACAGCTATCACACAGAGCCAGTGTGAAACAGTGTCGCTTTATATGTGCTTGATGTCTGAACAGAAAGACAATGTAAAATTAATGGAAATGAAAAAAAAGAAAAGAAAACATTTGTGGCAGCTGGGATTTAGAGGCAATTCCTTTGGCATTAGTAAGCCTTAGTCTATGAGGGATTCTTTGTGAGTGCTGGAATAAGGGATAAGCGGTCAGCAATTGTAGATTATCAGACTTCAAACACAATATCAGTCTTTTTGACAGCGGGTAAAAAATTGACAGGCGGGGGAGGGATTGAGGGTCCGGCAAGGCAGTGGCGCCCTGATACTGGAGATTAGAGGCTGCTGGCAGAGAGGCCTCCAGAGGGGAGAGGCACATCAAAGGACAGCCTGGAGAAAACACCCAAGGGAGTGAGGTGAGGAGGGGGGAGGCGCCACAGGTTATCACAGCTAATACCGAAATCATCCCCACTCGAAAAAAATCGAATGCAACCTCTGTGTGTGTAGAGTGAGATATGACAGGTATCCACATATAGAGGGCATGTATTAAAGTGATTAAGTTGCATTAACACATGCTGAAGTGCATATTAGATGACTTACAGGATAAGCTCACCTGTCACTGCCTACTCAACCTTATGATCTTCAAATACAAAATAAGCAGGGCAAAAGAGGGTGTTTTATTTACACTATAAATGCTCCAGCTGCCTGCTTCACATTTGTGTTATTCAGACTAGCAGTAATAAGATGAAGATAAGAGGTTTGGGATGTAATTATTTTGGATCTTGAGGCTTGTCCTCAACCATACCTCAACCATGAGAGCAAAGCATGGAGCATTAAAGGGGAAATCTGTTGTGAATCAATCCATAGCCCTGTTGTTTGAGGTCATAGAATAAAATTTTCTTTTCCTACTGACAGCATTTAGACTGAATTTTTCCTTTATCATTTCCCTACACATCCAAGATATCCTCCCATCCCTCTCTGTGAATGTGGTAGAACCACATGGACTTATCTTAGCCAATCACCAGAGTTCAGGTCATAAGGTCATAATGGCATCTGAGCATTTCAAACTTCAGTGTAATTCCAAAAGTTGTAAACATCATTAAAGGGATCCACCCTACGCTGACACTTTTGGTCATAACATCAAAACTAACAATGGTAAATTGATGAAACTCACATACGATATGGATGAATAGGGCTTCTAGAAATCAGGGAGTGTGAAAAATGGTGGCACCATATTTAATCATATGCCCAGTTCACATAACTAGTTTATTTATTTATTTGTATACATAACACATTACAAACAAGAGTAATAGTGCAATGGATGATTATATAAAACTATACTGTGAACCACTGATAAATAACCCATGTATATAAATTTACTAGCCATAGGTTTTTAGATTAGATGGCAAAATTTGTGGTTTTTGCCATTTCCTGACCTTATAACCACATTTCATTAAAATTAAATGATTTTAGTATTCATCTATGGTGTGACCTTAATTATAGCTTAAATTATTGACCTAGTAACTTAATAGGTCATTTTATTTAGTCTTTCTAAATGAAATATAATAAAAATAATCAGCGCTGCCAGTTTTTATCATATTTTTCCCCCATATATTTGCAATTAGTAAAACATTAAATAAATAATAAATATTAAAAATTATCTCTATATTTTTTATGTAAAATTTGGGGGGAAACAATACCCTAGACAGGCAAGGATCCATATATGGTAATTTCATTGACAAAAGTCAAAAAACTAAAACAAATCTTCTAGCAACAACACTCTAGGATTCAAATATTAAATTCCAAGGGTTTCAATGAGTGCCCTATAAAGGGTTCAGGTGGAGGGAGACATAAGGAGGAAGAGGAGCCCTCCTGAATGGGCTGAATCAGTCTGTTTACATTACATCCATACAAACATGGGAGACACAGGGAAATACAAAGACAGTTGATAGCCATCGGGCTAAGTGCACGCTCACGTGTACGCACACACACACACACACTAACACACACACACACACCTTCTTCTCGTCACCCTCCTGCAGCAGCTGCATGTTGCTGCGTCTCTGGCTGTCACCGCGGCGCAGGGTGGCACTGTGATGCTCCAACAGGTCCGGCGGGGGTGATACACTCCGTCCCTGAGGGTCCACCCAGGTGTACACATGATTGGTCACATAGCCACCTGGAATGCGGCCTACTGACCGCACCGACATACACAGCTTTTTACTTCCCTTCAGAACCTGAGAGAAGAAAGAAAGAGACAAACAGGGAGAGAGAAAGGCAGACAGGTAGACAGACAGAGAGAAAGACAGACAGACAAACAGACAGACAGAAAGGTCAGAGAAAGAGAATAATTAATTCAATATTTTCTCTGGATAAACAACCTATACACTCAAGTGGATACATCTGTGTTATGCATATCAAGATCCATCAAAGGAAAACAAATATAGAACAAACATGGATTTGTCACTAAGGACTTATTGCTTGCTACACTTGTTATGTAGGACAGTATGTGAGATGTTTTACAAGTAGAGTAGATTTCAGAAGGAAATGTGAGTCTGATGTTCAGTCTCATATCAGATAGTTATCTCTTACTTTCCAAGAAAAAATTCTCTATCACAAACCATATGGAAAAATACCATACATTCATAAATACAAACACAAAAATAGGCACACGCCTACCAACATATATTCTTAAACATGTACATCTCTCTGTCTCTGTCTGTCTCTCTCCTACAAACAGACACACTCTCACACACTCACGCACACACTGAAGGAGTGTGTGTAATCTATTGAGGTTGGTTTCTGTGGTTCTGCTATGGCTCATTGCCTCCTGATAAGTTGTGCTGATAGGCTGGCTGCAGCAGCTGCGTGTGGCCTCCTCTCAGCATCATACCGCAGTTGCATCTCAGCATAACACATCAAAAGCTCACACACACCAACCTACCTAAACTCCATTTACACATTCACAAGCACACACATACAAACACACTCACACACACACCAATGCACAACTACACGCTGCATGCTGACAGTAGAATCACATTGATTCCAGGATGCATTCATAAATATTTATCCTGAGATCTTACAGCGTTCTGTTCTGTGCTCCCCAATAGACACAAACATTATCTCTTTCTTCTAAAACATTGGCCTTCTATCAGACAATAGAGAGAGAGCACACAACCTAGTGTGATGAGGGCCTAATAGAACCCTCCTTAACAGCAACTTCCATCTGGTTTGATCGAACCCAGTTGCACAGGCACAGGGTGAAAGAACAAATTGTTAACCTGATAGGACCTGGGACAATGGCCATGCGGTTCAGTCAGCGCCACTCACACACACCGTGGAATTCACAGGCGCTACTGCCAAGTTGAGCCACTGCAAAGCTTTGGAGTTGCATCCACGGCATGGTGGTGATAAATTAGTCGGTTTTCTCAGGAGGAGGTGG
The DNA here is from genome assembly GCA_027481765.1 of Tenualosa thibaudeaui. Lineage (NCBI taxonomy): Eukaryota > Metazoa > Chordata > Actinopteri > Clupeiformes > Clupeidae > Tenualosa > Tenualosa thibaudeaui. The sequence continues at coordinate 10,489,224 of JAIFZK010000014.1, forward strand.
AATGTTTCGGGCGAGACATGGGAAGTGAATTTAGAGTCCAGTCGAGAGCACCCCTCCCTCGTTCTCCCCTCTCTTCTCTTCACCCCTCTCTTCTCCACTCACCACCCCTCCGCAATCTGTGGTGATTTATGAGATCCGACGTTCATTTTCTCTGAAGCGCTCGGCTGAGAAATCCACCTTTACGTTCTACGGAAAGCAAATGAGCGGGGTTGGGGACATTTTGGGGTTGTCAGGGGGAGGGGGGGGGGGTTTCTTGGTAAATACACCTCTGCAAAACGGCAACGGTAAATAACTCTCACTGAGCATGGCAGCAATAATCCTGACATGCTCTCCCCACCTCACACTGCTGACTATGCCAGCCGAGAGTGTCAGAAGAGATAGGAAGTGACAGAAGGCAAGTGAAAGAGCAAAGGTAAAAGACGCAACTGACTCAATAACAACAACAGTAACAACAACAACAACAACAATGATACTATTTAAAAGAGACAGTTGTTATATGGAGACAATGGTAGAGAGAGAGAGAGAGTACTAACTGGAGGTGCATTGGCCTGATTCCTGCCCCACAACAGTATGATTGAATTTTAATGTTCCATCTGGCTCCTAGGCCCTGAACCCTCAAAGACAAAACTGGCATGAATCTACTTCATGATTGGCTGACAAAACTCGCATGAATCTACTTCATGATTGGCTGATTCATGTCAGTCTTTGAGGAACCAGGGCTTATTGTTAGGGAGGCCATTGGGATTCATCCAATATCTATCATTATAGGAATCACCATACATTAATTTACAATTCAGTTGCAGCCCACAGTTCATTTATTCTGGCATATTATCATTAGACATGTAATTCTGTGCTTTCCACTCAGTTGCCGAAGATCAGTGTAATGTGCATTTAGAGTGCTTTGGCTTTAGTGCTTTAGTAAAACTCCTGTCTGGTAGTATATCCTCTGTAATTTGGAAGTGGGGCATCTACAAGCAGGATGCTTTTTATTTTTATTTTAACACATGCAACTGAGCCTTCTCATAACATCTTTTCAGGACATAGGCAAATGAAATAAGCTGCAAGGCCAATATAATAGGAAGAGGATTTGGCTGCATGAGCGAGCCAATGCGGGGAGAATATTTGCCTTCTCTTAGCTCAGCGCAGGGACAGCGGATGGATGAGGCTTCCCGTACGGCTCTGCCTACAGGCAGCAGCGCTGGCCCACTCCTCTCTGCTCAGGCTCAGTAAAACACTCACAGCTAATTGTTTCCTGGTAATCTGCAGCGCTTGGCAGGTCAGTTTCCCCAAGTGTGCACCTGAACATACACACACACACACACACACACACACACACACAATATGCAGGGGACTGAAGTCCAGAGAGACTAATAAAACATCTCAGTAGATGATCCTCTCATCCACACAGACGCACTCACAGAAACACACACACACTCACGGTTGCAGGAAGGGTTGCTGAGCTCTGGCAGGCATACACAAACATAAACACATAGGGCAACAGCAGCACCACCCGTTACTATTAGCATAACAAAGAGGGGCCAATTACAAGATCATAAGAAGTAATTAGGTCTGTTTAGCTGTGGCGTGTGTTCAGAATCAGATTATTCCGTTCCGCTGGGTAAACAGAGAAGGAGGTGTGTGTATATGTGTGTGTGTGTGTGTGTGTGTGTGTGTGTGTGTGTGTGTGTGTGTGTGTGTGTGTGATTGTGTGACAGAATCATTAAGCCTGAATGAAAAGACATGTTATATTGGTGAGCTAAACACTGTATACAACACAGAAATGAATAGAATAGCCAGTGACAGTACTGCTGCTGCTGCTGTGTGCGTGTGTGTGTGTGTGTGTGTGTGTGTGTGCGCGTGTGTGGAGGCAATGGTCTAGTATAGAGAAATCGATTCTGCTCCAGTGCCTTCATCACCCGCTGATCAATCAGACCTGCACTGTGAGTGGGGTGGGCAGGGGTGACACCACAGAAAAGTGAGCCAGCACGCGTCCAGCATGACACTGTTAATGTGCCTGTTAAAGTAGGCAGAAACTAGTGTATTGTGTGTGTGTGTGTGTGTGTGTGTGTGAATGTGTATGTGTATGTGCATTAGTATTTAAATGTGTCTGCGCATGTGCATTGTGTGTGTATGTTTATGTGTGTGTATGTGTGCATGGTGTATGTATTTGCATTTCGGACAATCCTTTTGACTCCACAGATCTAGAACGCATAAGTGCCCGCTACTGTGGTGGCATGTGTGTGTGTTTTGTTGTGGGTGGGTGACGGGTGGGGGGCGTGTTGTGTGCTAATCCAGTAATCCTGTTGCATGAATGAAAAACACACATGCTCACCAGTAAGTCTACTGTATATGCAACTGTGCTGTGCTACGCCGTGTTGCGTGTTGTGCAGTGTGGCACAGTGTTGCCAGTGTCAGTGTTCTGAGAATGGGGGCTGGGGGGAGGGGTGAGCAATGTTGGGTGCATTAATAAAGCTTTGACAGCAGCTTTTAAACACCTAATGGACTGCGGCCATTAGCCAGGCTTGCATCAGCACACAAATATCAACATCAAACTCACGCCTAATGATACACAGCATTTGTTTTTCTTCTCACTCTCTTAGCAACCCCCTCCATCTTGTCTCTCCCTTGATTTCTCACTAAGTAGATGTCCATCTCTTTGATGGTAGGGTCTAGTCACTTCAATTAACACATCACAGTGATTTATAAATGGGCTCATACAAAAAGTCCCAGCAGGATGTTCGTTTCAGGAAGCTCACTCTTTTCCAGTGAACATCTTTTTGTAAGGTACGATAAGCTAGACTGATATTAGGCATAAGCATTAGTTGTATAGTGGTTTACTATCCAAAGTAAGCTTAACAAATAAGTTCTCCATGTTCATCGCCAGTTCAGGTGAGCTAAAGTAAAATAATGGGGATTCTCAGTCCTATCAAACAACTCATGCTCCATGCCCTTGAACTTGAACTTGGTCATGGCATGTCTGTTGTATGTGGTCCTGCTTTCATCAAGTAACATGTAATGGCCACCTCAGAGTTACATTTTACATTTACATTTATGCATTTATCGAATGCTTTTATCCAAAGAGACTTACAAAAGAGGATAACATTCAAGCAACAACACAATGAAAGAAACTAACAAAGAGTGCATATTGCCAACATAAAACTTGCATTATCTTAAGTTGAAAGTGCAATAGTGTAATAAAAGTGCAGTACAAAAAAGAGGTTAAGTGCATTCCTGGTATTCAGAAATCAAGCCAGGAGATAGCACTTGGAAGGTCATTCCACCAGCATGAGAAAATTCTGGATTGACCTGCACAAGGTATTGGTCGTGATAGATAACGTTCCCTGGAGGAACGAAGTGGCTGGCGGGTGCCATAGGGCATAGGACAATGCTATTTACAGCAAAGGAGCATTTCTGTCTTTTGACCTTAGTGAAAAAGTGTAAATCCTTGTGGCTCTGAGAAGCAGCTATTTACTGTATGTGTCTGTGTGTGATTGAGTGCATCCTGTACAGTTCTGTGCAGTTCTACTTTCAGCACCTCTCAAAGGGGAAACACTGACGCAGGATCAGGACTGAGCCGTCTATATTTACACCTCGTTCACCCTTACTCACCATAGGGATTAACCCAATCACATAACAACACTCCAGCTCGAAGAGGAACTCTATGGACAGATCTTAATTCACATGTCTCAAACATTCATTCATGCACTTTGTGTGTGTGTGCTTTCGGCAAGGTCTGACGGAGCAGTGTGAAGAGGCGTAAGGTAAAGTGAGAGACACAGAGAGACTCAACATCAGAATAAGCCTGCATTAAGTCGGCATGGTCTGATGAATCCCTCCAGCTTACTCTACGCTTGGGCGCCCTGGTGTAAACAAAAACACTGGCCACGATGTAGCAGGGACTACGAATTAGCCTGCAGTGCTGACTGCTTACTATGGATGAGGAGGATGCTTGAATAGACTAATTAAGTCAAAACAAACGGGTTAATTGCTATTGGCATCTTACAGCAGATGTAAGCAACACCAGCAGATTTTCTAAACTTATCTGCTACATTTACTTTCAGTCCAAGCCCTCCCTTCCTTCTGTGATGCTAGCCATGAATGGCCCTATCTTTGGAACTGTGATCATGGCGTAGATTCCAGTTTCAGTCACACATTCCAGATGTCAACAGGACCCCAAAAGATCACGCTAGAGAACAGAATGTAAAGCCTGCTCCCTAAATTATAAAGAAAAATATTACTTAGAGGCAACTTTCTCCTGATATATTAATAAGTTCTCAAGGGGAGGTCACCAGGAGAGCCATTACCTGGTCTGCATTCAGTGGAGCTTTAGGCAACTGCAGCATTTGAAAGTGCAATTGAATTAAGTTAAGAATCAACTGTCAAATGTCCTGAGGATACAATATACAGTATGAGGTGGCTGTGTTGGGATTAATTACAAAGCTTTAAGAACATAATACTATATTACATAATACTTTATATTGTTGGAAGAAATTCATTCAGCAACAAACTGAATACTCTCATGGGTCTATCTGACCAAAGAATGTCTGTGAACTTTTAAAAAAGAGTATTCCTGACATTTTCATGACACACCACAGAGTCCAAGCCTTGCCAGGTGTCTGTCACATGTCTGAAAAAAGGCTCAAAGCTCATAACTGCCCCACACTGGGGGAAGCAGTAAGTCTGGTGTATCTCAAGAGCTCCTCATTAAAATAGAAAGCTTTAAAGTTTTGGGCGTCTTCGAAAACAATTGGAGGTCCATTTGCCGGCATGTGGCTGGCTCGTCGAAATCAATTATGGCCTCCCCGCATGCTGACATGGGTACAGCATTTCACGCTTAAATGCCTCCCCCCACAGCAGGTGCCTGAGACGGACGTGCAATTTCCCACTAATTATCTGTGGGGTTTGTTCATGACCACCTAGCAATGGAGGACCGATTAATGGGCGCTCTCCTATGCTATGTGGAACTTTCTAGACACCCTGTGTTATTGCGACAATATTGCAAGGAAGAATGGTATTCTCAGAATTATTAGCCACACTGTATTTCACCAGAGCTTAGTATAGACTCACCAGTTTCTAAATATACACATATTCTAGCTCGGCACTGGGCTCTCTCATGAGAGAAAATCTGACAGGGTATCTTTCCCCCCCATCACACTTTTCACTTTCTGATCTGAAGTGAAGATGAAATTCAGCTTCTGAGACCTGTGTGTGGGGGAGTAGTTAGATAAGTGGTAAAGATGCAAAACAAAAAAAAACTTCCCCGGGAATCTTCCCCTTGATCATTTTATGATCTATTAGGAGCTTTGAAACAAGACCACAGGGAAGAGGATCAAGCGATTCACAACTATGCAGAATAAATTATAAAAAGAGAGATTCCATCCTCTCTGTAGGCTATGGTCTTTCAAATTGAAAGTTTAGAAATGCTACAGCAATTTATGGAAAGGTTCAGACGCATGTACAGACATGGGAATACATTCATTTGCGGGTGTGGTCTGCCACAATATTGGTTTGCTTTTTGTGCAGTCCAGTGCGGTGCAGTGCGTGTGTGTGTGTGTGTGTGTGTGTGTGTGTGTTTTCCAAGCAGGGTGTAGGGGGATGTACAGCAGACTCTAGCAGTCTGTTACATGAAGAGGACACAGCAGGTGTGAATACTGAAGAGAGTTTTCTATTAGGCCCAGTCTTTCTCATAGTGTTTGGCAAACGTGCTTTCTGTCAGAGAGCATGGCACATGAAGACAGACACACACACACTGGAGCAGAATCGATCTCTCTGTACTAGGCCAGTGCCTCCACACACACACATACACACACACACACACACACAGACATGCAACTTATTCCCATTACCTTAGAGCCTGAGTTCCTGTCTTCTGCTTCATGTGCTAGATCAGTGCCTGATATCTGACACAGGAAGACTGAGAGATGTATTCTGAGCACTGACTACATTACATCTGCCTTTTCCCTTGCCTATAAAACCTTGATGAATTGAGCAGAATGCAGAGTGAGATAGTGAAGGTATGTGTATGTGTGTGTGTGTGTGTGTATGTGTGTGTATGTATGTCAGAGAGGAAAATGAAAGGCATGTGATGAAGAAAAAAAAAACACGAGAGAAATGAAGAGCTGTGTCAGACAGCTCTCTTGTTGCCAGAACGGATCAGTCAGTAGCAGTCTGACAGGTGAGTGAAGTTTATTAAAATAGGGGCTATATTTAAGTCATCACCATAACATTCCCATTAGCCACACAATCAAAGCATGACAGCCCCCCTCCCTTCCGACACATACACACATACACACACATACACAATAGTGGAAGCTCACAGTCATAATTTGCAAAAGCAAGCAGATCCCACCTTAAGCTGAGCCAATGCCAGGCCAACACAGCCAGCTCTGGCCTCCAGGTCATGATAACCTTTCCAGTTATTGTATTTGCTAATTAAATAAAGCGAGAAACTATGCAGGCATACCTGCATATTATCCTCCATATCCATCATTCTGCAGCACAGTGGAGCAGAGCGGAGTGTAGTGGAGTGCACTACTGTCTGGGGTTGCATCTATCTGTACTGGAAGAAGACTAGCCTTAGTCCACAATTAGCCATAGCAGGAGTGCTCCCCTTATCTATGTCATGGATGTGATGGAAATGCGCTGAGGAGCAAAACGTTATCGTTGGATACGGATAATCCTTAAACCCAGCCTAGAACTGCCTCAACACTGGTTTCTCATGTGGAAATTGCTAGAATCACATCTACTTGCATAGTGCATGGAATAGGACAACACAGGGTTCATTGACATGAATGTTGATAATAGCTTAACGCTCATCATATAAAAATTATCATTATTGAAATGATGGCATGATGGTTTGGAAGTATCCTATTGGATGTGACAAATGGCATATGCCGTCCTACTGATGACACTGACTGGAATGTTTTGAAGATTTATGTATATGTCCTGAGAAGCATCCTAGCTTCTGTGGCTCCAATTAGCTGTTGCAGGGCCTCATTATAATGGCTATGCTCATGTACAGAGAAGATGGATGGCTCCTTAATTCATGTCGTATATTAGATGGCTCCTGTAATGATGGTCCTGTTTGTGTGTGTGTATGTGTGTGCGCGCGTGTGTATGTGTGTCTGTGTTTGTGTGTGTGTGTGTGTGTGTGTGTGTATTTGTGTCTGTGTCTGTGTCTGTGTTTGTGTGTGTGTGTGTGTGTGTGTGTGTGTGTGTGTTTGTGTCCACCTAGCCCCATGGCCATCTTCCGTCTTTGTGTTTCCCTTTAAACCCTGAGCCTCTTGCATGCTGGAATTGGGAGCAAGATGAACCAAGCACCTCTGAGATTACAGTGAGAAAGTGGGCGTCTTCCATTATTTTCTTGGAGGACACACAGAGATACTCTAACACACATTTGGAGCCAAGGACACACACACACACACACACACATGCACACACATGGACACACATGGACACGCAATCACATACGTTCAAACCCACATAGACTCTATGCTCTTTCCTTCTCCATCTGAGTGAGGTGTCAAGCACACACACACACAGATACTAGAGCACACCCGCACACACACACACACACACACACACACACACACCAAATCCCACAGCTACCAAAAGTAACAGCAGCAATGGGACTGGAGCAATTGAATGGCAGATGAAAGTCCAGAGGGATCTAGGCTCAAAAGCTCACCCTTTTACCCAGAGCAGACTCTTACAGCACACACACACACACACACACACACACACACACAGAGACTGACTTCAGCACTGCTTCAGCTGCACTCCTGTTTTCTCCCACAGGACCAAAGTTAACCTCACACAGACTACATGTTTTACAAGGTCTAATAGGTAACCACAAAACTCACACTACAAACAAACCGAGCAGTTTTCATATTTAGTACAAAATTAGCCCTCTTCCCTGGGGGCTGTACTGGGGCAATATCCAGAAAAAGAAGCAACCACTTTGATAATTAGGCCTTTCAACACTTCTGACTGTAATCTAAAATGGAGAGTGTCAGACCTATAATTCTCTTCAGCCCACTACATTTAAATAAGGTGATATTCCCCCTACGCAGAACTGCCTCTCCCCTGCATTTACCTCCAATTCAAAAGTTGAGTTTTAATGCAAAGGTCATCATATATTACAGAAAATGATAAAATTGTGCACCCTAGGGAAACCCATCCTCCACTGACACACAACGGGTCTGCAGCCTGAAGTAGAGATTCTCCCAGAAGGCTGTGCGTCAGCTCTGATAACTGTTAAACTGCCAACACACTCAAGCCGACGTGTGCCCTGGAAAAAAAAAATGCTTCTTTGCCTTGGGTGATAAACATATAGGGCTAAATTTATGTTCATGCACATACTCTGCTGACATGCACACGCACACACACACAGCCATATCTTTTAGAGAGAGAGAAAATCCTCCCGTCAGCAGTGAAATAAATCCACACACACACACACACACAGACACACACACAGACACACACACACACACACCAGATTCACTACTATGTTTCTTTCTCCTGTCCTCATCTCCTGTCTGTTCTCCCTCTTTCTCTCTCAGCTTCTCTCCTCCCCCGTGTCTCATCACTCTCACTTTGTTGCTGTCTCCTTCTCAAACGGGGCACCATCTGCGTTTCCGTCCATCAATTTCAGACCCATCACAGATGTTGCTTTTCCACATTTTTTTTCACTTTCTCTGCCCTGATGTTGTTTCTATTGTGAAACGAGTTGTCATCAATATGTCTTTGTTTCTCTGATGAGGCTCCATATTCATTTCTGTCTCCTGCCTGTCTGTCTCTCTGGCTTCCCATCTTCATCTTGCTGTGTCCTTTAAAGAAAGGCCAGCGCAGACAAGGGATGAGGGACGTTCATCTCCCCCAATGAGAAGTGACAGATGTGGGATTGCTCCGGCCCTCTCTCACTCTTTTCATCATGACCTCCCATTAACTACTAGACCACACAGACGAGCACTACAGTACACGTGTGTCCATACAACACAGAACACTCACACAAACGCATGCACGCATGCATGCATACACACACAGACACCGACACACACACAGACACACCCATACTCACACACACAGATTTCTGAGTTCTCTTACATTTTCTCTCTCACAGATACACACACACACATGCATGCATGCGCACACATACAGCATACATTATTACATTGAGCTAAAAGAGTTTCCTCCTCTTCCTGAGATGCTCTACAGAATATTTATGTAACAGAAACACTCACACATACACATTTACAAACAGTCAGACACACAGACACACACACACACACACACACACACACACACAAACCCTTCAGCTTGCGTACATATGTTCATGACCCATATGGATGTTCTGTCATATCTGCATTCCAATTCATTGGCTTGCCCTTCATATGGACACCAGGAACGCAACAATGAATAATGGACAGAAGGCTTCTCCATTCCACATATTATCAACATGCTAGGATTGGCTACAGTGGACTTCCAGTCATGCCACTCAACACAAGACAGCCAATGCCCCTTTAGTGGAGGTGAGTCTGTGGGAGGGCGGTGGGTGTGGATTTTAACCCACTGGCCCCTTTAAGACCCTGTCCTGAAGCAGAGGTTGAGGAGACCTGCTGACACATGCTTTGAGCCAGCAGAGACACTAACAGTGGCACCACTGTGTGATGAGAGGCTAGCAGGTATACACACACATACACACACACACACACCACAAACATACACTCATACACGACAAAAACATTAACACACACAGAGATCACAAATACACACACATACCATAGATGTGCACACACACACACACACATACACAGACACACACAAACACACACACATGTACACACTGATAAAGAAGCACACACTCAAAAGTACATACATACATAACAACCATTCTCTATATATATCTAACCCCAAGGGTTGTTTAGCCCTGTTGGAGTTGTTTCTAAAGCAGGAAGTCTATATAACGCTCATGACTCACTGACTGCTCACTGCATCAGGAATACAGCTCCTCATCTGATGTGAGTCACGGCTCAGTGCTTCACCAACTCGGTCTCTCCGTAATGAACAGATTGTCTCCAGAAGTCAATCGGCACATTTTCCTTTGCATCGGTGACGATTTGTCATCCGCCACTCTTCACAATCGACCTGACACTGTTTTGGCATGCCTAATGGACTTCGTCAGAGTTGCGCTACTCGCATAACCGTTTATTTGACTCTCTTTCTTTCTTTCTTTCTGTCTTTCTTTCTAGCACTCTCTCACAAACACTTCTAAACAATAACACTCAAAAACTACTGTATATCTCTCAAATATTATTTTTCTAAACATTTTACTCTTTTTCTGTCACACACACACACACACACACACACACACACACACACACACACAACACCCACACAGAAACACACAAAACCCATAGGTCTATATTTTTCTTCATAAACTTTCTTCATAACATCTTTGTCATCTCTCTGTTGAGCCCTTCCAGCAGTTGTGAATAGCAGGTTTTCATTCAAGAGCAGCATGGAAACATCTATTAAACTTCTATCCAAGGTCCTGGGCCTTGGCTGCAGGACTAGGGCAGCCATGGCCTACTGGTTATGGCTTTAGGCTTGAAACCAAAGGGGTGGCTGGTTCAATCCAGTCCAGTCCAGTGGACCATGGTTGAAGCAAGGCACCTAACCCTGGGCACTGCTGTGTGTGTTTCACTAATTTGCACAGTTGGGTTAACTGCAAAGCCCAAACTTCCTTCATGGGATGAAAAGGACTCATGGGGTATTACCAGCACAAGAGGGTGGCAATGCTCAACATACATGGCACTGCTTTCAAATACTGTCCAGTGCAATTTTGATGAAGCCTGTCAGTTTCATTGAGGTTGAGATAGCTCTCCCTCTCTCTCTCTCTGTGTGCGTGTGTGTGTGTGTCTGTGCCTGTGTGGTTGTGTGTCTAGAAATGTTTGATGAGCTTGATTTGAGCCGTAGGCTTAGAGTTACATAGCAAAAAAGTCACAGTCACAGTAAATCATGGGCATTACTATTCAATACTATCTGCATTCTTTCAAACACACACACACACACACACACACATACACACACTGTTGTCACGCAGGTACATTCACAAAGTCAAGTGAGCATTGCTTGATACTAACTACTTGATTATGCTAATAAGTACAGGTATCACATACTGTAGGAAGCATGAAAGCAAATACTTACTGAGAGTTTATATAAAATATCTCATACACACATACACACACACACACACACACACACACACAGCTCATTCAGATGACACAACTCAGGATAAATTTGATTGTTATCTGCCTATCTTATACCCAGCAGCAAATGTATGGGGGGAGAGAGAGAGAGGAGAGAGAGGGGGAGTGAAAAAGAGACAGATAAAGAGAGAGAGAGAAAGACAGAGAGAAGAGAGCGAGAGATTTGTCAGCTTACCTCTGCAATTACACTTCCCTCTCTCCAAGTGGAGGTTTAATTATTCAATCAATTTCGAGAGTTGACTGACCCTTACATTCTCTCTTTCACTTCATCACACCTTGTTCCTTCTCATCCTCCCCTGGAGCTGATTACACAAAGGGTCTTTATTTGTGTCACCATCTCAGAAAGAGGAACCACATCAGCCACTCTGTTTGTCCCTCATGGGAACCACTACTGATACAGCTCTCTAAAGAAGAGAAGAGACCCTATTGTGCTAATGTAATTTTATTATTGCATGTTTATGGTTGTGCGCATGGCTCCAGTCTTTGGCACTGAATGCTGCATTGTATAAGTGTGTGTGTGTGTGTAACCTTGTGTACCAGACGGAAACAGCCTGAGAGAAATTATTTTGTCAAAGATCTAATGGCTCCAAGAGTCCCAAAAAGTTTTTGAAAAGGAAATTTTAATCCTCCGTATGCTTTGCCAGACAGCCAGATTGGAGAATGCAATTTAACACAGTCCCCGAATTCAATATAAATTCAATAGAAAGAGTCTGAATTGTGTCCACCTCAATTACTTGTTAAACAGCCTGGTCACAGGCCGCATGGCTGTGAAGAAGGGAGCAGTCTAAGCACTCCGATAGGGGCCCGCTCTGGTGCTTTTAATTCCCCCCAATAAAAGACTTCCCCAGCAGATTGTCTCATTCTCTGCTCCATTTAATTACCATTCAGTCACAAATATCTAAATTGCCCAGGAGAAGTCAGGTGGACTTTCTTCTTTCTCCTTCCATGACTTGTTCTGAGTTTTCTGCTTTAGGGAGTGAGGAAGGTCTCCATAGATCCTTCCCCACAGACAATCAAGGATTGTGGCTTGTGGCTCGGGTTTGCAGACGGGCCTTTGTGCAGGAGCACTACCCAAATGAAATTAACTGGGATGGAATGGGCTGTGGAGCAGTCATGGCTCAGTCCCAAGGTTCTGTTCCTCCAGGAGTTCGACTTCAGTGGTCTCAGTTTTGTGTACATGTTGCGTCTCTCTCACTCTCTCTCTGTCTGTCTGTCTGTCTGTCTGTATGTCTGTCTGTATGCCTGTGTACCTGTCTCCCCCTGTTCTGCAGGACATGTGCACAAAGCAGCAAGTTCTCACAAACACACGCAGACAACAAAACCAAAACAAATACACACAGCAATGCACCACCACAACAGACTTAAACCTAACCCTGTTCCTGTCAGTAGAGATGAAAGCCTTGCTCAGGAAATCGTGCATTACAAAACCAGCAGCCAAGCAGCATCTCCTGTTCCATTTCAATGCTTTGAGTGTCATGTCCACACCATAATAGATAGATAGATAGATAGATAGATAGATAGATAGATAGATAGATAGATAGATAGATAGATAGATAGATAGAAGTGGCCTAGACACTGCAATCAGTTACTCAATTAGTTCACTGTCTGACTCTATTAGGTAAGTGAGTTATGTCCGATAACATAATCCTGCTTCAAACAGGCAAGGACTACAGATATGACAGGCTGCAAACATGACAGGATGTGACAAGATGTCATCCATGTCTTTTTTTTCTGAAGCATGCAAGGCATCTGTGTGATCCCACCAACTCAAAAGGCAAAGATTTTAAAGTGAGTGAAGTATGAACGTATGGCCTGTGTTCCCTGGTGGCATTCAGACAATAAAAAAACTGGTCTACATTTCAACAAGAAGATACACATTAATGCCAAACACACACACACACACACACACACACACAAGTAAAGCATATCTCCTCATGCTCACTAGGGGCTCGATGACCTTAAGTCTAGAGATTGACAGATGACTGGACAAAAGGGGACATTTAAATGGATTCTAGAAAGCAAAGAATTATGATAGCAGAGGTTGCAGAGAGGTTTACATCCAGTTGAAGACAGACTGACATAGAAACATGCACAAATGCGCGCGCACACACACACACACACACACACACACACAAATTTAGCTGAATATGTTTGGTTGGAGCACACATGCATGATTCTCTCTCTCTCTCTCTCCGACCCCCACCCCCACACACACAGGTTTTGTCTTCTGTTTTATAAACGGAGGTATTTATAGTGTGCCCAGGGCCACAGACCACAACCCTCAGCTCCCTAACATTTCCCACTAGATGCCTTCATAATCACAAAGCTGCACATCCCAAATGGCCACCAAAAGCTGATAAATATCAACTCATTTATGGGCATAACCATCAGAAGGTCCATAAACACACAATTTGCTCCTCGGAGCTGTTTACCCAGCCCTTCACAGTGGTTTGGAGTCAGACAGAATTGATTTAGAAAAACAAGGCAGTTGGTCCAAGGGGAATCACCTCATTTTGACAGCAGATATCACCACGGGCTCTCTCGGAACCCCCACCACACCCCCCCAAACCTCTCATCTTTGTCTTTCACTCACCACTGATCTGCAGCAGCAACTTAAATGAGAAATTCACAGCATGGGGCACTCTCTCAGCATTCTGTGCCACTCTCGCCATCATGGGTACGTGTGTTGTGTAAACTGAGTTTTTCCTAAGCGAAAGATGTCAAATAATGTCTAGAGATAGGTATTCTGTGGGGAGGATCACAATGATTTTTATTTAATGAAAGTGCGTGTGAATTCACTGACTGCAGTTGGGACTGTTGGGGTAGCCCCTTGAGTCGTGGATCTGCCCAAGGTTTCTTTCTAGACTAACTAAACATAAGGGAGTTTTTCCTTTTCCTGCCCCTGTTGCTCTTGGGTGCTCCTGTGAAGCGCCACAAGACAATACTATTGTAAAAGGCGCTGTATAAATAAAACTGAATTGAATTGAATTGAATTGACTATTTTCACATTAGAGAAGATACACTGCAATGACGATGTAATCAGGAAGTGACCAGAGAACATCCTGTTTCACTCTGACATAGAGGTCTGGATTGGAGTCTGGTCTGGAGCTCTGTTGCTATAACTACTCACCGTAAGGCTTTTTTTGCATGTGTGTTGAAATGCCTCAGAAAAATACAGTTAATGGACTTGACTGCAATTTATTTGTTTCCATTTTTGGTGCGCTGACACATCTGCCAGGCGGCCTGTAGAGTCATAAGTCCTCATTTTCTTCACACACACACTCATCTCCACAGAAGTATGAGCAAAACACACAACAGAGAAACAAAAGGAGACAGAGACAGACAATGGAGAACAAGAGAGAGAAAGAGAGCGCAAGAGGGAGACAAACACAGAGAGACTGAGGTAAAAAAAACACAAAAGGAAAGGACAAAAGGAAACAGACAAAAGACAAGTGTTTACATCCCAACTTTAGAAACCTTTGCAAAACAAAGTTTTTGTCCACTTATATTGATTCATTAAGCTTCTTAAGACCTTGTACTCACATGCACACACAAACAGGGAGAGAGAGAGAGCGGGCAAGAGATATTTGTGTTAGAGCACATGGCTTGGAGCCACAAGTTTCTCCAGATAGACATGCCAACCCATCAGCATAGCCATAAATAACCGATGCGTGTGGTACAAGCTTGTGATGACTTTATGGGCCCCATTTCTCCTCCCTAATCTATTACAAAGCATGACATGACCTCCTAATGATGGAGGAAATGAATTGTGAGGGTGAGTGTATGTGTGCACGTGTGACTGAGGTACACTGGTTTGTCATCCCTTGGTAGCTTGTCATCCATTACTTCAGTGACACTATTAGTGACCCTTAGTGTCTCCCTTTGTCCTGATGTACATTGCCATGGAGGTAAGGCTGGTATTTGCTGCTCACCTTCTTAACCAAAGGTTGTTTGAATGTTTGGAACTTCCAAACATTGGCAGCCTAATTGTAGCTATGTGCTAGGAAGTCCAGAGTGTACTGAATAAGGGTATGTTCCATGCACAGGATATGATGTCACAAATAGAACTATGCTCACAGTGACTGACACTGACTGACAGATTAGCTTGTCTGGTACCTCTCTGTAGGTTGCAGTTAACAAGCTATTAGCCCCCTCATCCAGGAGCCTGACTTCAATGGGACTCAGCCAATGGGACCCAGCATGCTGCAGCCCCGAAACCAGGAGCACTCGGGCCAAATTATCTTCAACAGCACATGCGAGAGAGTATAGCCGCAACGGTGTTTGGCAACCGTGTCTCAGTGACGTCAACAACACAGCTGCATTCTCACCCACACCATCTTATGGAGAGGCCTGAAAGCGCAACAATTAGGGGAGCGAGGGAAAAACTGTGAGAGAGAGAGAAGAGAGGAGAGGGTGGGCTGGAGAGAAATGAAGAGGAGATGGCCGCCGAAGGGCCCTTTGAAGTGCCGTTGTGTTTCGTAAACACAGGACCACGGGAGGCTACATGGTGGAGTGGAGCTGGCAGGCACTGCATCACCACCAACCATTCTACAGGAGTGGAGCGGGGGGAGATGGAGAGGGACAGAGAGAGAGAGAGAGAATGTTATTTATAGGAGGCTTTGAGAGGAATGGGAGCGAGAGAATCATTGAGGGTGCTCTCCACGGCGTCCACGTCAGAAGAGAACTCACTCATCTGAACTGACCATAAAAAAGGCCTTTTGTCTTTCCCTTGTGTTTCTGACCACTTGGGTGGACTGTATCTGTGCAGCAGAAGACCCAACAGTTGCCACCTAACAGACAGTGATAGTAGTGCAGCACCCTCTGGGTCACAACCTCATTATTCTCACTAAGCCAGAGAAGTGTTACATACAGCATGATGGGCACCATAACAGAATTTGGTGTTATTGAAGATGGGGACCATTTCTGAAAACGTATTGTGCACATCAACCCTTATGAACCAATCTGACTCATTGTGTAGGCAGGTAGACCTTGAGGTTGCCCTGGACATTTGAGCGTCAGAGGGCACGGGTGTTTCTGTTAAGTTGTAAACAGGTTTTAGGAAGGAACAGACACCTTTATTATTGTCGGCTCTCTGGGCTCTCAGTGTAGATGTTTCAACAAGTTGTCCCCAGACGATCTTTCACATCAAAAGGCTGTCACAGTCACAGCTCTATAAATGCCTACCATAGCTGTGCCTCCCTCAATAAAACACCTTCCCCATTTCACCCCTGTCAATACTAACAGTATTCAACATCAATGTAGCTACATTGGCTTGATCATTTCGCCAGACAGTAAAGTCTTCTGAAAAGCTTCAGCACCAAGCTAAAAGCCTCTCAAGACATATTTTTTTTTATCTCAACAAAAAAGAGCAAATTGCAGAAGAACACTGACATTAAATAGACAAAATGCAAGCGGACCGGGATGAAGCAAAATCAGCAAGGCAGACAGACTGCCCTGTTCTCACATAAAGGCCTAATCTGATTAGCTGGAGGATAGTATTGTTCTCTCCTGTGTGCGCGGAGGGGTCATGTGACCCAGATAATGCCATGGCGCTGCAAGGGGCCTAAGTGGAACCTCCAGGCCTCTATTGAGGAAGCGAACTGGATCCAGACATTACCTCTGTCTGGGAGAAAGAGAGAGAGAGAAAACAAGACTAATGGAAGAACTTAGGCGAGGGGAAAAAGTGTATTTCCTTTGATTTAGTTACTCAGTGAACTAGGGAAAGAGAAGAGGGGATGCTAGGAGAGGAGAGGGAGAGAAAGAGAGAGATGGGTGGGGGAGGGACAAACAGACTAAGCCTTGGGGTAGTGCCTAATCCTGTTTAATTAACTAAAAATCCTCCAGCATTTCATCAAAGCTTACACCGGAGGGGAGAGAGGAAGGAAAGAAGACAGAGAGAGGTAGAGAGACAGGGAGGGAGAGAGAACAGGAGAGATAGAGGGAGAGAGACAGGAAGGGAGAGATAGAGGCACAGAAAGAGAGAGAGCCAGCAGATTTTCTGGGATGCCAGCTTAAAAGCGTCCACTGACCCTATTTCTAGCTGCTAACAAGAAGGAACACCTGGCAGCTCATGTACTGAGTGAATGGGCATGGATGTGTGTGCGTGTGCGTGTATGCATGTGCGCAAGTTTGACATTTGTGTCCATCCAAACGCCTCTTCCTGAGTGTGT
Organism: Tenualosa thibaudeaui; assembly: GCA_027481765.1. NCBI lineage: Eukaryota > Metazoa > Chordata > Actinopteri > Clupeiformes > Clupeidae > Tenualosa > Tenualosa thibaudeaui. The sequence goes on from JAIFZK010000014.1 coordinate 10,506,664, forward strand.
GTGCAAGAGTGTATGTCTGTATTCCTTGCATGTGTGCTACATGTATCTGTGTGGGTGAATGCCTAATTTGTGTGTTTGTGTGTGTGAGTGTGTGTGCGCGTGTACATGAGTGTATGTCCATACATCCTGTATTTTGCCAGTGGACTCTGAGTGGCTCTTAACCCCCCCACACAGTCCCTGACAGGCTCTTGTTATATATGTGTGTGTGTGTGTGTGAGTTCCCTTTGTTCACTCCACTGACACTCCAGTGCCACTCCATGAACCCTACCGAAGAGGTGGTTCCCTTCCAACTTAACCGCTCCCCAGTATACACAGCGCTGTTTCAACAGCAGTTATTAGGTTCGAGAGGTTTCTCTTTTTAACATTTGACTTTTTGCTTCCATTACATTAACAAGTCTGCTCACCAACAAAAGCACACCCCTAGGCTTTCTTGTTAGTTTAGGATTCAGGCAAACTCTGCAAACATACAGGAAGACACACACAGACACTTGACTTTGCATCCACATTTACATCACACCTTCAAAAATACAGTAAACTCACACACACACACACACTCACGCACACACACGCACACACACTCACACACACACACACACACACACAAACACAGACACACACACACACAGGAGAGGGAGAGAAAGAGAGCGAGAACATATATCTCTACACACAGGTGCAATGCTTTATCTATCCACATAAAGACTCTTCTCAATACTGTCAGCAGCTGTCTTGCGGGAGCCAGAACAAACACAAGTTCCCTCCTTCCGATTCCACCACCACCTCTATCTCTCCATCTCTCCTTCCATCATTCATCTCTCTGTCTCTCTCTCTCTCTCTCTCTCTCGTCAGCATTCTGTCACTCCGCTGACAAGCCTCCATCTGATTCATCCTCTCTTTCGCTGGAGCTGCAGGACTGATCCTGACAGCCCCTGTTTCTCATCCAGCCAACCCCTCTATTCCCCCAGCCCCTACACACCTCCTTCTACCCCGCCCCCCCCCCCCCCCCACACACACACACACACACTCATTTCCCTTTCTTCTTCCTCCCTAAGAGCTATCTATCATTCCCTCCTTACCCCATCCAAGGCCATGGGGAAGGAATATAGAGCACAGCAAAAAGAGAAAGGTAAGGCAGTGAGAAGGAGAGAGAAAGAGAGAGAGAGAGAGAGAGAGAGAGAGAGAGAAGGAGAGAAGAAGGTGGGTGGAAGCAACAGGAGGATGATCTAGGGTTGATGGAGAGAGGCAGATCTGTCAACGTCAGACCTCCGGCATCCTTCCAGCCGTGCAGGTAAACTTCTCATCCGCTGCCCCCATCTCTCGCCCTCCCTCAGGCTCCTCTCATCCTGCCCCACAGGAGTTATTTATGGTGTGTGTGTGTATGTGGTGGTGGTGGTGGTGGTGGTGGGGGGGGGGGGTATATAAGGGTGTGTATAAGATAAGAGTATTAATGCATATCCATGCATTTACACAAGAATGTGTGTTTGGAAATAGTTTTGAAGAGGCAAGCAAACAGGAAGCTGAGTGAGAAAGAAACTGGCTTTTTTTAACTGGGAAAAATGTTTGTGTGCTTGTGGCCGTGTCTAGCTTTGTGTGCTTGTGTGTGTGTCTGTGTGATGGCGTCTTTCTGAGTGTGTCTATTGTGTGTGTGTGTGTCTATGTGTGTGTGTGTGTGTGTTTGCAGTAGTGCAGCTGCCCACCTGACTCCCCCATCACACAGCTGCTCCTGTTATCCCTCAGGGGAGTCTTGTCAGTCACACATGGTTGCCATGAGGACCGGCGTTGCTTACCGCTCCCTGAGCGACAGTCCTCCTCTCTCCCACCCCCCATCCCCCTTCTCTCTCTCTGCCACCGTCTCCCTCCGCGTCCTCCTTCGGATGTTGCAGAATGCCTTCCAGTTCACCCTTATAAAACACCCTAGGGTGAACACAGCAGCACTCAGACCAGTGCAAGACAGGCAGCACACAACCCCTTCTGGCCACATAATTTTTAGGCAGATGTATCCAAACCCTCCCTCCTCTATTTCAAATTAAGAGTTGTAGAGGGACCAGTGTCTGATGTCTCTGTCTGTCCAGGACATGGACACCTGTCCCTGTCTCGAGGACCAGTGATTGTGTCATATTGCTGCTCTGTCATTACAGAACTGATCCCACTATTCCAAGTCTTCCTCCAAACAATTCAATAAGAGGAATGGGCAATAACATGCCTTATTTATTTTGTCTCTGCAGCTTCTCCTGTTGACACAAAACACATTCTCAGCTGTAGAAAGGCCTGGTTTAAAACAAAACAATACAAATCTGCCAATTGTGGCAATATTGTGTGGATAGCAAAGTAACTCCAACACTCCAAAAGTAGACATTACAGCTTCATTGCCATTTTAGTACAGATACTACAAATATAGAAATTACAACTACTTCTGCCTAATAATTATGTAAGCCATGCCTATACTGCTGGCTAGTTATTATATAGCTTGTTGCAGAGTTTAAATTAGGTGAGCACACAGAACCATATGAAAACAGCTTTTGCATATGGTTTCAGCAGTAAGTGATGAAAAACATTTAATGCATATGACGTAGCTTATGAGGTCCTGATGAAATGATTATTGAAAGAGGTACTGTGCTTTATTAGTACCTGAGGATGTTGATTCCTACAGAATGCCACTTAGGAGCGGATTGTGTGAGCCTAGTCACAGGACCTCTTAATGCCACACACTACACAATTCTGATTGGCAGCACAGTCAGGCTTTTAAGAGCAAAATGAGCAGAGTGTGACAGGACAGGACAAAAAGATGTGAAAAGCAAAGAAAGGAAGCAACAGACTAAAAGGAAAGAGATAAAGACTTTTCTTTTCTCACAGCATGAGCACAAGAGTTCTAAATGTAGGAATTACCTTATCGTTCGACATCCTTGATGTTCTAACAGGTGTTAATATCTGTAGATGTGCTGTATGGGATATCTACAGTGATACCATATAACCAGATACAATGAGTCAGGAAAGCAAGTTGGTACTATATGGAGTAGAGTCTCTGTGACCCCTAAGAAATTCTATTATTCGGCATCTCTAAGAATTTCTCACTGAAATAACCTTTGTGTAGAATGAAAATAACAACAAATATTGGTCATACTGTATTGGTGAAAATGATTTTATGTGTGAATTAGGGTCTTGGTGAAGCAGAAAGAAAGAGAAAGAGAGAGAGAAAATTAAATAGCAAGGAGCAAGGCTTCAAGGCATAGAGAGGACGAGGGAGAAGAGGGCTTTTTCAGTCTTGAGGTTAATTACACCCTGAGAAGAGTGAGTCACCTGAAACAGGCACACAAAGAGGTAATGACAACAGGGTGACCCGCTACGCAGCACCGGGGGACATCAGATCACTACCAAACCAGACATGGAAGGGGACTTATGTGGATGCGTAACAGTATGGACGACATGTGCCTTGTGCCTTAGGACAAAGAGATGGAGAAGCTGTCTGTGTTTCTGTGTGTGTGCGCACGTGTGTGTGTGCGCGTCCACTCAGTACAAATACATGCATTCTCCCCCACAGCCACCCTAACCTAAAACATACTGTCTATACATACATATACAAACATCATTTCAACTTATGGGTGTGCATATGCCACATCCACAGTCACTTATGATCTACAAATGCACATCACTGATGTAGTCACTGGAACAGCTGCTTATTGCTCTGGTAGATCATCAGCACTTTAATTCAAAACCTTGACATCACATTGTCTAAGTCAACTTGTAACACAATGCCAACAAATGTTATTCAGAAGAGAGGCAGAGACAGATGACCCACTACTCTGCCATTACTGTCCCTGCTGAACACCCACAACCAGTGCTTTCCTACCCAATGGACTTTTAATGACACTGCAGCCATTATATTAAATGTCAGTGGTAAACAAACAAGCAATGAAAACACCTTAGCAGGACTGATTCCCGCACACATGAGACAACAAAGGGTTGTAATGGTGAGACAATGACAGCAGGATAGGAGGAGGATATAACATAATACATGTAACACAGTGTCTTTTTAAAAACAGGTCTGCTATATACTGGGCTTTCACAAACATGGGCCTATGGGTAATTAACTGAGGTTTATTTTTAGCTATGTGACATCCAACAATGCAGCAAGGCTGTCTGCAGTGATGTGGCGGAGTCATCTTAGCTTCTAACCCTCAGCTCCTTCCTGAAGGTCAAGTTCAGGGCTGTGTGATCTCATTGTCCAGCCGAGACACTCGAGTGGCCATCAGTAGCCTGGCCGAGCATGGCCAAGCACAGCATAGCACAGGCCAGCACTGCCCAGCCCAGCCCTAGGCGGGAGAGCCTGGCCTCGTAAAGCATGGCATGCCAGCAGAGGCCAGTTAATGGGCAGATGAAGGCCGAGGTTAAGACCTGCATTAACTGTCTGGCTTGAAGCCACTGAGATAGCACTCTAAAACACTTAAATGTGAAACTGCTTCAGGACAGGCAAGCAGGAAGAGAGAGTGAGAGGGCTGGGGGGTGGCATAGGCAGAGGGGGGTTGGAGTTGAGCTGTTAGGTTTGATGTGCTCCCACCAGGAAGAGCTGACAGAGTGGTTCTCCTCTGGATTCTCCTTCATGGTAATTGTGCACATGAAGCCAAAGTGCATATTTGCCAGCATCTAGGCGACGTGTTTTATCTACCTGTTCAAAACATTTCAGCCATGATTGTTAAATTATGTATCTAGGTACCAATGCTTCTACAACAACAAAGTGTTGTTAAATTGTACAAATGTTACACAGTGTGTTCTTTTATGGTATGCTATTCAGCTCAGTAAATACCAGTTTGCACTACAGACAGCAAAGGCATATTAAGTACATTTATGTGTGGAATCAGAATGGTGCTAATTACATATTTGGCTCTGACAGATTAAGACCTAATTATAGCATGTGTCCAAATAATTACTGGATGGTGGGTGCTTCCAGTGAGTGCTGAGAATTTAAAAGTTTGGATTGGATAATTTAAGAAATTAATATAGCACTTTGTATTCTAAAAGGTACATTTTTATTCCAATCTGTGATAAGAAGGAAAAGCTTTTTACTATTCTCCTAAAAGTGTAATAAAGCTTGCAATGTGACATACGCATATGTTTTCCACAAGGAAGACCATTCACCAGCCTTCATTTTCGTTTACTGTAGTGGCATGCTGAAAAGAAATTGGGTTGAAAGTGTGTAGGCTGAAACTAAAGTATTAAATCCGTATAACTGGACACTAGAGACATTCTGTCCCGTTCAGGCTCTTTATCTCACCTTTATAGGCAGACGCAGACCATCTGTTCCAGCTATCTGACCGACAAAGAAAACAACAAAGGCTACTCTCATTCTGTGCAATGGAAATCAAATGTCAAAAAGCAGAATTGATTATGCCTGTGTGTGTGCAGTGTGGAGTTGGTGTGTGTGTGTGTGCGTGTGTGTGTGGGGCTGGCCTGCGTATACGCCTCTATCACCTCGGTGCCTTTTTAATCCAACACGGGCAGGGATGTTCTAATGAAACGAAGCGCCCTTGGCTGACCCACACACTGCGTACTCCCAATACTGCCGCAGTCATCTCCTCATTCTGACGGCTAGATATGGATGCTGATATGGGACATGTTTATGATATTAAATAGAGCCTCACTCTGGTCAGGTCAAGCGTTAAAAGATTTCTACTTTTTAATCATCCAACCAAAGGACATCCCTCAATCTCAAATCCCCAAACATCACCCAACCTTGTCACTCACTCTCTCTCTTTCTTTCTTTCTTTCTTTCCCTCTCTCATCATGCCACACACTTGACATGCACTCCCATCTCCCCATGTGCCAGTTTAATAGCATATAGACAGGACAGTGAGGAATGGAGCTGCCTCTGTCAGTCAACATCTATCAATGACCTATTCTAGGCCAAATAGAATGTGACAGCCCAGGACAAACCCTCCACTCACCCCAGAGTAGAAGACATTAACAATCAATCATACGTTCATTACAGAGGGCTGAAATATATGAATTTCTACAACAACACTAGTTAATAAGGCCACAGTGTCTCTCAAGGGACAGAACTTGAGGAGACGCAGCCATACACACATACACGCACACATACACATACACAAATACACACACACACACACACACACACACACACACACACACACACACAGACATACACAAACAGTAGTTCTCCAGACAGTAGGGACAGGAGAGGATAGGCTCAAGACTAGATTGACTGGAGTGAACACTAAGTGACCAGGACAGCGGAACCCCAGGGCTTACATCCACCGAGCCACTGACCCAGACACAACAGGACCATTGAGACAGGTCCAAGCCAGAGCACCAGGCACTTTGTCAGACACACAAACATGCAGGGACAGATGTTGGGGCTGTTGGGGCTTTGGGCCTTGCTTACTCTTCTCTGTGACTTTTGTGGTCTGTCTTTCTCTCTAAATTTGACACACACACACACACAAATGCATGAATACTATGGAAACACATGGAATGTGGCACACATACCAGTACTCATGAAATTGCACAGATATACTTTCAATAACACATACACTGCACATACAGTTAATGGATAACATAAGTCCATGGGTGCATCTAAAGGCACATAACAAGTTGTAAACATATTGTTGTGTATCAGCGGGACAGAAGACAAATGGTTCACTCAAACCCTTCACATCCACAATCATAAACATGTCCATTCACACATGTACACATAAAATTCCAATTCAGGAAATCATAAACAAAGGCACAAAAAGACATGCACATATGCATGCGTGCACACACACACACACATACAAATCATTTTACGCAAACTCATAAAACATACACATGGTCTACAGATAACACCCTGAATGCTAATATAGGTTTGGATCAGATATGGTTTATGCACACACATTGGTTTACACACACACACACACACACACACACACACAGAGAATGTGTCCTTGTAAAGGAATTCTTAAATCACTGAATTAAAGTGCTTTTTCCTCTTGGGAGTAGCCATTCTTTATTTATGCTGAGACATCCCCAGCTAATCTCTCTCCCACCACCTCATTCTCTCCTCCCGTTTCCTCACTACTCACTCTCTTTCTCTCTTTTTCACTCTGATCACAGCTCCCCCTCCCTCCATCTTTCTCCGCCTCCTTTCCTTCCCTCTCTTCATGATCACTCTTTTGGCCAAGGTCATATCCAGGCCTTGTGATGTGTCCTTGGCTGTAGGCCTGGCTGGACCCTCTCATGTTGGCTCCTCTGCACTGGCAGCTTGGCCACTGCTGCAGCCAGAACCTCATGCTCTACAGGCACTCCCCAATTACCTACAGCACTCTGTGTGTGTGTGTGTGTGTGTGTGTGTCCATGTGTAGGTACTCTCTGTGTGTGTGCCTGTCTGTGTGTGTGTGTGTGTGTGTGTGTGTGTGTGTGTGTGTGTGCCCATGTGTAGGTACTCTCTGTATGTGTGCCTGTCTGTGTGTGTGTGTGTGTGTGTGTATGTGTATGAGTGTGTGTATGTGTTTGTGTTCATGTGTAGGTACACTCTGTGTGTGTGCCTGTATGTGTGTGTATGTGTGTGTGTGTGTCTGCATCCATATGTAGGTACTCTCTGTGTGTGTGCTTGTGTGTGAAAATCTATGAGTAAAACATACCAAGCATAAATGAGCGTGGAAAATAGCCTTGGCTAATGCAAGGTAAAAACTCTGCACGACTCCTGCAAAACACTGCACTGTTGGTGCTGAAGCTAATCCACTGCAGCGCATTGCGCCCAAGACATCGACCCCCGCGGATCCGGCATGTCGACAGTCACTCCTAAAAGCGGCACCAAACAGCGACGCAGACAAACCCAAAGCAGCATCAATTACCTCTTCCGTTGTGAATCAGCCAGTCAGCGTTTATGACTGCGATGCTTTCAAGGAAGACGTATGCAGTTTACTGTGTGCGTATTAAAGCAAAGGCACACTCTGTCACATGAAAAAGCTGAAAAAAAACACAGGTGTGCGTTTCTACATATTCAGCTGGTCCGATTGACAACGGATGGCTCGTTGTTCTTATCATCTACTTTTGGACTCCTGAACTGGAGTCAGGGCCAACAAATCACACACTAAAGAGATTAAAATGAGATTTTAAATGAAACTATAAAAAATCACATATAAATAAATAGAAGAAAAGCTCAGTCAGTCTGAAATGCCCCAGCAGCTGCTGTAGAAATGATTATATGGTCATAAAAGCAGACTGCCATCAAAAACAATGCACTGATTGTTATATTACTTACATCGATATTTTAGTAAAAAAATATGTATATGTATTTGCCATTTTTTAATGCCAGGAAGTGGCCCTTCTGACCTGTCTTAATTACCATATATCTTGTGGCTTATGGTAACCAGTCAAGAAGCTGCCGGACAGCTGTGCCAGACAACCATGACATAACTCAATAACAACCATGACATAATCTAATAAAAACCTCTCTTGCAATGCCGTCTAATGCAAGTCTAATTTCACTTGCCTGACAAAACCCTGCAGCAAGACCTCGTCACAAATGAAACAAAAATACAAGATTGTATAAAGTTGTGCTGTTCAAAAACACATGAGACGCTTGTTTACAAATGATTAAGAGAGCTGTTGTGCTCGCTTTAAAATTGTATTAGACACACATCATCTAGCTAGTGGGGATGATTTCTGGCTAGTAGGATTTTCCATCACTGAAGTGCTTCATATTCGGGAAAAAGGGCCCACAGGTTTAACTGACCCAGAGTGCAAATGGAGTGGATTCAATGGACAGATGTGTATTCAATGTCCATTTTTTGACAAGTTGGCGATTTAATGGTTCATCGCGTCGAGAAATAAGCCCATCTGTCGGCTGTGTGTGTCTGGATTATAGACCCCAGAAGATGGTGTTGTTGAGCTGGAGCCGTGCCATAAAAAAGGCTTGGGAGTGGGAGACAAACATATGGGCTTGTTCTGTTTCAGAAAGCCATTGTTTATGTATGTGTGACAATGCACAGGTTTCGGAGCAGACATACTGGAGGCCCTGGGTGACCGTTCACAGAGGGAGGCTTTTCAATTGATAGCCCTCATTCACAGAGGGCAATGCACATGGCAAGTGGCACACACACAGACACACACTCACCAACACACACACGTGACAATTGGCAAAACAACACTGAGATCAATACAGCCCTTCTAAATATACTTAAGGGCAGGAGCAGTAGGCAAAAGAAAGATGGATAGAAGAAAAAGAGATAAATGGAGAGAGAGAGTGTATGTGTGTGTGTGTGTGTGTGTGTGTGTGTGTGTGTGTGTGTTGCATGTTTGCCCTGGTGTGGTGTCTTGGCAAAACATAGCACTGAATCAGTAGCTGAAACCTGGCCTTGCCATAAGCCAGGCTTTGTATTCAGGACATGTGCGCAGGTAACATGCACTCCAATCAAGTGAGGAAATCAGAGAGAGACAGAGAGAGAGAGAAAGAGAGAGAGAGAGAGAAAGACAGAAAGAAAAACAGAGAACAGGAGAATAAAGTCCACAAACATAACATGGTCAAGAAGAGAAGGAGAAAGAAAAAAGGAGGAGGAGATGGAAGGAAAGAAAAAAGTATACCGCCTGTTTTTTTTTCTCTCTCTCTCTCTCCAACTCCTCTTTCCTACTTCCCTCTGTCTGTCCGTATCTCTGTTTCACTCTTTGACACAATAACGTTGTCATAGGTGGATGAGCGCCAGCGTACCTGGTTAATAATTCACACTCTCCCCAATCCCTGATCAGGGCTCTTACATGACCCAATCAGCAGCCTGCGGCGGAGGGCCTCGTCCCATTGGCCAGCTCTCAATCATGAATAGAACACGGCTTGATTAGGGATGCAGACACTTGCTCCAGCAGGCATACATGCCCTTGTGGAGGGGGGAAGGGGACACCCGCTGTCATTTACTCCCAGAATTGACAAGAACTCAGAAGAAGAACAAGTGTGTGTGAGTGTGTGTGTATGTGTGTGTCTGAGAGAGAGAGAGAGACAGATGGTACAGACACACATGGCAGGTAGGAAGTAGTGCAGATCAGGTCAAACATTCAAGGCAGATCGCATTTCTGGAAAGGTCTTTCCCTAGTTACTGAGACAAACATGGCAACCACATCAAAAAGTCTCAATTTCACAGGCAGAATACACCCCCGCCCCAAACACACACACACACACACACACAAAAGGGCAGCATGTTTAACCACATCTATTTATAAAAGCAAGCGACAGCAGTTTCAACAGGTATAAAAGGAGCAGTGTGTTTGCTGCTGGCTATTTATTATTCTGGCTGAGGGCCTCGGGTGTTGACTCAAGGGTTTCCTAAGGGCGAACTCTATCTTGCTTTCGCATGAACAATATGTGAAATTCCTGCTTCGCTCTGTTTGCCAAATTACCATTTAGAAATGTGAGTCATCAGCATGAAAATCAGCATTCTCCTCCAGTTGTTTTAACCTTTAAAACACTGATGGTCAACAGAAATGTCTAAAGGCAACAATAATCACTCCAAACCTGTTACTCAATCCAGCATGTCAAATATTACTCTAGCACAACTTATTTATGCCCCACCAACAATTAAATATATAAATAAATACATATGTACATAAAAGTCAAAGAACTTTCCAGCAAATTTTCTGCTGTGCTCAGAGTTTAAATAAGGACAGAGTATGTGAGGAGCTGTGGCCTGTAACTGGAAGGATAATGGAGACTTATTGGAATGGTGCACCTGAGCTAATGATGATGAACTCCTCCCCAGCCACTCAGCATTCTGACTCAGGCCCACAACGGCAGGAGCTGCCAGATGAATGAGCGCTCTGCACTTTTGGCATGGCCCACTAAACATCAGGCTTTAGTCACGGTCAGACAAATGACATCAATACCCCCTCCCCTCCCTTTCCAATTGGCTTCCTGTTCACCTTTACTTTACTTATTGTACCTGCTCAACTCTTTTGTCACATCAGTTCTCTCTCTCTCCTTTCTCTCTCTACTCTTCTACTCTGACTTCTGTGCTTGATCGCAACTCAGAAAGTGAACTCTCCGTCCACAATAGCTCCTGAGACACAATCCCATTAGGACGGGGTGACCTACTCAGTGTCGCTGCAAAATCTTGTCGCTGCCGAGGTTTTTCCAAATCTATTCGTCCCTCTTATGTAACCCTGTTAGAGCACAGCCGCCTTTTGTACCTTTCAGAGACTTGTTAGCAGCTCTGTGCCTGGGTGCATATCTTTTGAGTGTGTGTGTGTGTGTGTGTGTGTGTGTGTGTGTGTGTGTGTGTGTGTGTGTGTGTGTCACATTCATGGCTTATAAATTTGCAGTGTGCTTTTCATTGATACGTCGGAATGAACTGAAGCATCACATCACTTTTTCATCTTGCCTTGGCTCTCTCTCCCTCTCTCATGTTTGTTCCTTCCACTCTTTCCAGTCTCATCACTCCATCCATTTCTTCCCTGCTTTGCTTCCCTCTCTGCAGAGAGAGTGAATTATCAGTCCATGAGAGTGGTGCCTCCCTCTTTTAACATCAACACAGCAGAACTGAGACCATGTGTGTGTGTGTGTGTGTGTGTGTGTGTGTCTGTTCAAAAGAGGGGGGATAAAAAGACAAAAAGAACGTGTGTGTGTTGTATTCCTGTCAGTTCTGACCTAGAAAGATGGATAAAAGGAAAGCATCTGTGTTTGTGTCTGTCTGCCCGTCTGTCTGTGAGTTTGTGCGTGAACACATCAACACATTTTCACTAACTCAATTTTGTCCTGCAAACTACTGCTACAGGGCCAAATTGATTTGCGCTGAGGTGCACCCTGGCTTAAGTGCCTGCCCTGTCAGGGCACAGAGCATGACTCAGGCTGAGCCCTAGGCCAGGACCAGAGCACAGGGCAAGCTGTGACTCAGTGTGGACTCAGCCCCAGCCCTCCAAGGCTTTTGGAGGAAGCAGTAAACAACAGCAACCACTCCACAAACAGGTCAGATCACGACAGATCACGACCCCAATCTCTCCAATACTCAGTTAAAAATCAGAGGTCTTTTTTTATCCTGATTGAGGAATGCATTCAGTGTTCCTTGAAAATGCAAAATACAGAGAGAGAGAGAAAAAAAAAACTGCTACATACATATGCCTCTTTTGAATTCCCTGAAGGTGAACCACCTTGTTGAAGGTTGATTGAATCTGCCCCAAATCCTTTCCCCAGGCGTCTGTCAGCTCTCTCCCTGAGAGAGGGCTGTCCTCACCCTGATGCTGTCTCCCACACACACCCCCCCCAACATAGCTTGTGTGCCCTTGGGAGGAGGGAGAGTAGCAAGGCTGCACCCCTGCACTCCTGGCCTGCGCATGGAGCTCCAGTAATCCATCAGCCCTGTAATCAGGAGCCTACAGGAGCTCTGTCACGGTCACCGCCAGATGACAGAGAGAATCACGCAGTGGGAACAATCCTCATGAGATGGTCGGCCAGCCAACGGCAATATGCTCCCCATTACACCCTTCTGCATTTCATCCCCTAAACACCTGTGCGAGGAGCTGAAAGGCTCTGGGAGGATTTAAAGATGATGAAGTGAACTCGCTGTAGTAAACAAATGACAGAGCTTCATGTACTACTTCACCAAACGTATCATCCTAACCAAAGTGAAACAGACATAGATCACATATACACACACAGGTCCATGACCAAAGTTTTTTTAAATAGGCTAGTTGTCAATTTCCCTGTTTTTTTGTGTATATTAAGTTTTAGGCGCTGCAAACATAGAACATTAAAGGAGAAATCTGACGTGAATTAATCCATCCATTAATCTTCAAGCTCACCGAATGCTGTCAGTAGGACAAAGAACGCAAAAATAATTTACAACATAGGCTGAATAGTGAACTGGTCAACCTGCACAGTAACTTTCAAACAGGCTTAAAATCTGCAAAACTATCCTTAACACTAAAATCAATGTAACCCTTAAACACTCCTGAATAAGCTGGATAGTGTGCACATTAAAATGTTCCCATGACTAGTGCTATGTTATTTATTCAATAAGGCCATTTAAATTAATTGAACGGCACTTTCAATTAGTGTCACCTTATAAGTGGGTGAAATCGCCCATTTCTGAAGTGCAGGGAGGGTGAGGCTTGGATACACAACATGCATTTAATTCAGGTGATATATCAGGGGCTGCTTTGACATATACAGCCCAGCAGTCTATTGTAAACTAATTAGGCTGTCACAATGGAGTGGCTTTGGCAGAATGACCAACCACAAGAGAGACATTGACTGAGTGAAGTGTGACTGTCCCACTGGATTCTGGAATAAGAAAAAGACAGACAGGGGAAGAGAGAGAGAAAGAGAGAGAGAGAGGGATAGGGAGAGGAAGAGGGAGAGAGAGAACGAGAGACTTATATAGTTGTTCCTATTATACACAATGCATCCCAGTCTGGAAGTTTTTTTTTTCCCTCCCCTGTGCCGGTGTTCAAAGACATAAATTAGGTTGTCTAAAACAGAATTTGTCTCAATTTCTTCCCTCCTCATTCTTCTGACTCCCTTGACGTGGGTAAACATTTGATAATTAATCAGCTCTTAGTGCCACAGTAACAAAGGCAAGGGAATCAACCCCTCCACTAAGCTTCATAGGGCTTAATTAAAGCAGTTGATGAATTATTTAGGGTCACAATTAAAGCGGCGAGGTGCGGGAGAGAGCGACCGTGGAAGGCCCACAGCCCCCACAAAACACTCATCTGTTTAGGCTGCCATCAGTCAACAACTCTCAATGAGTCTTCCACCACGGCAGGCAGCCGTACCAGGCACATGCAAACATCTCCTTGCTGGCTGAGGAGAGGCTAGGTAAACAACTGTGTGCTGACTTGACTTTACAGCACTGCTTCACTTAGTTGCTCAAAGTACAGGCATTAAGAGCAGTTGAACTAAGGCTAATGCTCATAGTGCCTCCATTCTTGATAATCACATCCTTTAACTGGACACTGGACAGGAACACTGGAGCCATTGGACATGGTGCACAGTGGAGGCACGGTGAACAAACTCCAGAGAAAAAGAGAGAGAGAGAACTGATAGAGAATAGAGAGAAAGACAGAGGAAGAGAGATGATGGAAAATGCTGGCTGAAATCATGTGCTGATTGGTCATCTCTTGAGACAAGGAACTGTAGTGAGCGAGGGAAAGGTGGAGAGAGTGAAAAGAGAGCCAGAGAGTCTAAGGGACTGAAAGGAAAAGAGAGAGGAAGAGAGAGAGAGAGAGAGAGAGAGAGAAAGGGGGAAGGAGGATGAGACCAGTCATTTATCTCATCCTCCCGGAAGCAGGCAGGCACGGAGAGCCCTGAAGATTGGCCGACCCATCATGATCCGCCAAAGGGCAACACACAGCCTCATTACAGCCTGACTATGACAGCTCGCAGCAAGCTAAGACTGCACAAGCCCGCTCTCACCTCATCGAGTATCTTTTCCTCTCTCCTCCCATCCCAGGCAGGTCCACCCTGGAGACACATACTGGGGCCTGATAAAAAAATATCAGCCTGACGAGCAGCTTACCTGCTTTCTTCACCTGAGGGTCTTTATGTATTTATTCTAGCATAATTTACTGGAGAGGGTGTGTGCTGTGTGTGAACGCTTCAAAGGCCACCACATGATAATGCCCGCAGAGCAGCTGAATATCTATTCTAGGAGGATGGGAAAGCTTTGGGAGTTTTGGCAATACAAACGAAGTAGAATTGTGTGTAACATTGTCCGAGCTGCTCACAGGCTTGTCTGTCTTTCCATTAGGATTTTGAATGCTTTTAAGTGTGTATCAACACCTCTGCCCCCCCCCCCCCCACCAACAACAACAACAACCCCGCCCCCAAACCCCTCAGTTCATTGCTCTCTTTGCTCTTTCTCTCCTGTGCCAGGTCTTTGATTCCATCTGTGGCCAACGCCAGTGCCCAGATGTGCTTCTATCTGCTTCCATCAGCACCACACATGTGAGCGACAACAGAGTGCATCGCCTGTCCAAAAAGAAGGTCGGCCAAATAAAAGCCGATACAAACACTCTCTCTCACATACGCAAAAATACACACACAGATAGATATATACATAGAGAGAGGGAGGGAGAGAGAGAGAGAGGTCAATATGATTAACTGACAGACATTCACTCATGCTTCCCCCCTTACCTCCTCTCTCCCACCCGCTCACATGCCAGTGGCAGGACAGGCTACACCATGACTCCCATAATGGTAGTGTAAGAAAGATCTCAAAGGCCAAGCCACTATAGCTAAGGAGAGTTGGCTGTGTAAAGACAATGTTTCAGTGTGGAAAATAGTGTGAATTATATGAAATCCTGTACCTACACAACACTGTACGGTGCTATGTTAGATTGTTGTTTGTATTGAACGTCTGTTCTCTTTAATATATTCTGCAGCATTTATTTCGTAAGCAAAATGGCAAGACTAAACTCATTTTGTCCACAAATCTACCCTTCTATTCCATGTCGCTTACATACAATTTCAGCACCTAGGACAGCGACCGCATATAACTGGGTTTCGCGTCCAAGTAGCGTATTTCAATCGGATATCTCAACTGATTTGACTAACATAACAAAACATCCGGCTACAGGTCCCCCCCCCGCTCGCCCGCCAAAAAAATGTTTAAAACACTTCTTATAAATGCTAACAATGTTTTAAATCATCTTTCATCACATTTAGTTTATTCTAGAATTCTAGATATAATCATAGCTCCCAGTCCTTCTAACATGATCGCTTTAGCTGCTGACCTCAGCCACATGTCCACATAATAAGACAGACGGCATGGGGTACGAGAGCCACTGCCACACAGCAAAGGACTATGATTGCATCGGAGCTTGAATTTCAGGGAATGTCATATCCTTTTATGATGAAGGTCACCTCTGCTGTGGCATTGCACTCTTCATTATATGACGAATCTCCAGTAATTGATTGAATTGCTGAGTTCCTTGGGGATTATAGCTAAAAAGAACCCTGTACTGTGAAAATATAGTCTGGCATGCCGTGAGAAACTAAAGAGCATAAAATACCGAGAGCCATAATTTAGTCTTTGAAAAGGTCTACAGGGTAGTGTAATTTATACTGACAGAACGGCAGAAAAGAGAGAGAGGGACTTACCTTTACAGCCTCAGCGTGTGTCACATTCTCGAATACTTTGTCGTTAACTTTCATGATCTGATCACCGACTCTCAAGCCTTCTTTCTCTGCGAGGGAACCAGGCTCCACGAGCGAAACATAGATTCCGACACCATGCTCGGATCCTCCGCGGATACTGAAACCTAAACCCTCGTTGCTCTTGTGTCGCTTAAGGGTCACCTGTCTGAGCTCTCCTGGGGGTTCGTGCAGAAATCGACTTCCAAGGAGAGGCACCAGAGTAGTACCCCCGTCGCTGCTGGTGCTAGCGGTGTCTGGGGACCCCCGTAAAGTCGCGTGAGATGGATAGACAGTAGCCAAAGTGGGACTTGCATTAGCAACTTCCCGAGATGGTTCGGGGGTGCCATTGCTCGCACCTAAATCCGATTTTAAGTATAGACCCTCCGAAGTGTACTGGTCAAACAAAAGCTGGTCCGAGCGCGGGATGACCAGCCGTAACATGGGTAGCAGTTGACGTTTGCTGGGGGCGTTGAGGATGACTTTGAGCGTCTGGACCAGGTCGTAGACATTGCGCTTGGAGTGATACACATTGAGACAGTGAATAAACTGTTCCCGCTCGAAATCGTTGAGCAGCAGGTTGAGTGCGTTATGCAGCTTTTTGACGTTGACTGACAGTGAGCGTGCACTGGATGCCACTGAGTTCGCCGAGGAACTCAGCGACATGCGATCCAGATCCGTGCTCATCCTAGAACGCTACCGGGACCACGGTGCGATGTCGAAGCTTAGTAAGCATTGACGTGATGCAAGAGACTGCCGTCCGTCAGCAACTCCGAAGTGACTTACTGAATGAAAACTCCTGGTCGTAGTCCTCACAAAATGACATGTTTCCAAAACTATCGTTCCCTTAATATCTTTCAAGTAAAATTATTTTGATTATGCGCACAAATTATTGCCTGTCCTTCATAGAATCATTCCGCACGCTATAAATTGGTTAAAACTAAAACAGCACAAACTTTTACAATAACTATACTTGCACACAACATTCAAATAAGGTATTTTTCAAGACATCCAAACCAGCACTGGCACACAAAGGTGTCGTATGTTGGGAGTCAAGTAGCCTCCAAACCGCTTCTCCAATATCTCTGGCGAAAGCGTCGTCAATAACGATAATGTAACAGACAAGTTAGAATGTATATTTTGTGTCTTGAAGCTATATTAAAGCGAAACACCGTTTATCTTCCAAACCGCAGACGTTTTTCTCTCAAAAAATGCGCAAAGTTGTCAGGTAAACAAGTTGCGTTCTCGCCGATGTTTCGCTGCGGTACTGTAGTCTATGAAAGCGGGCGGTGCAATTTCTTGGACATAAAGCGACATCAATCGAATAAAAAGTACATACAACTTTTAAAGATGACAATATATCCTATGGCAAATGCTTCCCGTTTCCTTTCGTATATGTGCTGTATTCTTTTGCTATATTATTCCTTTGAGAGACGAAGTTGCAACGGTGAATAGAAGGCTCCGTGTCTTTTCCTCTCCGTCGGCTTTCCTGTACTATCAACTGAACGGCACTTCCAAGGCTCGATCCCAGGCTTGCCTGTGCAGGAAATGACGTAACGGCATGGCGCTCTTGGGTTGCCTAGTAACCAACAACATGTTCACATGTGGCATGGATCACTCAGAACTTTAATTAGGCTTCATTCAGCCGCTATATTTGGTGTGACTCACTACATGTTGGTAGGGCATCTGAGGCATCCCTTAATGTATTTTAAAAGGGCAACCCAGTCAGTTTCCCCATGGTTATGCTGCTGTCCAGAAGTCTTCTCCCATAATTAAGTTTTGAAGTAGAACCACATTTCAGTAGCCTAGTTCTTACACAGGCCTACTGATCTGCTGAATTTCCATGAGGCAAGTTCACAGATTCACAAGTTAACAGATATATCAAAAAGCGAGTGGGATGCATCACAATTTCAGGCAAAACACGTATTAAACCTGCCAGTTTAACAGTGGCAGTTGTGAGAACAATGCTATAATTTCAGGCTAGGCGTAGGCTACCTTGAAAACCATGCTAACATTTCAGGCAAGGTGTAGGCTACCTTGAAAACCATGCTAACATTCCAGGCTAGGTGTAGGCTACCTTGAAAAAAAATGTAACTATCATGTAACATTCCATCACTATTTAGTGATGACAAAGCATTTTTCATCTTTTGTAATCCACAAATGATGCTGTGTTAGGTCACGGTGTGACTCTTTTGCATTAACCTTGTACAACTTGAGCTGAAATGTAGTTATTTACTTTAAAATGCGGATACCTTGAGGTAGGCTATGGGCTTTGAATGGCTTTGCCAAGATATATTTTGACTTCAAAGTCACTTAGGAAAGACCCACAATGGGAAATTGAAACATTTTGACATTTGCACTTTTTATTTAAGGTGATGGGATACACAAAGGAAAAGGTTTTTCTTTTGGTTGGGGTTGGATTATTTGTAATGCAGTTTTCCTGCTTACATTAGTAAATCTTCTGTCATGTGGATTGAGATATCAAGTTGTCACATTTAGACTGTAATCAACCACGACATATAATCAAGCTTTAGGGCCCTCTGAAAAACCACCATCTCTGCTGTGTTTGATTGTCAGTACCTGAATTTATGAGCATGGGGCTCTGTCACCGGCCAACCAGCCATTGCGGCCAGTCTAGGTTAACACTTGCAAATCTGCAGGATTCCCAAGGTGTCTTGTGGATCACAATCTACATGGCAAAAGCTCATTTGAAAGGTGATTATGAGGAATTTAGTCATTTTGTCTGAGCTGTCAGGGTGCTGGTGACTTAGTATGTGTGTGTGTGCGTGTGTGAGTGTTGGGGAGGGAGCAGGTGAGGAAGAGTGATTGATGTTGGTCATTAAGAGTCAGAGGACTTGATGACAGATAGAAAAAGCAAACAAACAAAGAAAAGGGGCACTCCCTAAACTGATGGCCAGATTGATAGACAAAAATAGGCTCATTCAGCTGAAAACCATACACACACACACACACACAGAGGGAGGTAATTAACACTTCTGCTATCAGTGCAGCTATTAGTTGTGGCGATCTAGTTTTAGCCTCCACTGCACAGAGCTGCACCTTGCTGTGTCTATGATGTATGTCAAATAGCCTTCCAGTATGCACTACCAATTTGACAAGAAAATGGATTTTACTGTGCTCCACAGCCATGAGTAACAGTAAGTATAGCTAATAAGTGTGTGTGTATGTGTAGGAATATGATGTGTGAAGATTGAGCGAGTGAGAGTGAGAAGCAAATGGACACACACCCACACACACACACTCAGATGGAGATAGCTTGGATTGAGACAGGCTTTGGAAATGAGGGAAGATATGCGGAAGGGCAGACATGAAAATTATCTTGACCACTGTCTCATTATTCTAATCACCCAGCAGTAGAGAAAAAGAGACTTAAGTTGAGTACTTTATGTAATAGGCTTAGCCAAGGATGACTCACCTGGAATCATCAGTTTTGCACAGCTGCAATGTGTCCTCTCTCTTACTCTTGCTCTCTCTCTATCATTCTATCTCTCTGACACACACAAATGCACACATACATACACGTGTACACGCACGCACACACAACAGTAATTGTAGAACTGAACAGGGGCATCATACAGGCAAGGTCAGTTGTAGGTGAGATCCGTGGTCATGTTATTAGTCTGTGAGTACAGTAAGCTTAACAGTTCTCTATACATTCATGCTTGCAGCTGTGTACTGAATTACATACCTTCAAACTCACGTTTCATTTGATGATCTATGTGCACCAGTTGTATTAGTGGATTACAGAGTCAATTTACCTTGACAATACATTTTTTTATAGATTACAGCCTTGAGGTAGTTGCAATTACTATATAGGTCTTGTGGGACCAACGCATGTTTATAACCTAACTATAAATTAGTTATGAATCAGGCATGATGTGGTGGTCATGGAGAGGAAGAAAGCAATATTATGTAACAAAACCTGCATAAATACAATGTTTACGGTCATCTCAACCGCTTGGTTGAGCATGTTTTAAAAAAATTATTAAGTAATCAAAATGTGTATATTTTTCAATCCAAATGAATATATGTGTTGTATGCCCTCTTTTTAAGGGTGGTTTGGTTTTGATCAGAATATGATAGAATATAATGGGTTAAATGGTGCTCTACAACTGAGATGACCTATTAGAAATCCAGTGTTGTTCAGGGTCATCTAGTTGTTGGGGTTCATCTAGTGTTATCTGTAGGAGAAAGAACCAGAAAACTTTATACAACATAGGCAGAATAGTGAAACAATAACAACACAGCAATCCTTTTGCTACTGAGAGTAATCAACTTGTGACCTCAAGTTAGGATTGAATGGCCAGGACTTGTTTTCTTATGTATATCTAAGTGGTGGTGTTGATGATGCTAAACATCCATCTGAAGGACCTGATAAACACTAACCACTAGTGAGTTGTCATTGTTGACAGTCTTGTCACCTGCCTAAAGGTTCAGTCTGAGTGAGAACATGCTGGTGCTGCAGTATACAACTCTTGTAGCAGTTTTTGTAGCATGGTTAATAAGCGCCACTCAGACATGAAGTATTCTCAGTTACACACACACTACCTCCAGGGACAGCTGAGGCAACCAAGGAATCCACTCTATGTTGCATTTGGCTGAAGAGAGAGAAAGAGATAGTGTGAGCATGTTGTCAAATGAGTTGACTGCCTCCCAAGGCACTTGACTCCACTACCACTCCAGCCCTGGCTCGGATGCCAATTGCCATCTTTGTCAGCGAGCCCCGCAAAAGCGCTACCTTAAACTCATCGCCCTGTCCTCAGACAACCTCCATCCAAACTCCAGCTCTCTCTGTCCTAATTCAGCCTGAATGGAGGAGGCCTATGGTTAAATGTCACCCCCCCCCCCCGCCGAATCGTCTCTGGGGATGGACGGCCAGCCGGGGTGATATCCATCAGCTCGTTTTAATCCATGCTCTGGGACATACTTAATGAGGTGCTCACAAAAGCCAACATTAATCATACGTTTTTTTGCCACGCAGTGACCTAATGTTACACACAAATATTCATTAAAAGCTCAAGCATATGCATTGCAGTATATTGGGAAATTTCACTGAGCAGCGTACATTAAAATGTGACCACAGCTTACCTGCAATTCAATGGCACATCAATGAGAAAGAAGCATACCATAAGATAAAGATGATTTCCTTTAATATCCTCAAGGCAAATGCACAGGAAGCAACCAGGTGTTTTAACTGTTTTGTTTGTCCTCAAACATGGGGTTATTTTTTGGTTTGCTGCACAAAATAAACAAAGTCATTTTCACTGCACAAAACCAACTCTCAAAGTCATTTTTTTTGTCATGTGTTCCAGAATCTTGTTAGAGGGCAAATGAACAGCTTGAAAGCTCCCTGTGATTGTGGTGTAATATCTTCTGGCCTAAACAAAAAATACTCCCATCTTGCCTTTGCCTGCTCTCACAGATTGTGAACCAGGGGGGGAGTGGGATCTGAGGGATCCTCCCAGGCTGAAGCTTGCTAATACAGAGTAGTGGCAGCTGGAAAAGAGAGAGGCAGAGAGGTACAGTTCCCAGTTGAAATCCGCCCCGATCAAAGCTACAACAAGACCTCCATGTCTAGCCTCGTGATTTTACGGAACGTTTTGGACCCTTACAGCAATTATTCAGCTGCACTCACAGATGGAGGGGACAAATTAACACAAGCCAACGAGCGGGAGCTTAAGACTGTGACTAAACACATTATGCTCCCTCTTGATGGCTTTAAAAGGCATGTTTGCTACGCCATGCTACTCAAGGCTGTTACTGAGTTGAGCACTCCATAGTAACCTGAGGCTACAGAAAACGAAGGGAATGACTAGTTCCCCCTTGGAGGCAAATAAGCCTCTACATCATCCAGTAAAAGAGATCTGAAAGACAGCCTCCAGGTTGAGAGACTCAACCACACTAGAACACATACACAACTCCATGAAAAAGCTTGTCAGTGACATCATATTTGGACAGAAAACAGGATAAACAGTTTGTCCGGCCAGCCGCTGGCTACACCAGACAAATCTTGCATGACCGACAGGATTTGGGCAGAGCTCTGACCTGCATTCTGAGCTCCCTGTACCTACAGAGGATTGATGTGTGTCCAATTGATTTGAAAGCAGTAGGTCAAGAAGTTAAGACAATTCTCAGTAGTCTTGTCATCCAGTCATAGCAGCTTGACAGAAATCGTCCCAACTGATTTCAGCAGCAGGGTAAATCTGTTAGTTGCAGCAGTTGTGTGTGCTTTGGGAGGCAGAGGCCCTCCTGCACTGAGAGGAACTGGGATTGTGCGCTGCTGTTTCAGGGCTGGTCAGAGCTAGTTCAGAGCTGGCCCGCTCCATCACCTTCAGATCTCTGCCAACAGCAAAGCTTCACAAGCCCTCAATCGTACCATGGCAAAGAAAAACGGGGAATAAAGAGAGAGTTGTGTTCCCTCTGTCCATTGCTCACGACAAATGATACAAGAGTAGTAACCTTTTAAATATTTATGCCTATATCTCCAATCTCCAAAGGAGTCATCACATAAACCACAGTGGCTCTGTGTTTATTTGAAGAGGCAACCTGAATTTTGAGTGCTTTTAGATCATAACAAAATGTCAGCTAAGACCAGGGACTTTGCCATACTTTAAATAAAATCAGAGGACCAAAACCTAAACAGGTTTGTGTTATGTCTCTGCAGTCAAAATGGTAGGGTCCATCACATTGGAGAGCTAATTATAATTTGACAAATGAGCAGGATTTAAAGTAGGAAACAATTGTGCAGGTTTCATTTAAATTCCAGTGTCAGAGGAGCTGACACATTGTCATAGATCACAGCCATGCAGAAAATTGTCTGTGTTGGAAGCAAGGATGCGTGGACGGCGAGCAGATTCACACAGCGGCCCCGACAGCCCGATCTCCTGACACCACGCTCCCTACTTACAGAACGACAGTCCACTCGC
The DNA here is from genome assembly GCA_027481765.1 of Tenualosa thibaudeaui. Lineage (NCBI taxonomy): Eukaryota > Metazoa > Chordata > Actinopteri > Clupeiformes > Clupeidae > Tenualosa > Tenualosa thibaudeaui. Next base: position 10,529,719 of record JAIFZK010000014.1, read on the forward strand.
TTGTCTCCACTTTCGTCAGAGACGTCTTTGCTCTATCAAACACACATTATACTCTTGCTCAATTCATTCATCTCCCCGAAAACGATGAAATATCACAAGAGGTGAGCAATAAGACAAGCTGGAAGAACAGACTATCACTGAATAGAATTTGTGAAACATGTCATTAAAGACCAGAATAAATTTATAATTCATCTGTCCTATAGTTGAACATTATAATAATAATAATAATAATAATAATAATAATAATAATAATAATAATAATATGTGTTTATGTTTGTGCTGGTGAAGGTAGTGCTCACAGTTAGGCTGGTGGACTATGCAATCAGGACCTTGGCAGAGGAGGGACCACTTAATGAAAAAATAAACATTTTCCTCAGAGCGCACTGCAGTATTGAACTACAGTACATCCCATCAGTCTTGTCTTGCATGCTGTCACTAATCTTTCAGTATGTTGGTGAGAATCACATTGATGGACCACTTATAAACGTCTGTAAATTAGTTCTACCTACTATGAGCTCTACTCACTGTGAGCTACAAATGCATTTTCTTCTCCTCTTAAGTATACTTCACACAAATTCAGTTTGATTGAGATTTGTCATCTTGTTATTCATGTGCCAGTGAGAGAAAGCTGATTACATTTCTCTGCGGGAAAATGGAACGAGACGACAGTGATACACTAACCTCCTCCCTACTGTGACATCTAAATGGAAAACATTCCTGTCAGAGTCTCTCTGACATTCTGCTGAATTCTTAATTTTGTGCAGAACTGACTACTAGTGAGAGCTGCAGATAATGGAAGAATAGAAGAACTACTAGCTCATTATCCTAGCAATCTGTGGAGCAGGTAGAAGCGGAGTGATTTCCATGGACACATTAATGCCTAAGAGCTCTATGTGCAACAAGCATTTTCACACATGAAGTATTTAAAGGTCACTTCACAACAACAACAACAACAACAACAACAAAAACTTTCAAATCAAGTCCACCAAACTTTAATTGTGTATTTCAGATCATGTTTTCCACTGGGATGTTTAAGAGGACACACTGTAACATTCTGTGGTGATGGTAGAGATCCACCGCTGGGTTAGCTGTAATGACTTGTGGCAGCTCATGCTTCTGGTGCCTCCCTGTGGCCAATCAATTGCCCTGGCTTGAGTAAGCTCCAGTGTAATTTAGCTCAACACATGTGCTATTATAACCTGAGTAAGGTATGGTGCGACTATAGGAATGGTTCAACAGGTTACAGTTTAACATCCGAAGTGACACCCCACAAGAGGTTTAAATACCCGGGACTCTAGCATCCATTTTGTGGTAATGAAGAAACCTTTGGGGTGAGAAGTCAAACATTATCAAATCCAAAAAAGTCCACTTGCCTACAATACAGCACTTAAGACTATTATGGCCTAAATGACTAATAACCTGCACAGACATGCAATGGATGGTTTAGCAAACACAGTAGATTAAATTCATAGATTAATAGATATATTAAACATGATTAGCCTGCTGCATTATGAGGCTAGGTGTCTAGTACATACTACAGGAAAGATGGTAGCATTATTACGCTTTTGACAAACTAGTCAAGAAAATAACGCCACTTCAGACAGACAATACTGACAAAATCCACCCTTTATTGTAGTGTAACAGTAGTTTATCCATGCTGTGGAGTCATTGGCAGCAATTTGACATGTCAAAATGGTGTTTATCCAGTACATTATTATTTATTTTTACAAACACAGACAATAAATTTTGTGTGACACAATTTCTGTTAAATTGACAAGAACTTCAATTGACAAGAACTAATTTCATTTACCTCAATTCCCCTACGCTTTAACAAAAATGTCTACTGTCTATTCATTACATTTACGGGTTTGTTATGTTTGTATTGGCTGAATGCATTTAAGGGAAATTACTATTTTCATTACCGGGCAATGAATTGTCTTCCCAATATATCAACTGTCTTCATGACTAATACTTGACTCATCCCGGTAAGCACAACCACATCAGCACCAACGTACTGGACAGCTCCTGTCTCGGACACATAAGGCAGAACTCAAATAACAACTACCTTTGGGGTTTCATCTTGTCAAGGGATGTACAAATCCACACCTGTTTGTTTTAGGGAGGGTAAGAAAGAGGAGAGTATGTCTCACAGGACAAGAGTAAGCCTATGACACGGCAAGAAGTAACAATCTGACAAAGTTATTTTTAGCTGTCACAGCTTCGAACTTGAGGAGCCAGTTTATAACAATTAAATAAAACCTTCTTTACATGAAGGTTCATCATGTCAAGACGGAAACCAGCCTTAGCTAATGTTAATAGTTGAGCAGTTTATTAATTGTCTATATATAGATGCATAGAACTTACCAACAGTGAAGAGAGCAATGGAAGGACTAACGCAAATATTTGATAGCCATAGGGCCTATGCTGTACTGCAAAAGTTAAACTATATACAGACAGACAGGCTGAATCAAATAACAACTTTGTCTTGGTTATGCAGCAGAGGTTAACTGGATTGTTACAACAGAGACAATTCATCATCCAACATTGCAAATGGTGATGACAAGTTATAGCAGCCTAGACAAGATAATACGGTGAATTGCAGTATTGCAGTCAGATTTATTAAGTTTAGTGATATGGCATTCAATGCATTCAACTCTGGTAGCGTCTATCTGTCACTGGCACCATTTACTTCTTGCCACATAGCGCCATTAATTAAAATGATGACATAATAATACACTAAAAGAATGTAATTCCAAGATATCTATTAATCCAATACTGATGCACTTTACAAGAGAGGGCAGAGTAGGCTCTATTTTCTTGGGAGGCTGGGGTCCTTCACTGTCTGCAGCAAACTCCTGCTTATGTTCTGCCAGCCTGTCATGGCCAGTGTCCTTTGCAGCACTAGGAAAAGGGATACTGGATGACTGGACAGGCTGGTGGGAAAAGCTGGCTCTGTTGGTGGGCGTGGAGCTGGAGTCACTGACATCAGTTGCAGATAAGAGGACACTGAGCACACTGCTCTCTATAATAGACAATAACCACCACCCCCTGCACACCACTTTCTCCAAGGAGAAAAGCATGTTCAGTAGTAGGCTCCTGTCTCTGTCTTGCAAAACAGGCTGAGAAGGTCCTTTGTCACTAAGGCCATTCAGCTCTTCAACGGCATAAAGAAGGGGAGAAGTGTGATTGACTGAAGTGTGCAAGTCTGTTCTGCACACTGCCTTTTTTGCCATGCTTTCATCCTATAATGTTAAGTTGCATTTGTTTATGACAATAGAGGGCTTATTGGAGAGGTTTGCTTGACATTTATATTTATTGGTACCACTGGCACCAATGCCTTATTAATATAATGTTATACATAAATGCCTATTATTGTGCCCATTAAAGTGAGATATCTGTTCCAAAAAGCAAGGGAAGTCCAAATCCCCATGTCCAATGCCCACCACATGCTGGTCATACTGAAGTAAAAACAACCAAGACAACATCAGATGCAGCCTATGTATTGGTAACTGAGTGCAGTTGACTGTACTGAAGAGCCCTTCAGCTTTACCAATCAGTATTCATCATTTTGTCGCATCTCACACAACAGGCTGGATCTGAGGTTGACTTGGTTTATCCATGTACAGAACCTGCCACTGGCTGTCAACCTGCCTGGGCTGCATTTTCCACAGGCATCCAAAGTTGTGGCCAGATCAAGGATACAGGCACTTCAGGGTGTCCTGATCTGACCAAAGCTATAAATGCCTTGGAGACTGTCATGGAAACCACAGCCCTCAATCTGACTGATGCTGCCACCATCAAGATGAAGATGGTGCACCTATTGTCCTGTGGAGCTTTGAGACCTCTGACAGACATGTTTGTGAATTATGTTCAGGACATCATGTCAGAGTATGACTGGGTCAAGCCTACTCAAGGGCTTCTAAGATGTGCTCCAATCTTCCTTGGGAGAAGTGCGTATATGTCATACTTGTGAGGTCCTTGAAACCTTTCCTTGGCTGACAAATGGACAGATTCATTGCACAAGTAAAGAAAGCTTCTGAGGAGGGCACTCCTTTAAGAGCTCATGCTGAGATTCATGGAGGTGACTTAAGTATTTTGATGATCGTTATGACACCAAAGCACATGGATGATTTGTCTAACAAGCTCAAGAACTACTCAGGAAACGGCCTATCTACTGTGAGCACTGAGAGAAACAATAACCTTTCCCTCATCAGTATAGTTTTGGTTCAGCTAATGAGAAAGATTGAACCACCCACCACGGACATTCAGAGTTGTTTTAAAATCCATATTTAGGCAGAAACATAAGTGCTAAACGAATAGAACCCTGCTTATCAGAATGGCGGCCATTCTGGCTCAGGGTCTACTTCATGCCAATTGTTTACTGATCTATCTTGCTCCGCTCTAGAATCTTCGGTTACAGTTTCACGATTAATAATCATTGTCCATGAGTAGGCTGTGCAAATGACTGTGGCTGCAAGTTACATGAAAACGTCAAAAGTTACACAAAGCTGGGTATCTGTAAAAATATTTATTTATGTGGTTGCGTCTACACGTAAATGTTGGTTTCAGTCATTAAAAAAAGGCTACTTTTGAAAACTTTGGACAAAGTGGAGATCTTCTGAAAAAAGAGTTTTAGCATTGTGACATAATGGTCCCTCTTCAGTGATGTGTTTTTGACTTTTTGAGCTCTTTGCATTAATACGGAGAAGATATATTTGTTTACATAAATACTTGGCTATGTGTAACCGTACTCCCAGTGTGATTCAATCCAAAGCCTTTTTAGGTCACTGAGTGTTGGGAGTGCCCTCCCAAGAACATCCCTTAAAATACCTTTTTTCATTTCTGTTATATTGAGCTCTAGCACAGTCAGGAATAAACTAGTATACAGTCTTTGAGGAACTGTCTGTGATGAAATACCTGTCCTCATCAATGGAATGATTTACTTCATGTGTGTAGCATAGGCTGTCAGGGACAGCAGCAGGATTACTTACAGCATTTATTGACTGTATAACTGTAAACCCTGCTCCATTATTCAGCTGTATGACTTCTTCCTCAAGAAGTGAGCATTCTGGGATTACACACAAATCTTCATCAACTACACCTTTTTACCAAATTGATGTTTCTCTGGTAAGATTGTCAGAATTAACTAATTTCACACCTTGACTTTTGACATCTTAATCTTTCACATGGCCAATTAACTTGCGACCTCAATACAAAAGTTAAATGTAAATGTGTCATGTACTACACCCTTTGATAGTGAATAAATTGCACATGCTATTTTGCTGTAATCAAGACATGAACCCTATCAGGCCCTCACATTGCACATTAACCTAATCTCTTAGATAAAGTGCAATTCCCCTTCAAATTTACAGAGATTACAACATGGACTTTTTTGACAACAATTTAGTATTTTACTTGCTAACAACAGTTACAAATGGCCCAAAGTCTCTTACCCCTGGTCCATGCCTACAAGGTCCTGCCAGCACTTGCCCACACAAAGGTCTGCCAGCCAGGGCCCTGTTTCCACTCGGCCTGAGTTCCAGGCTCTTACAACAAGAGTTTTTGAATCTCAATTTGCAGATTGAATTGCCATTTGAATGTTTGACTGGCAAAGTGCTATGCAATCACGTTTCCCTTTTCTTTTGTATTTTTCTATAAAGATGCTTAAAAACTGTGGCAAAATGTTTTTCCCAAAATAGTCTGAAATGTTTTTAGGGTGGGATTGCCAGTTTTGCCAAATAGGTTTTAAAAATGCAATCCTACACTGAACTTTGAATATCAAATTGCAAAAAAGAATTGCTATTAAAATTTTGAGACCAAAGTATGGCAAAAAGGAATGCAATTCCAATTCAATCTACTGTATGTTAATTCTGTTTTTTTATCAAATAGAAAATTTAAGGATTTCATTGTCACTTTTTGGACAATTTGCAAATTGCAAAATTAATTGACAGCTGCCTAATGTAATGTCTTTTTGAATTGCATATTGCAAATTGTGTTCCCATCATGGTTAACATAGATGAATCTCTGCTAAATTTAAATGTTTTCCTACACTGGGTGCTGGTGCTGGTACCTAAATTAAAATTAGTCCTCCAGTATATAGTGTTGTCTGAGCTTACCTACAACAGTTTACACAGTGGTACATCAGCACTATTTTACAATCCAGTTAACTTAACAACAGCTTTACTGCTCCGCCAGTTCTGATGTGTCATGTTACTGTGAAGAGAAGACTATGGCTGATTACACGTAGCTCAGCAGTTCATTTCAGTGCAGAAAAGACCTTGTCTCCTACAGATGAAAAGTTTATACACACACACACACACACACACACACACACACACAGAGACAGACAGACAGACAGACATCTAACAGCAGTCAGTGGACTAAAGCTGCAACATGCAAAGAATCATAATTTAACTAGTTGCTATGAGTTCCTCAAATTTTTCCATCCCATAGAGTATAAAACAACATTAGTGACCATTTAGACACTCTATACATGTACTCTAGGACCATGAGTCAAGGCTTACATGTCACTTTGGTATTCCTCCAGCCATAATACATCTAAGGTATCTGCTCGTGTTCAGGATGCAGTTTTTTTTTTTTTTTTTTTTGCAAAGGCATGTATATTAGCACATCTAAAGCTGTCATTTATATGGAAATTGAATATCAGCATCTGCTAGACTGCTAGAGGGTTGTCAAAATACTATTAGTGCTAGAGGTTACTCAAAAGCATGAGCAAATGAAATGACTTCAAGCTGAAAAAACTGAAGGGAAATCATGGAGGAACCAATGTACAGTCCATGGCAATAAATAATGAACATAGCCAACTGAACACAATGACATTGGGAGCTACCATTTGTCATGCAACATCACAGAACTTTTTTTTTTCCTTCAAATACTTTGGCATTTCATAAAATTTTCACTGACCTTTTGCAAGTTTACAGCACTCTCACTCTCTCTCACACACACATGCATACACAGACACACACTCACTCACTCACACACAAAAATAGTGGATAATTTTTATGTAGTGCAGAAAGTCAGAACAGAATGCACTTCTGACAGAAGTTTGAAACGTCTGTTACAGGTGTAGTTGGAGCTCTATGCCTTTTTTAAAGGCTATGGCTTGTAGTTTCGGATCTTGTTAGGTATAACAATAACAATAACAACAGGTAAACAACAATGCATAGCTTGTCAATCAGGGAACCATGCATGGTTTTAGGCTGACTGGAGGCAGAACACAAAGTCAGCAATTGCAGACAAATCCAGCTGAACACAAAGCAATGAAGAGCCAATCATCTCCAGACAATAGTGTCAGACCTCTGAGCAGTTCCAGCAGCAACCCCATGCCCCATCAACCGTAAAGGAGTAAACTCATTACCACTTGGAGTGCTCCCCAGACACAAGCATTCTCAGACTGACGCTGTGGACATGGCCCACTAGACCCCTTAAACTCACAAAGGCAAGACAAACGGATGAATTATTTATGTTTCAATTATGTATGATAGCATAAAATGGGTGAATTGGCAGTAATGTCTGCCCCTGTTCAGTACATCATTATTGGACGTTATTGGAGATCATTCTCCCAATGATATGTGAAGTGTTTGGGAAAGAGTGTGGGAACGTGTGGGAAAGAGACTCTCATAATGTTGTACCGTAAAACTGACTGATAGCGCACTGCCTTTCAGTGATTGCATCATTTGGCAACGGACGTTTTGTCTCTAAACAACCGCTAGGCAATTCAGAAACATAATGCTTTGAAACAGCCCCTCAAGTCTCCTCACGGCTCATCCGTACTGCCAAACATTAAGCACTGCAATGTTTGATTGGTGAATGACAGTCTGCATTTTCAAACCATGTGTAAGAACAGCAGTCTATAAGACAAAAGACAATTCATGAATAATTAATGAAGACATTTTTATTAAAATCTTTTTTTTTTTTTTCAGTTCAATTTTTTTTTTGCTTGCATACTTGTTTGTCCTGGCTGTGGACTTGGGAAACAGAAGAGACTGAAAGGCATAAAGTAATCAGCTAAAACCACGGCTGTTCGTGAAAGATCAACACGCCAGTGCGATGAATCTAGAGATGACATAACTTAAGCCAAAGCTTATGCTTGCTGTGGGAAAAGACAAAAAAAACATCTTTAGAGGACATCTGTAGGTGAAGCAAGCAGTCAAGATTGATCTAAATGAAGAGCTCCTGCCAGAGGAAGCATAAATAAGACTTCCTGTGTGTCTGATCAATCCTACTATATTCACAACCACTTTCCATGAATTATTTACATCACAAAAGCATTTCCAGATAACTGTTAAAAATCAATAGCTAGAGTGCAAAAGGCCAACATGGCTGTGGAGAGTGTTTGAACTAGATCCACATTGTGTACTTTACATTTTTACAGGATCAAGTAACATCTTCTGGACTTCCATTTACTGTAAGGACAACAAGTGGCACTGGCAAGTGTGTGTGTGTGTGTGTGTGTGTGTGTGGACTGGCCAGTTGGCATTAACTAAGGCTGCACTGTGCCAACCACGGACCAACGACAAAATTGTGGCCCTTAGTGCGTCACACCCAGCCTTGCATGGCAAACCTTTAACCAAAAAGGCCTCTAAGTATACACATACATGAACTGACCTGGGTGAGACACTGTGTTAACTTTCAAATGCCTCAAATCAGCCAGGTATAATTCTTCAAACCAAACACTGGCTATATATGTTTGTGCAACATGTTTGGTGTCTATTTTTGTAATCAGCCGTTTCCCTTTAGATAAGAGTTGGGCTGCTAGCTTTGAACATTTGGTCTGCAATTAGAGGTGCTGAGGCAGAAAAAAAGGTCTCTTTACAGGGAGAGTACTTTTCCACTTCACCAAATCAAACGGAGTCAAATTGCTGAATAACTGGAATCGAAAACAAAATTGACCTGACAAGTGCACATTGTAAAACTTTCTCTGCGACTGGGTGCAGCACATGAATCCTTTGAGCTTCAGAGCCTACCGTGCATTACATCTGACAGAACACAGATCCAAGGTTTCTCTGTGTACAGCAGAACAACTGAATGTCAGCAAAGTGCTTGTCATATATAAACAGCAGCAAAAACTAAACAACACTCATGGCAAGAATGGCAGCAGGGAGAGAATGCAAGTGACATTCACTGTGCAAAATGTTGATATATTAAAACATAATAAACTTTATCAAAATAAATACATTGTCTGTTTAGCATGGCCCCACTCAAACTAAGATATAACTCAAACGGACACACCGGCATTAGAAACAACCTGGACGCTCCACATCTTGAACACAGAGTAAGCGAGATTCATTTAGATGAAATATGTGTCCTTGCACAGTTATGTTTGTGTTTCCCTTCAACCACAATGGAAATGCAATCCATTTATTTCCTGAAAATGTACATTTGTCCTTCCTCTGGACCCATGTAGATGTCATTTAAAAGGATGATGTCTGTTTCTTGATGGTCTTGGACATCCTCTTGGATATGTATACAAAACATTACAAATGATGATAGAGACACCTAATCACAGTGTATGAACACACAATTCCTCCCTTGGCACTCCATGTTCCAGGTGCCACCGACTTGACTGATCTTATCTGTTAAAAGAATTAAATGACTTTGACGAAAATAACAATGGTTTCATTTGACTGTAGAAACTGTCCTTTAAGGATGTCCCTTCTCAGGTTGGCAGATTATCAATAGTCTTGTTTTCGTCTTCCAACTTGGAAGAAACGCTCAGAGACTAAAGCACGCTGTGTATTTAGTATTCCTCTGACATATAAAACCGCAGATAAATGAAAACAAAGACTGTTTTTCGCTCTAAAACGCAAGGGTTTTCCGGTTCTTTGTTCAAAGTGTTTCATCCATGTCTTGTTCTATACAGCTATAGTCTCAGGATCTGGAATTTTCTATGAGCTCAGTCGATAAGAATCGTCGAGGGCAAGGATTACATAGAAGACAGAGATAGTAAGAGCAAGAGAGGATGTTCTCAAGCTCACTTTCATCCCTTTGCTGCATATCTCAGCCAAAACTGACTCGAAATCGAAGGCACACTCACTGGTAGCTGCCAACCTCCATGCAGCTGTTCCCATTAGAGTTTGACACACGCTCTGAGTTTCAGCTGAGCCCAGTGAGGGTGAGAAGGAAGAAGAGGAGGAAGACGAAGAGGAGCAGGAGGAGGAAGGCTGATCCCATCGTGCTGTTTGACACAGCTGGGGGGGGGGGGGTCCTCTCAGGAGGCGGTGGTGGGCCAGAGGGGCAGTGGGTGCGCCTCCGTGTTGAACACGTACTTGTCCAGGCTGACCAGCTGCTCGTTGTCGGAGAAGAGCAGGAAGAGGTACTTGAGCGTCTCGCCAAGGAAGAAGCTCTCCATCTTGTCCCTGGGCCCCGGGCTCACCGGGTCACGCACGTTGGATATGGAGGAGTAGCCCCCCGTGGGAACCTGACAAAAGCAGAGAGAGGGAGAGACAGCCAAAAAGGCAGGATGAGCTTGTGTGCATATGCATACATGTGCCTGTGTCTATGCTAAAACAAGAGCATAAAGAAAGTAAAAGTGGAGATGAGGAGCAAATTTTGTATGTGTGTGTGTGTGTGAGAGAGAGAGTGCACACGCAAGTGTGTATGTGTTTATCTTGGCACACTTCCTTTATGTTCATATGTCTGTGGTCTCTCTATTCCAACAACAGAGACATCAGACAATGAATGAAAATGTAAATGAATGAAGGCCCTGAGCTGTATGTTTGAAACAGCTTTTAAAGCCCTCCTCCAATTTCATTTTTGTCGCTAGACAATTACAGCTTGATTATCTTTCCAGCACGCTGCGACAACTCCACTATTTCACATTAAATTGCTAAATTGAACAGCGAGGGAGGCTGCCAGAGCAGCGGGACAGTAACTGCAGCTTAAATTGCTATTTCTACGGGTGGTCGTGGCCATCATGTATACTTCATCACCAGCACCGAGGCGATTGTGGAACTGTACTTGGGCACTTGCACTCTCACCTACCCATGCACACTATTGCTTGGAAGGAAGCACTAATTTTCGGACTGTACCTGCACATTACCTTCTTTTTAGTTGCAGACTTGGACATAGCCGAGTGCATCATCTCGCTTTGCTGGCATAAGTGTGTGTGTATCTGTGTGTGTGTGTGTGTGTTTGTTGCATACTCACTCTGGTGTACTTGTTGAAGCTCTGCAGGATCTCCCAGCCCCAGTCCCTGTACTTGGAGTCATGGGTGTACCTGTACAGGTAGAAGAGGCTCTCCACTGTCTCTGGTCGCAGGAGATTGTGTCTGTCCGCAGGCTGCCGCATGCACACGCACACACACACACATACACACCCACACACACACACACACACACACAAGGGGAACAGACAAAAGCAGAGTAATAGAGTGAGAGTGAGAGCAAGCCTTGAGTTGGATGCGGACTTTCTAGTATTTAATAGTCACTGCCATTGTCATTAAGCACATATTAAGAAAATGAAGTACAGTACAGTTAATGCTGGTTTCATCTATGTGGAACGTCAACAAATTGAGTCATTTAATTTGTTTGCATTCAGCTAATGCTGTTCAGTTACTAGAGTTTAGCTTTCTTAATTTTATTCAAAACAAAATGCTAAATTAATAGTTATTGCAAAATGCAAAATTAATAGTTTTATTATTGGTTGTCTTATTAGGCAACTGTAATCACAGCAATCAAGAGGCTTGGCTGTGCTGTCTGCATGCTTTATTTTTTGGCCTGTGGGATCTGTTTTAAGGCTTATGTGCTCAAATATAATGGTTCATTACAGATTCCTTAGAAATTGAAAGATTAGCTGAACCATTCCTTCAGGAACTATTTCATCTTAAAATCAGATCCTCCGAGGTCCTTCATTTAATATCACTTTAAATCGTACAAAAACAAACTGTTTAGTTTAACAGTTTTAAGTAGGCCCTTGGAGAAGCGTACCTTCACTTCAACATCACGTCCGTTGCGGGGCTGCAGGTTAAAGTGGGCGATCTCCGGGCTCAGGCCAGTCTCCATCTGAACGTACATCTGGTGGCAGGTCTCCATTAGCTCCAGGGCCAACTCCATGTGCTCAGGGGGCAGGCCGTTATGGGCACCCAGCGCCAGTGTGCCCGGCAAGAAACACACCAGGTGGTCCTGAGAGAGGGGACACACACACACATAACAAGGTAAGTATTTATACAGCTCTTTTATAAACAAGGGTAATTATACCAAAGTGCTTTACAGCTATTAAACCACTCACATAATAATACAAGTTAATCCACTAACTAATAAATAAGATTAAAAAAACTTGAATATACAGAAAACACTTTAAATATGTGTGTGTAAGGGGATGGAAGGACAAGATTAATATACAGAATAACATTAACTTGACTACAGAGGACAGAGTGAGAGGATGAGAGTTTTTGTTTGCATTTTAAATGTATGTGTCATTTATTGCAGACAGCGCAAGACAGTGAAATAGCCAGACAATGAACAGAGAGGATATTTGAGTGTGTATGTGAGAAAGGAGTGTGTGTGAAAGAGCACCAAAAACAAGTCAAAACTTGAATAAAAGAAGACCAGAATATTGTGTTGGTGTGTGTGTGTGTTGGCGTGAGAGAGTGAGTGTGTGTGTGTGTTTGTGTGTGTCTGTGAGTGAGGAAGAAAGAGTGGGAGGGAAGAGGCCACCCTTTCAACTTGTCCCCCTGTCACAATGACCTTTTCTTTGCTATTGTCCCCAGCCAATCCACAGACTCCAGTGGCAGAGCACATCTGATCTGAGTCACCCTCCCAGACATTTAATTGGTCATTTACTACTGATATGCCATCAGACAAAGCCAGAGCGGTGGAGGAAACCTCTCTAGGCCCTGAATAAATGCCAGCTGGGAGACCAGTCGTTTCAATCAGGGGGCCTGGGTACCATTTTTGGGTTGAGGCGGCCGTGAGACAGCTCCCCCACAAACGTCAGCAGACTGGGCTGAGTCTTCTTCAGCAGGTTCTTCCTCACACCCTCGATGGCCTGGAGGTAGTCCTCTAACAGGCTGTGGACCGCCAACACAAACACACACACACACACACGCCAAAGACATACAAATCATGTCATCATAATTCATTCATTCATCGTGACCTTCATGAATCAGAATCACATCAATATTAACAGACATGTTGGACTTTAGGAGTCTTCAGGAGATTCAGAGGCATTTGTACGTGCTGCAGTGACACGTTTAAATTAGATACTGGCGCAAACATTATGGAGCCGCTAAATGTCAATCTAGGTCACACCAAGAGAGAATGTAGTTGGACTTCACTGACACACACACACACACACACACACACACACACTATAACAGATTTTATTAATGTGATTGGCATGTTGGACAAACTGCTAATATAAGATATATTCAGTAAGAGCCATTAAGCTTGTTCTAGCCGCCTGTACCGTACACCGCCATCGCATGGAAACCATACGTTCACGGCACCTAGATGCAAGTTGGCTGATCAGTGCGTGTAAGTTTTGTAGAACTCCACCACCTGGAGGTCAATACTGGCAAATACAGCAGAGACCCCAGGAGAGGTGCGTTCCTTCTCCTCCCATGAGGACCGGAGTTAAAGCACCTTTGAAAACAGCTCTAGAAATTCAGTTCAACAGTTAAATAATAAATTAGTAAAGAAGCCCATGTCTCAAACTGTCCACTCGAACCACTGGTCCAGTCCTGTGCTGTCCTGTCCTGTCCTATCTCCTTCAGTAAGAGTGGTGGCAGCTGCACACAGTGACGATGAATTATTTAGGGCCCTACCTCTTCTGCAGATAGTCAGGGGAATAGAGGCCGCTCCAGTCCAGCTGAGACACTGTCTAAGCCACACACACACACACACACACACACACACGTCTTTCCCTGACCTCTTCATATGGTCAAGAATGAGGTGGCAGCCTCTATATGGACACAGACTGCTCTAAGGTGTGCTTTATGTCCAGTGAGGCAAGCAGCATCTGTGTGGTTGTCACTTTCAGAAAACAGCTTGAGCTGTAACAGAGCAGCATGACAAACTCCTCGGGAATTAATCAGTGTGAGGTTGGGGTGACCCTTGGTGTCAGCACACAGTGTTGTGTGTGTGAGCATTTCTGTCCCTTTTATGTTTTTGTGTGTGTGTGTGTGTGTGTGTTGGGGGGGGGCGTTGGTGTCCAAAAACCTGTCCTTCACTTGCCATTAGCCAACAAGGTTTCATTTCAACCCTCAACATTTCAATTCTGCCTGTTGTTAAGTCCTCATATCAACCATAAAACCTGCTTCTAATGAGCAACTGTTAAAAACTTTGAAAAAGACAAACACTTCTCAAAACTTGACTTCAAGACTTTTCAAAAGCTATAACTTGGGCCTGATGTTCTTTTAATCAGCGCCTGTAACTGTCTGCAAGCATCATGTAACTGTCTGCAAGACCTCAATGTCTGTTTGGCTTGCTCAACTCCTCTTTCCACGAAATACTTAGGGGAAAAAAGCTCAAGCTCAATCAATAAATCATCAGAGCCTCTCTCTGCAGAGGACAGAACCAACTCTATGCGTTCCTCTGACCTTATTTGCAATGGCCTTCCAGCTTAAATGATTTGCTCCTGGGTCATCTTAACCATAATCTGACACTAACCGGTGAGGACCTCCTCCTACATTTCATCATATTAAGGGGAGAGGGGATTAATCCTAATCACACACACCACGCCACTGGGTGGGGGCCCAGTGCTGGCAGAAACACCTGTGATATTCAAAGCTTTTGTCTTTTTTACAATGCAGACACATAAAACACCAGTCTGAGAACTCCACAGGAACACACAACCTTTAATACCCTCCTTGTGCAGCAGCAGCGATGAGCGCTCAAGCATCCCACACACACGCACACACACACACACACAGATACTCACGCAGCCTCGGTCTTGCCTCCCTGCAGCCACTGCTTGAGCAGGTACTCGTAGTAGCTGTCGGCGCGGGCGCCCAGAGTGTAGATGCCGCGGTGGGTGAACTTGCCGCTGTTGGTGTTAATAAACATGGGCACCAGACCATCATGCTTGCCTTCTAGCTTGTGCACCCGGCTCATCACGTCATCCACCACCATCTATGGGCCCAACACAGAGAGAGTGAGAGAGTGTGAGTGTCTGAGTGAGTGAGTGAGTGAGTGAGTGAGAGAGAGAGAGTGTGTGCAGGGGAGCAAACTAGGAGTCTGACCTCATGAACGACTGTTTGATTTGCTCTTTAAAAATTGCTTGGACCACAGATAACAGACAGACAGACACACACACACACACACACACAGACAAAGAGCACAGAACTTTAACACATTACACATTTTCTTTTTAAATACATTTGTGGGGGATTTCTAAAGTAAGTAGTTAATGCTGTTTGATAGAGAAGGACACTTCAATGTTATCATTTTGTTCCTCAGTGCGCAGTGTGGGAAATAGATTGGCTTCACCACAAGGGGTTGGAGATATTCCTGCATGTGTGTATGTTTGAATGTGAGTGTGTGTGTTATGGGAACAAATTCACAGCTCTCCTTGGCAAATAGTCTAATTTGGAAGACAAAATTGGTTTTCAAGCCCCTCCTTTGTATTTGAAGCCATTTAACTGCACTGCCTACCCCTTGAGAGAGTGTAATGGTATCACCACTTTTTAACAGATAATTGATTTAGACTAAGAGTACTCTGTGAGAGAGAGAGAAAGTCTGGTTTGGCTGTTTATAGTGCCCGTTGTCACTCTCTAAACCGAGGAGCAAAAACACATAATGAACGCAGCAAAAACACTTAACTGGAAGAAAGTTACCCAAAAAGACTGGAGGTGAGGGTACTTCTGGTGGGCTTACCTGGTATTGTGGGTCATTAGTCAGACGGCTGAGCTCGCGGAACTCCAGCTGAATGCTGGTTACCTCAGCAACGGTGCTGTCGGTGGTCCAGCGGGGTGGGCGGGCAGTGCCTTTGCCAATGTTTACATCCGAGAAAGGTATTTTTGATGGGGTTTTGAAGGCAGGCATAAGCCTGGATCCAATGTCTTTCTGCAGGAGGACAGCAGAGGATCAGTCTTAAGGAGAAGCAAGAGATCTTTCCAGAACATCTCCATCTACATTTATGCATGTGGCAGCAGGAGTGTGTTGTGCGAGATGTGCCAACAGAGTTACTGGAGGAGGACAGCTGCAGATAAGACATCATGTCTGAGCAAAATGTGTGTGTGAGTGTTTGTTTGTGTGTGTGGGAGGGGGGGTGGGGGGTTAGGGGGGGGGACACACTATTTTCCTTAGAGAATATGGCACAAGCTCAACCTAAAGAGGTAGAATATATATATATATGACCAAAAGAGGTAGAATATATATATATATATGACCAACTTACAGCTTTGTCTAGAAACAGCTCGTCTCCCGTCAGGTGGTAGGTGCTGAGCAGGCCTCCCAAGATTCGGATGGTGGTTTCAAAGAGATTCACATCCACATTCTTGTTGAATGACAGCTCCTCTTTCACCCACTTCCTTGCCTCCTCAAACTCTGATAGAAAAAGAGACAAAGAGAGAGAGAGAGAGAAAGAGAGAGAAAGCGAGAGAGACAAAGAGATGGTAATGACTGAGA
Organism: Tenualosa thibaudeaui; assembly: GCA_027481765.1. NCBI lineage: Eukaryota > Metazoa > Chordata > Actinopteri > Clupeiformes > Clupeidae > Tenualosa > Tenualosa thibaudeaui. The sequence goes on from JAIFZK010000014.1 coordinate 10,546,308, forward strand.
CGTTCATAAAATATTCATTGCTTTTCCAAGAATCCCTGCTCCAAGTAAGAACTTGTATGGCATGTAACCTCTCAGGTGCTTTATATTAGCTCCCCCCTCCACGATAAAGATCGGGTCAGGTGTGTCATGGTCCTTACCTTCTTTGAGGCCCAGAATCCACATGGTGTCCAGGGCGTCGATGAGGGTGAGGCCCAGGCCAAACCACTCACCATAGGACTTGCTGACTGGCTTCAGCTCATCATGGCCCCAGGCAAACTCCTTATAGCCCTTCCATGCATGCCTAAAGGCCTCCCGCACCGCCTCCACACGGTCCTCTGGGCTGATGGACGCTGCTGGTGCGCGCACACACACACACATAAAACACAATTGCAATCACTCAGTATGGCAAGGGGTAGGTTAATTAATATGTATATCATCTCAGTAGACGAACATGCAGCAAATGGAGCCATTAGGCAACTCCCACACCATTTCATCCCACAATAATCCACAGAGTGAATGTCTTTCTTTAAAATATCCCTCATCAACTGTCTCTGCTTTCACTTACCCAGAGGTTGTTTTGCAATATTGGACTTCTTACAGAATGATGTGAAAAATATGACTCAGAAGCCCATTGCCATTGTGGGCAGACATTATTTTTTGTCGTAGTCTGACATAAGAAATGTCAGACCTCTGAACCTCCAAAGGTCCAACCTCAATATTCTGCAACATCCCAAAGAGCCATGTAACTAGTTGAATAATAATAGCATAAGTACACAGCAAGTCTCAATTGTCAATGGGAACGCAGTAACTATAACAGCCTTTAGGTCAACATTGTGTGTGTGTGTGTTACTCTCCCTGTCTCTGTGCCTGTGTGTGTTGTCAGTGGGAGTTCTGTGGAGCGCTGTAGCTGTAGCTGTAAGTCACCTGCAGGCAGGGGATCTGCATCTCCAGGCTTAGGAGGCCCAGCTGCTCCTTCTCTCTCCTGCACAGGAAGCGGGGGGTCTGTGGACTGCTCTGCCTCAATCACCGTACCCCTCCAGCTGAGAACACAAACACAAACACACACACACACATAAACACGGCTCATATTTTTACAACACACATACACAACACACACTTCCACAGCCACACACAAAAGCATTCACTTTTCATGAGAATGGAGTGTCTGTGTGTGAGAGATAAACATTTAAGAGGAGGAAGAAACAACTGTAGCTTGGAGGAAAGCTCTAGAGAGCCAGCAGCTGTTTAAGGACAAGTCTTATTTTGGCAAATTTTCAACAGGACTTAAGAGAAGTTCAGGCTATGTAAAATCAATTTCTGCTTTAGCTTTGTGAAGATCCTTCAAACTAACACAGTCCATTACTCACTCAGTAATAGCTCCTAAGGCAGCTTTCACATTGCGAGACTTCCATCAGTCTGAAAAATAAAACAGGCACTGGCATATGCCTTTAACAGTGTCCTAATGGATGAGAGAAATTGCTGTGCACTTCAAGCAGACCATCAATGACAATGGAGGTCCATGCATTAAATGCATCAGATCTTACATCTTTTAGGAAGAGGGATTTCATAATTCCTCTTCATCATTTTTGCAATTCTTACTGGCCTGAAAAAACTATTCCCTTAAAGTGGCTTTTCAAAATGTGCATTTCAGACTTTCTTAATAGTAGCTCTAGTTACAACGCATTAGCAGAATGGGCTGTCTTTATGTTCTGTCTTACTAAAATGGATTGAATGAAAAACATTGAAATTGAAAGACTGAAAAACACACATCAACATGAGCAATAATGAATCACAATAAATTAACTTAAAATACAGGACACCATAAGCCTGTCTTCACAACAGTAAATGAACACAGGGGAAATGTCCTCTTGCAAAGCAGTCATAAAAAGTTATGCTATTTAAAATTCCACAACTAGAGCACAGCATGGCCTGTCTGAAGTTGAATCTCATTATCTATGTGCAATTTTGTTCAGTTATGCAGCTCATTCAGTACACAACCACAAAACCATCTGGTCTGCTCTCCTTATCAAAGAAACCCCCTTATTTTAAGGTGGGCTGCTTTAGGGAGGTGTAAGGTGAGAAGTCCAACACACCTGATAAGAGCCTTTTCTCCTTTCTTTTCCTCTTCCAGTGCCCCTTTGCTCGCTGGTTCCTGTTTTTCTTTCACCTGTGGCTCTGTTGCATTTCCTCGCCTCTGGAGAACAGGTGGGCCCCGTTTGTTTGGAAGTGGCTTCTTCTGTTAAGAGAGGTGGTTAAAGGGGTCAGTACTAAACCAATGGGTGATGGTAGATATCCAAAACACACACGACAGCTAGACATTGCCAGGGAAGGATTTAAAATAGTATGGATAGTCATATAACATGGGGCAACTTTTTAACAATGTTGCTGGGCTCCCACATAACCTTCTTGACTACTGCAATGCCCTCCTATCAGGTCTTCCAGCCTGTGCTGTGAGACCGCTACAGATGATCCAGAATGCAGCTGCACGTCTGGTTTTCAACCAGCCAAAAAGGGCACACGTCACACCTCGGTTCATCGAACACTGGCTACCCTTGGCTGCTCACATCAAATTTAAGGCACTAATGGTGGCCTACAGGGTGATTTATGGCTCTGCTCCCATCTACGTGAATACTCTCCTGAAGCCCTATGTTACCTGCCGACCACTTCGCTCCTCTAAGGAACGTTATCTAGCACGGCCAACACCTTGCGCAGGTCAATCCAGACTCTTCTCATGTTTGGTTCCACGCTGGTGGAATGACCTTTCAAGTGCTACCAAATCAACTGATACCCTCTCCACCTTCAAGAAACTCTTGAAGACCCACCTCTTCCAAGAATACCTCCTGTTTTGAGAATGCACTTAGCATCTTATACTCTTATAATCTATGCACTCTTTGTTAGTTTCTTTCATTGTGTTGCAGCTTGAATGTTATCCTCTTTTGTAAGTCGCTTTGGATAAAAGCGTCTGCTAAATGCATAAATGTAAATGTAAATAACCTGTTTCAAAAAACCCAGAAACATTGCTACTTTGCCCAGCCCATGTGTATCATCAGTTTCACATAATGGATTCATTCAACCAAAACAAGCATGTCCTCAATCAATTATTTTTCAGGATCCCCTCTTGATTATCAACTTAGCCTTTAAAGTTGATTTTTGTGCTTGTTCACCTTCAATCAGACATGACACTAGAGAGCAACAGGAAATGAGCAGGAGAGAGAGATGGGAAATGACCTTAGGTCAGAATCAAACCAGGGTCTCTATGTTTATAGTATGGACAGATTCCTTAGTCAACTGCACCACAGCATCCCCCATTATGAACACTTTTACTATGATAACATCACTAGTCTGACCATCCCAGGCAAACTGACAACACAATTAGAAGCCATATAGTGATGCTGACCATTTCTGGAGGTTTAGGTAGGATGGGGACATTTGGCCTCTGCAGCTCTGGGACGACCTCCTTAGCCACCACCTCAGGGACATGTTCAGGGTTGACCTTGGGCATGGCCCCTGGTGGGATGGGCCGGATGCCTTTGATGTCCTCAGTGTTCCAATCGTTGTCTGCGGAGCGGTCAGAAAGCCCTGCGGTCATGAGAGGCCACAGTTATTTAACCAATCAGACAAAGAGCTAGACAGCACAGTCAGCAGGTTTGGCCGAGGACACACACTATTACTTATCAGCTAGAGAGCTAAATATGGAATGGACTGATCAAATAAATCCAGGGGGTGGTTAGGATGATAGCAAAGAGGATGCGGTACCAATTACACTGTAGGACATCAAGTTTATGTAAGCCTTTTATCATGGGATAAAAAGCTGATTTGAGACATCTCCACAGGCTACAGCAGTGGTTCCCAAACTTTTAACTGCTATGTACACCCTGAGACATTCTATGCCCTATCATGTACCCCCTGCACCATAGACAGCTTGCTATTATAATTAATATTTTTCTAATTGTTATTGCTGCATATACAAAATGTGAACTCATATTGATATACAGGCTACCATGTAGTGGCAATTGCGTTGTATTGGGGACAATTTGAGTGCAAGATCTTTGTCCATGTATAGTCTGTACCTGAACTTCATGTTGGTGAGACCTGAGAATCTATTCACAGACTTTTTTTGTGTACCCCCTTGAATTGATCTAAGTACCCCCAGGAGTACTCGTACCCCAGTTTGACAACCACTGGGCGACAGGATTGGTTAGATGCCCTGGCTCCTTGTTCCTGTTCTGCTGTGGGTCATGCTCTGTGTGTGTTTTGGAGGGATGAGGTCTTACCTCTCCAATGCTGACTCAGGCTGGGAAACGAGATGATGCCGCAGGCCAGCAACAGCGCCAGCAAGAAGAGGATCAGACTGCGCTGCATCCGAGAGAGCTGCTTCCATTTCTACACTCACACAAACACACATCAATGCATCAATAAGCACATACATACATACACATACATACACATACACACACACACACACACACACACACACACACACACACAGAATGCTCACCTTACCTACAGCACGTTACATTTTTGGATATGCTGCACTAGTTACTACTACTATCAAGCCCAGGAGGGAAAACAAAAGCAGAAGTCACTGCTAAAACTAACATAGTAACCTGAGCTTTTATGCACCTCCATAGTGAACAGTGTACTTATAACCTGTCTTCCCTTATCCAGCAATTTGACATGACTGCATGTCACCACTTGAATGCACCATGCCAGGGTCAAGGACCTTAGACAAACATTCAGCTGTCTCATGTTACCTACAAGTGGGTGCACCTAGTCTCACTGCATCTTTTGGGGCAACGACACAATTCTACCAGTCAGTGCACAATCCTGTAGGACTGAGGCTGCATTTATATTGCTGACTTCTAACAGAGGAAATCTCTGTTGTGCTTCTACAGCAACTTGAAAAACAGACCTTGCTCTTGTTGAGATCTCTGGAAGCCTTGAGCTGGCTTTTAAAACTCTGGTGTCTGCCAAACAACTTTCCAGCATGGGTTTTGACCTCCTCAACCTTGTAAACACTGCCAAAAGGTCATATGCCACTGACCCACGACTATTTCAAGCAAGGATGCAGCCCTAGAGCAAATTAAAACAAAGCACTAATGCATACTCGTAGGAACAGCTTTTGCACAACTGTCATTCCGTAAACACATAAACACACAAACAAATCCTGCAAATCAGTCACATTGATGATGATTTTTGTGCCACTGCTTTTCGACTTTCACTTTGTATTCAGCATGAAGTCTCACCCTCCAACAGGACTGTCTCCGCCATTGTTTCCCGTTGGTATAATTATGGCTGTACTGGTCACGCAAGGTCAGCGCGACGTAATCCTTTCTCATTGGAGAGTACATCGCTCTGGCCAAGCAGGTAATTCAGAAGATAAACAAAGACGGAAAGTAAGCGGTTAAAATTTGAAGCATGACCTCTCTAACAACAAACTCTGTAAAACTGAGTAAAACTAAAGCCTATTTAATATACCACAGATACCGTGCTTCAATGGGAAGCCCACAATAGGTTGTAATACCTGATACAAAGTTATTACGGTCCTGATACAGTGACTCCAGGGTAGGTTCACGGTCAGGGTCTCGCGTTAGGCAACAATCTTAACTCCGACAAGCGTACCAGCTGTGCACTATGCAATGAAGGCTGGGACTACTTGAAAACTATGGCACATTAAACCGTTAAATTGTACTTGCATATACGCATAATCTCAATGCATGTCAAACATGTTACAATGGAATTAAGCAAGCATTTTGAAAGTGACAGTGTTACCTAGCTGTTTGCTATTATTAGCTTGCTAGCTAATGGTTGACCTACCTTTTTCGTCCAAGTCAACACCTCAGGATCGCGGCAGCATTATAATATGTTAACAGCAGGTTATGACCAACTGAACAAGGGTTTCCAGAAACTGCAGACCCTCCTAGAACGGTGATAAACAATCTCCCAGTCTTGCTAGCTGCCACCGCGGCGTGTAATCGCTTGCTTTGCTGACGTAACGGTAACGTTAATGTGCCACAGCGGCCAAAACACCGTTCATAGAAGATTTCTTGTCTGATTGCAGGATGAACATATTGATAGAGCCCATCATGTTGCAGGGAAGTCTGTTTCAGTAGTCAAGCATTGTAGTAATATGGGCTAAATGTATGACAGATCACTTCGAACCACATGACTATTTGGATCAGCTGATGTCACTAGTAATTTTGCGTCGCGACCGAACGTACACGTGGGCGTGTTAGTGAGTACGAATGCATTCTATGCATACTAGCTCAGACTGACAACGAAATCCGCAATGGATTTCTTACCTCGAGCAAAAACACGAATACTGTAATGTCAGCTGTAGCCTCTTTAAGATGCTGTAGCCTTTATTTAAATTTGCACTCACAAGATAAGTGGCTAAATCTCACTAAGCTTTTGGAGGTCGAAATGCATTGGGATCCTGAATTTCAAGAATTTGCTGCCCAGTGCCTGCCCTTGTCTCATAAGAGGGCAATAGAATACAGCTAATAGAAATAGCAGTCCTTCTTAGGCACATTTGTACAAAGGAAAAAAACACATTAAATAGATACTTAATTTCAGTGTCTTCTTGTAGTCATTATGGTAGTCTAGAAGATCAGAGTCTAGAAAAGTCCATTCTAGTCTAGAAGGATTCACTCAAGTTTATGAAAAATGCATGTCCTCAACACACAAAGTTTTTTTTTTTTTAAATGATGACCAGCATATAATTTATTTTATCTGTGTATAAATTAGGACACTGTCACCTCAAATTACAATACAAAGTACATTGAAAACGGCACGAATCTTACTGCAAATAGGGTAGCACCAATAATAGGTCTCAGACAGGCCAACCACAGTAACAACCCAAACTTTTAGCACTTGCCGCTGTATGATCTTTATAGTGTAGCCTCTAACATTGTAGCAAAGTGTCACTTTTATGGCAGACTGACTTACAGACTGTACTGTTCAGGGACATTCTGTAAATTACCTCAACTAGGCTATACCAAACTTAGTAGCAATTTTGTTGTTTGTTCGCACAAATTATAAAGTTTTATATTACTTCACTGCACCTCAGGAAGAAATTATTCATTCTAGCGGTTTGATGTGGTATGCTATAGGAAGGCGTAGTCACAGAGGTTACACATTACTAGGGAAAAATCTACAAATACATCACAACATTAGGCTGAAAGTAAATAATATTAACATACCCTGCACAATGAGACCCAAAATATGAAGCAGGACATATGCTGGAAGTGCTCCCTGAGACTGATGGTACCTGAACTGGTGTGATTTCATTATATAGATAATGCATGCAAATCTTGAGGAAAAGTTTGTTGTCTTGGTCCAGTATGTGTCCCCAACAAAACATCTGCAGGACGTGAGAAGCACTGTACAAATCCGTGAGTCTGAAACATCCCCCTAAAGAGCACTGTAGCACCAATTTGGTACCAAATCTAGCAGTACACATCTGGCATCTCCACTCAGTCCAGTTAACAATACAGCTGGAAAACTATGTAGGTGACTGTACCAAATTTTAGGAACACAAATTAAATTGTATCTGTTCTAGGCCTGTGTCAGGTCAGTTACAAAGTCAGGATTGCATCATTTTTGTTGTATACTACATACAAGACAGATATATTCCTTTCCTCTTAGAGACGATATGCCTACCCAAAACGTGAGATCCTCATGGTCTTGGTGAAGCCATCTTTGATCAATAGAGACTTTGAGGGATTTAGAAAAAGCATTTTAACTTAAGCACTTGTGGTCTGTGTTCAGATTTTTTTCACCTTTTCTTTGGCTTAAGAGTCAGCAAGATTTACTTGTTTTTTTTTTTAATCAACCCTGTGTTTTCTTCCTAACTAACAAAGTTGTCCATGGTTTTAGATACACAAACTTATTCATTTTGCAATGACCTCTTACAAACAGAAAGTCTGGTCTGGTCTATTGTAATTTTAATATTTGGACTAACTATTTACAAGGGTGTGTTCCATAGTTAACATGCTAAATATAATTTTAGCATAGTTGACCACTGGAAGTGAAACTTGTTATTCAACAATGGGATGGGTTTTTAGTTGCTTTCTTTTAAACCACATGACAAATGGTGGACTTTTTGCTTCAATATTTCCATTCTACTTTATATGAGATCGTTTCGGGGAAAGAGAAAGTCTGTAGCCTACATAATTCCACAAATACTCTAATAATGAGAAACACACTGGGAATAACAAATGAAATCAAAATATATAAATTATTCATTGAAGTATTAAAGAGTCTCTGTAAACAAACAAACTGACCAAAAAAACAATGCTCTACACAGGATGAGCTTGCATCCAAAGGCCTACAAATGTATTCCCCCATGGTGAGTTGACAAGAGAAAATAACCATGAGGGCAAGTCCATCAGAGCTCCATCAAAGGAGAGTGACAGAGAGAAAGAGAGACAGAGGGCATGAGGGCATCCATGCACTCCTCTCCATCTCCATTCTCCCTCTGTCTACCATCCCTGCAGGATGGAGGGAACTGGGAAAGGTGTAGCGGAGAAACCTCCCAACTCACTGCCTTCCCAGTTAGGCAGTCCTGTGGTCTTTAGCTGAAGCATACAGGGCCGATGGTGAAGCCAAACTGCTGTGTGAGGTCCCCACCATGGGAGGACACTGCCACGTCCCGGAGAGGAAGGAGGTCCAGGTCTTCCTCGAACTGCAGTACAGTCTCGCGTGGGGCGGGGTCCTCTCCCAAGGCAGGCTGATCCAGCCAGCAAACAGATGAATGCAACAGAAAACAAATACAGAATCTCTGTCATTCATTATAGATTATGTATCATTAATATTATATATGATGTATATTATGCATTATGTTTTTTTCTGGTTTTCCTTTTCACTACCTCCTCAAACATGCCTTCAATGTGCGTCCGTTACACTAGTCTCATGCATGCTACTGTGTGTGTGAAGTGAGTGAAAGATAATTAAAAGGAGACAGAATAAGACAAAAGCAACAAAACTGCATACCACACAGTCTTGTATAGCTGCCTGGTAGCTCTGTTTGGATGTGTCTGTCATGAACCTGGCCTCACGGCGAGTGTGTCCCAGCCTGTGGCCAGGCTGGCAGGAGAACATAACCCTCTGCTCCACCCAGTGGCTGTGGAGTCGGAGGAAACGCAGCTGGACCACGCTAGCAGCCGGGTACTTAATCTGGCAGTGAAGGTGGAGGGGAAGGGGGTGAGGGTGTGGATTTAGGAAGACAGTAGAGCGGGGAGGGTTCAGACCAAGGGTAATGGAGTTTTTACGTATTCATGAGGCACCAGCTCTGTTCACTCGGATGACAGTGTGGTATGAGCACAGTGAGGTGACGTGTGGCCTAAGCTACGAATAATTGTACATATACTGCTGGCACTGATGGCTGCCTTGTCTTGTCCAATTGCATATGCACCAGAGCACAGTTATGTACTAATTAGTATAAATGTCATAATAACAAATAATAAATGTGACATTTCTGACATCAAGATATATACAAAGATGAATCTGCAATGTGTTAATTTCATTAGAGCCCTGCACATATACTACAAGTCATTCTATGTGAAATATTTGTGGAGGAGAAAGTGTTGGCTGGCTGTGTTCACTGCCAGGCGCAGAGCGAGAAACTATCTACCTGAAAGCCTCTGGATAAAGAACTGAGCCACTGGAAAGAATCTGGCTTGGCCTCCTGCAGCCAGGCTTTGGTGGGCAGCTAGTGAAAAGAGAAGGAAGGGAAGAAGTCACTGGAACCTTTTCTGAAGGATTTTAAAATTCCCTTTTGTGAAGCACAGGGTTGGCATTGGCCACTGCAATAACAGGTCTGTTTTTTTTTTTTGTTTGTTTTTTGTACGATACAGGATGGCAACTCACAACATAACAGACACTGCTAGGAAACACATGGAAACATCATGTGAACTGGTGAACTGGTATTATATATATATATATATATATATATATATATATATATATATATATATATAAATAATACCAGTTCTTTGATGTCTATATATACATATATACATACATATATATAAAATACCAGTTCTTTGATGTCTCTCTCTCTCTCTCTCTCTCTCTCTCTCTCTCTCTATATATATATATATATATATATATATATATATATACCACAAAATAATGATACAGGGACTACTGAGACTATCCTGATACTGCTGCTGGGTTTGCTTCAATGAAAGGCAACAACTTGTGAGATCATGCTACTTGATAGCATGCTACAACAACTGACTTATGATATCACTACAGTAATGTGTGTGAGAGAGTGAGTGTCGTGTTGTATGTATAATGTTTATGTCACTGTAAAGCATACATGTGAACATGAATTGTAATGGCAAGTTAATGTTCAGAGATAGAACATTCTAAGATCCTGTCCTCGGAACTTGCCCTGTTTTGCTAACTGTGACTACTGCCGTCTTACCTGAGAGTCTCTGGGATGCAAGCAGGTCTCAGCTCCCCCCTCAGAAAAGTTGCAGTATGCCAGAAGGGCATCTGCTGAGCTGCCCTGGTTGGGGTCAATGTAGTAGAATCCTGCAACCACATTTTAAACTTAATAATATCAGTTCTTTGATGTCTTTACGAATTGAGCAAATAGAGGCACTGATGTCTACTATCTATATGGGTGTGCCTACTAGCATGTGCGTATACAGAGAGCCTGTAAGTTGATAAGAACCAGGATTTGTGAGTTCGTATGTGTTTATTCTGACCGTCAGTAAAGTTGGGATGGCAGAGCCAAAGCTCCAGGCAGGTGGTGGCTGGGTGCTCTTTGGTGCCATCAGGGGGGTCCAGCAGCAGCCTGATGTCTCTCTGCAGCATCTCCAGTAGAATCTGGAGGACTGGGTAGTTGGGCTTGTCTGAGGCAAACATCATGTCCTATTAAATGGAAAAAGCAGCAGTCAACCAATATAACTTGTTAGATCTTTCCTTCCTGCAGACTGGACGTGGATCTGAAAGGTTAAGTCTTAGTTTGGATAATCTGGCAGGTATAACGAGCTGTATACAATGTGTCTGCCTCTGATATAATGTGATAGCACAGAGTTGCTATCTCCTTAAACATGAACAGCAACTAATCCTTTGATTGATACCTGCAGGATGGGACGATAAGTTGCAGAGCTTACCTTGATCTGGGTCAGTGTGTAGTTTAAAGGGAATCCTGGAGGGCCTGGTGGACCAGGTGGCCCCTGAAACATGCAAACATTAATGTAATTATGGCAGCTGTGGCTGTGGATATGAGAAATGTCATGTCTTTTATAGTAGCTGAGAAATAATGTTTTCAGTTTTGATGTTGTCTTTGCTATTTGTACAGTCTTCTCTGCAGCCCTTTGGATAAAGGGATATTTGGACAAATTACAAAGGGCCAATCATCAAAGCACTTGGTGGCACTGTTGTGAGTTAGCATGGTGCTTTGTGACAGACTGACATTGTCTCTTTTGGGTGCTGCCATCATACTACTTCCATTACTTACTGGAGGACCCCTCTGTCCAGGTCGACCTGCAGGACCATCAAAGCCCTTGAGACCCTAGGAATGAAGAGATGACACCACGTTTGTATTGTAGGATATACAGGGTATGATTAAAGTCTAATTTCAATATACCACACTAATACCTTCTCTCAAACATACCTTTTCTCCAAATAAACCCTGGGAGAGATAGAAATGAAAAAAAAGAACATAAAGAAAGTGAAATTAATTAAAATCACATTGGGACAAAATAGACTAAGACACTCTGTTGCTGCACAATAAGAAGTGATTGCTTTAATCATCCAAATCTTTTTGTCGCCTGGTTCATTAAGCAAACATTAGCCCTACTGTCCCACAATTCCCTCCGGCTTCTTCAAAGACAAGGAAGTATTAGAGCTCTCGTCTGGTAATATACATTGCTCTGCAGGCATGAGAGCACCAAAAAGCCATTTAGTAAATGAACTGATGACCAAGTAGCTTTTTACAGTGGTTGCCATCAACACACATAAAAATAAAATCATTACAGAAATTAAATTCTGCCAGAGCCATTGAGGGGCTAAGATGGACATTCATATAAGGGTCCTTTTATAAGCTTTGAATGCATAGCAATAAAGAAATTCGTAAAATATCTTAATAAAAACAATGGAATTTCAGGAGTCTTGTATAAACAGAACACACATTAAAAAGAGCTTCATTGGTAATAATCAACATCTGTTCCAATGTGACAAATGTAGTTCATTCATTTAGCATATACAAAAACTCAGCAGCAGATACTTCTCAAGGTTATTTTTTTATCTGAATTTTCCAAGACAGTAACTGCTTTAAGTGTGATCCTGCTTTTACTTTTCCTTACTAATTGGGCTTCCATGCCAGCAAAGACCATAAAATGTAATAGCAGAACTAAGTGGTATTTTATGATAATAAACTATATTCCCTGATTACATTTAGACCTTGACAAGGATGTTTTACTGTACATGCTCTGTGACTGAGGCATTTGTCATCAACAGAACATCACTTACAGGAAGTCCAGGCATCCCAGGTGTACCTCTTGGTCCTGGAGGTCCAATATTACCCTGATAAGAAAATAACTCATTCTGAGAAAAGAAGCAACACCCCTGTTCCAGCGACAACTAAACTATTGAATGGGTCCTTAATGAAGACTAGTTTGTGGAATAGTATCCTTAATACATAATCTCAGCTCATCCTGTGAGTCAATCGGTTCATTGTTTAAAAATATTGACTAGGCCTACAGGGTGCAAGGTGGTACTGAACCTGGTTACCTGATCTCCTTTTGGTCCTGGTGGGCCGTTTGGACCAGATGGGCCCCGGATCCCCTTAAACAATAAAACTCTTTTATTAAATATCCACTCAGAAATGTGACAAAGAAAAAATACTACAAGACGATGCTACCAGCAAGGTTACAAGGAACACAGAATGAAACAATAACTTATAGTCTAAAACATCTACATCTCAGGTGATCATATATCTAAACCATTCAGGATGCTTGATGTACCTTTATTCCATCTCTTCCTGGTCCTCCGAGAGGGCCCTGGTCTCCTTTCTCCCCCTGTGGGGAGGCAACCCTGTATTAAGCACAAGCAAATGGACTACAGTGCAACAGATCTAGAGAGTGAGGAGTCACTGTACCTCATTTCCCTTTGGGCCTTCATCACCCTTCTCTCCTCGCATCCCAGGGCTTCCCTGTCAGAATGGCAGAGAAACGGGAAGCCAATCAAAAACACTTAGATGTAGATTTACCAAGATGTATGCTATCTGTACAATGCTATGTAACTGGCTTTGTATTAGATTAAATATCCATCCTTCTTGATATCAAGTACACATTGTGCACTCTCTCATAATGTGTATTTTTCAATGCAGTTTACAAACAAGATAAAAAAGGCGATTGGCATATCAAAAAAGTAAATACTACTCAATGGTAAGTGTTTACTCACAACAGTCCCTCCCCATCCCTGGGGTCCAATTGATCCTGCCTCTCCTATTTCTCCCTGCAGGAGTGATGAAACAAGAAAGAGAAAAGACTTAACACAATTCCACTGTTGAACCACAGGGATCCAAGAAAAGATCTCCAAATGAAACTGGAAAATATCTCCAAATTTCTCCAGTGGTATAAAATGGAAGTGGCATTTCAATATTCAAATGGTGATTTTAGTATCAACAGTAAATTACTTTTCAAACAAAGAGCTTAGAACTCATATATGTCTGGAGTATCACTAGCCTTGTGCATATCATGAATTTAAATTTATGCAGATATTGCCCAGCTTATATCCTCTTGACAACTAAAAAGTCAATATAAAGAGGGAGATGTCCTCAATTTCAAATACTGTGACTCCATGAACAATTATGCAAATAGATGTAATATGCTTAACACCTACCTTTTCTCCTCGCTCGCCTCTTAGGCCCCTTAAACCAGCTTTGCCTCGTTTTCCCTAAAGAACAGACAAACATCATGAAGGTACTGGTATTATCCACCTCATAAATTCTTAAAGATAATAATAATGAAGACTTCCTACCGTCCGTCCTGCAGGACCTGTCTTTCCAGGTGGTCCAGGGGGGCCATCGTCTCCCTATGTATCAAAACAAAACCTAATCAGCAAGCCAAGACTCTCTCACCAAATTAAACTTCAGTCATGCATTAGTGAATCTAAGACAATCCCATAATTGAAGACAGATTACACACTGTCTCTGTGTTTAATCTCAGTTTGAAATGATGAGCAAAAGATGCACTAGACCAGACAGACAGACGTCCTGAACGCGGTGACCTTTTACCTTTTCTCCTTTCTGGCCATCCCCACCTGATCCTGGCTTACCCATAGGGCCCTGGGGGGAATAATGACACCATCAGGAATTATGGAGGAGTGGGAGAGGGGATTTAGTTTAAATCAGAGGGTGAAATGTGCTGGGCAGCAGAGGGAATTATAACGAGTACACAGCACCTGCACTGACTATGAAGCAGAAGCCCAAAGTGATGGGCATCTCCGGTGGATTTTAGATTAGGGCTTTAACCTTGAGTAAACACCTCTAAACCACTCAATAAAATACAAGGCCATGGGGCTCATAATTAACCTCTTTGGGAGGTTCAGCCTGTTGCCTTCACTTGAGTGATGTAAAAGTTTGTATGTCCTGAGTGCATTTTCTTCTTTTACCCACAAGGTTATCATCATATACATTGAGGAGAACTGAATAAACCATTTCTCTGGGACCTCTCAGTCATGCAAGCATGCTCACTGGCATGCTGCAAATAGAGGGGTTTGTTAGTTACATAACTTAGATGGATGGGAATTTTATTTATCCCATAACACATTCAGGTCCTGTTTACACATATCTAGATATTTTTGTAAATGTATATTTTTTTATTTGTTTTGTTTACAGGTATCCAGTGGAATACAGAAAATATGTCTTGAAAAAAAAACATATCCATTTGAGGTGGCTAACACTCAGTTTATGTGTAAACGAGAGGCCCAAAGGGGTAAAAAATATCTGTTTCCAAAAATATGTAGGTACATGTAACAGGGCTTCAGTTAGCAGGATGTATGCATTCATACTAACTGGAATAATGCCCTGCAATCTAATCAGGTTTTCAGTACCATATCAGTACCATTTTCACAGATTATTTTGAATGGCGTGTTCTCCATTGCCATCTAAGAAGCTGGTGTGATGTGTTGGTTCCTATATTCAAGTGCTGATTGTCTGCTTCTCTGTGCTGTCCTTTCCTAGCCTTACTTACTAGAGCTCCTGTCTCTCCTGCTGCTCCCCGTGCTCCTGGCTCTCCTGAGAGCCCCTGATAAAGCAGGCAGAGAAGAGATAATGGAACTGGGTTAGGAACCTGGTGCACAAAGCCATTCTCATTTCATCACTTCAGCTTAAACCTTCTAAAATGTCTTGTACTGTAAATGTCCTGAAATGTTTTGTGAGGTTTTTGTATTGCTGAGTACCTGTATGCCTGGCAGTCCTGGGGGGCCCTGGATGCCTTCAAGACCCTCTGGACCCTAACAGATAAAGGCAACTGTCAGATTTAATCACACTTGCTGAGTAGCTACATCTTCACAGAGTTCCTCAGTTTGCAATGGCGTGCAATAAAGCATATGTAAATTCAGAAAGGTTGTTTTACATCAGTATATTTCTTTCCATAGTGCAGGATCTAACTAGCTGGGAAAGCCTTACATATGGTTTACAGTGGCCCATTAGCAATAGATGTGCCCTGTGGGCTCACCTGCTCGCCCTCCTCTCCAGGTTGTCCAGGATCTCCTTTCTCGCCAACAGGCCCAGCGGGACCCATGGGCCCTAAATCTCCCTGAGGTCCGGGATGTCCTGTTTTACCCTACAGGACAGATCACAAGGGGAGTTACAGGGGGACTTCTTCACATTCTTCAAATTGACTTAACAATTACAGTATGAAACTTGCATTGATCAATATTTATCACACTCAAATGTATTCAGTCTGGAGATTCCACAAGATTCTACAAGTCTGACCTCAGGCCCTGGGTTCCCACGGTCACCTTTCACTCCTGGTGGTCCTGCTACTCCCTACAGATCACACAGAACACAAGCATACCCAGCATAACTCATACAGTGTTACAAGGATCCAGCTCCACACATTTGAATGATCTTAGATAGGATTGAACACAAATTAGAGTATAACTAGCATAGATTAATAATCTATGCAAATACACAAAGTGATGGTCATTTATCGGAAGCAATACCTGAGGTCCTGGATCTCCAGGAGGACCAATATTACCAATGTCACCAATTTCACCCTGTGTAAGATAATCAGTACACATTATATTTATGGATCCTCTAATATGTAAAGCGATGTATCAGTGAAAAAATGAACAACCACGAGCAGCCACCTTTTGTCCTGGAGCTCCATCAGGCCCAGGAAGTCCATGTGAAGCTGGGAAGCCCTGGGGAGAAGAGCCACAGAATGCTCTTGAGATTCTGCATCACTGTGGCTAGTGTACATTTGACTCTCATAGTCTACACTATATAAGGGGAACAGCATCAATCAATGTTGTGTGCAATAATGGGGACATTAGTTTAAGTGTGCACCTACCGGTAGACCTCGCAGTCCTGCTGGACCAAGTCCACCCATCACCCCTGGTTCTCCCTGAAAAAACAAACCCACACAGATCTAACTGCAGTACATAACCTGCCATGCTTGTTTGCTGGTGAAATCTACTGACTATACTGGGATTCTGTAAGTCTGTAGTCTGTATTATCACATACAGTATGTTTGAGGGCTTAATCTCTAATAGCACATGTGCATGTGTTATCTAAGCAGTGCCTGTGTTATTCAGTGTTGAAGGATATCTTTAGGATGTAATAAATCTGCCATCTGTCAGCCTCATGACAGTCTAGTGGTTTATCGAAGCCTATTCTTCTTGTCTGTGGTCTTACCAGGAGGCCGATGTGACCCTTATCGCCAGGCTGTCCTTTGTCTCCCCTCTCCCCTGACTCTCCCCAGGGCCCTTCTATCCCAGTGAAGCCCAGTGGGCCAATGTCACCCTGTAGTGGGACACAACACACACTTACCACAACTACAGGATAAATCACAGTACACTACAGAAAAAAGGGAGTTAGGACACTGAGTAAGTAGTTTTCTGCATTATAATTCATTCAGCATTTGCAGACCAACCTTTTCCCCTTTGGGGCCTACAACACCATCTTCACCAGGACTGCCAACATCTCCCTGTGTGATAACAAGAGGATAACAGGTGTAAAGTGTTGGTTAGAAGAACAACCACTGACTTGTGTCTACATGTACTGCACTGTACTGCCTAAAGTGGTGCATATGAATATGATTTGATGCTTTGTACAAAGGGGAAAAAAAGGGCCACTCGCCTCTTTGCCGACAGGTCCTGGAGGTCCAGGCAGTCCTTTATCACCAACAGGCCCAACAATCCCTTTGATACTAGGTGTGCCAGCCCTTCCAGGGGGACCTTTGTCACCCTAGCAACAAAGCAGTACATGAGAAATTATAACTGTTGCCAATCTATATTCACAAATACCTCTGTTGCACTGGTTAAAATTCTCTTATTATCAAAAAAGTAAATGTACCTGTTTGAGGTACTCACCGACGAAAACGTTGTGACACATTCCTCACACAGAATTCCAGTTGTTCATTTATATAAGCAATGTTCCAGCTGTAGCCTTCATCGTGGTCATTTACAAACACACTTGGTCTTTGTGAATGGACATTACACTTGCCAAATGAATGGGCTCCAATGTATATAAAAAATATGAATGACCAAGTTTGTTTGAAAATTACCCTGATGAAGGCTATGGCTGAAATGTTGGTTAAATAAATGAACAACTGAAGTTCTGAGTGTCTTGCGAATTTTGCTTACTTTGCTGGTCAAAATTATCATCAAAGCACAATATACATCATGTTCAATTTGTTAACTATAACATAAGTTACTAACTGTTAAGTTTGTTTAACACAAATTGTGTGGAATACAACTGTCTCAATACTACCTTGATGATTTAAGCAAGCTTTAAACAAAGGCTTCACCAAAGATTGGTGAAGCCTCCAAACAAAGATTCACCTGATCCCCCTTTCTTCCTATTGGACCTTCTACCCCTGTGGGACCTGGATTTCCCTAAGGGAACAACAGAGACAGACATGTTTAAATGCTGAGAGTCTACTAACCTTTTTGTCAATTGAATAGTAGTTTGTTTCATAAAGATCTACAAATGAGCACTTTTATCCAAGTGAAATCTATGGACTTCCTGCATTGCAGGTGTTATATGTTTCTGTACTAAAGCAGTGAAATTTTAGCATAGTAGCATAGTGATAAATCTTAGTTTTCATTGCCATTATGAAGTGCTACCATTTTTGTGTCCTGTTCTCAAAAACAAAAGAAAACAAACACTCAATCACATGAATATTCATCAAACTCACCTGTGGCCCTTCCAGTCCAACAGGACCTTCGTCACCAGGAGGTCCCACCAATCCCTGTGACAATGCAAATCCCAGAGTGACCAGTGGCCAATTTAACATTTGTAATGTGTGTAAATGGATAAGTGTTAGCGTACTCACCATCCCCCCTCTCTCCCCAGCTGGTCCAATCAACCCGTCAGTGCCAGTCAATCCCTGAAGGACGAAAGTTGATGTTTTATAAAGGCGAGAAACACTGATGCCATACAGAACTGTTCACTGCACCCGACGACCTGATGACCGCTTCGCTCCTCTAAGGAACGTTTTCTACACCTTGTGCCAACACCTTGTGCAGGTCAATCCAGACTCTTCTCATATCTGGTTCCGCGCTGGTGGAATGACCTCCCAAGTGCTACCAGATCAACTGATACCCTCTCCACCTTCAAGAGACTCGTGAAGACCCAGCTCTTCCAAGAATATCTCCTGGCGTAAACTTTGAGAATGCACTTAACAATTTAATTTCTCTGCACTATTGCACTTTCAACTTAAAATGGTGCAGTTTCTATGTTAGCAATATGCACTCCTTGTTTGTTCTTTCATTGTGTTGTAGCTTGAATGTTATCCTCTTTTGTAAGTCGCTTTGGATAAAAGCATCTGCTAAATGCCTAAATGTAAATGTAAACTGCATGTTTGGGTTTGAATTTATCAAAACAAATCAAATGATCTTTGAGGGACTCAAAGGATCTTCTATATAGAAGTTAAAGTATGAGGCTAGAACTTTTGCAGACCCTGTCCTCTGTCTGTACTTACTATAACTCCTGGTGGTCCATCAGGCCCAGGGGGTCCCAGTGGCCCTCTGCTTCCCCGGGGTCCAGGTTTACCCATTGGACCCAGTGAGCCCTTGAGCCCTGGAAGTCCCTGAAGAAAAAATAAAAGATTTAGATGTCTCCCTAGAAGAGCCATTTAAATTGAGAACTTCTCAAACTAGCTGTGTGGGCAGGGAAGATAAAAAGTTCTCTCTGCTATGTCAATACTCTGCACAAAGTGACAAGGTCTTAAAGAAATAAGATGGGTGTTAGACTATCTGTTCTTTGTGTACACAAATAGATGACAGGTGACATGGCGACACTGTTATTTGTGAGTTGATGCCTTGGGCCTTTACAAATACTGCACTTAGCTACTAGCTAACAAGTAGTGAGTGGTTGACACTGTCTGATACTCACCTGTGGGCCCTGTTCCCCCTTGGGTCCGTCAGCACCTTGACGACCCTAGTCACAGGAAAAAACAAAGGGGGAAGGGACCGGAATTCATGGAAAGATCATAGTTGGATTAACTCATAGCAGAACAGTAGAATGTAGCAATTACTAGCAACACATAACCACAGATTGGGCTATACTCTCCTGTTCATTACAGGAATGCATGTTTATGTACATTCAGATGAAGAGCATACTGAGTCTACAAGGGCTCCAATTGTGAGCGAAAAGCCTGTAATACACCAGCTCTCTTCCTCTTTTCCCTGAAATAACTCTTACTGCTGTACACTGATTTCCAACATTGTTGCAGAGCACTTTCGAATTTGACAATTTCAGTTGCCTCTGCGAAGATAGCATAGTAATCTGTGGAATCATCAATGGATTTTAATGAATGGTTTTGACAAAATAGACTTGAATTGTACTCAACAGGTGGCAGCAGCAGAGTTCTGTGCTGGTGTACAGGACTGTGTTGAAAACAATGGAATAGAATGTTGGCAGCGCAGTGCTCCGCACTTTGTCAGAGCCAGTGTGTACTTAGCTACTAGCTAACAAGTAGTGAGTGGTCCTCACACAAAGCTAACGGTTCCCATCAGAGTGTATTTTGAGGAACTGGATTTACAGATAAAAAAGATGATGCACTATGAAATACCTCCACCTTTCCATTACCTGAGGTCCTTGAGGGCCTGGATCACCGGCTGGTCCTGGTGGGCCCTGCAGAAAGAGATCATCAGAGTTATAAACATCATGAATAAATAAAATAGCAATATGCACTGTTGACCAAGAGACTGAGGCCTTCTGCTTGAGGCAACACTGAATCAACAACCAGCTGATGGAGAGTCTCACCCAGGGGAGGTTGAATAGAGGAGAATGTAAATTCATATGACGTAAATGATTTAAAGACAGACAGCTCCGTTCTAAACCGAAGCAATTTTGGGATTTTCATCATTTGCAGTAGTTCCAAAAAGTTGACCTATGAGTAAGAAGACTATATTAATCTCTTTGGGAACGAGCTGCAAGTCTCTTTGAGGGAAATGCTCTCAATATTGCAGTGCTGTCTCTTGGCTTTGCAGATCCCTGTGTTTCTTAGCAGGATTAGAGCACTGCCTGGTGCAGATTTACTGCCTTGCCATAGTCTGCCATCTCACACACACACTGAGAGGAAGGCACCATACAATCTGAATGGGAAAGCAGTTGTGCTCTCCTTGTGACAATAAAGAGAATTAAAGAATAAACACACACCCATTAAAATAGTCATGAATATCCTGGAGATCAGTGTGATATGCTTAGAGAGCCTGTAATTACCAGACACAGACAAACAGACAAGATGTGCACACACACATACTTACTGGAGGCCCACGCATCCCAATGGGTCCTGGTAGTCCTCTCAAGCCAGGCTCACCCTTTAACAGACAGCAAGAGCAAAATTCATACGATAGAGATATTTCACTGCTTTGAGAAGTCACTGAAATGATGTATGTGCTCCCAGGTGTCTGTATGCCTTGGGGAGGAGTGGAGTATCTTCCCAAAGTTGCCCTCTTTGTAGAGAAACCTGTGTATTTCCCTTTGTCCCCTGTGTCCCTTTGTTGACAGGTAACTGAAACGCTATCACCTGTGTCCTTCAATGGAACAAGAGCCACTGAACTGATCAGTGTGCCTTTCACCTCTTTACGGCCCACTAAGAGTGTACTATAGCCTTGACACCTATTCATTGATCCAGTACCCCAAACAAGCAGCGGGTGAAAAAGAGGGACTGATCCATGATGTGGCTCCCGCTAAACAAACTATGTGTATCTGTCTGATAAACACCCAGCCGAGGAAACTGCACTCCTCTCTGTATTCATCTGCTGGTCCCAGCTGTAATGGGTTTGTGACCTTTCTTTGCTGCGCTCTAACCCATACTTCTTCAAATGATGCCAGAACTCTCCAGAATCACAAATGACCACAGCTGATAAATAAAAACCAATTGCAACAGCACAGCAATGCGAGAGAAGTGAGAACGTGACCAACGGAATACATAAGAGAGATTTGGCGGCATAACGAAACTACTTCAATTCACTTGCTAGCCAGTTGCTATTACACAAACTTAAGTGCATTCTATCAACAAAATAACAGATGAATGTAGGTGAAAAATACAAAAATGCTTTTACATATGAAACATTTACCATTTCTCCCATGGGTCCTGGCATACCCCGCATGCCTATGTTCCCTGGGAGACCCTTAGGAGTGAAGCAGATAAAGAGTTTCAAACAGACAAAGGCATGCATGACTATGAATGCTGCCCCACAAAAATCGATTGGTATAGTGAGAATGAGGTCCGCAGGAGAATCACTTACATACATGCCTACTGGGCCCTGTGGTCCCTCTGCACCTGACTTTCCTGTTAAGCCCTTCACAAACACAAACACACATACACACACACACACATAATACACAATATATGAATGGTACATAGGCACACACACAGGCCTTGTCTGACCTTTCAGAACCCAATTTAATGCTGCAATAGTGATGGAACTGGAGTTTGATGGAACTCACCCGTTCTCCTGCTGGCCCTGGTCTGCCCCTGGGTCCTTCATTCCCAAGAGGACCCTAAGGAGACAACAATCACATCTGGACTAGTACGCTACATGTGTCACATACTACTATACTTCACATACTACTATATTTTGTTGTGGGCTCAGCTGTCATTAAAGGCTCAACACTGAGTTGAGTGTGAGTATAAATGAGGAGGTTTAAGCTGTATATCCTGAAAGCAGCTCACTTCTCTGCTGAATCACTTACATTACGTGTGTTGGATGTGTCCCAACGCACTGAGGATGGAAACAATGCAGTTTAATTTTTTAGCACTTTTGCTGAGCTCAATGTCAATAGAGGATAAAGGATGAGAGAGAAGGGACTGCATTAGGGATAGAGTGAGGTTTGCGTCTATGCACACCCACACTATCCTTTGCTAGAGGATACACAATAGACAGAGATAGGAGAAAGGATGCAGGTGCGTCCATGGCAGCAGGGCTTCAAGTCACTTTTCGCTGCACAAAATAATAATTTATTTACCCATTTGATTTCTATGTCATCTGATATACTGCACAGACCGCAGAGAGACCAAGGGGTGTACTGAGCTAATCGGATATGAGCATATTTGTTGTTGTGTGTTTGTAACAGTGACACTAACCGGCGGTCCAGGTGGCCCATCTACCCCTGGCTTTCCTGCAACACCTAGAGGTCCCTGGAACAAAGAGAGGACAGAAAGAGAGAAGTCAAGGAGAGACAGAGGAATACACAACCATAGGAAGAGAGAGCGAGTGAGAGATAGGGCGGTGGGTAGGTTGGGGGAGTTATGATGACTTTGGAGAGTTTGGATTTGGGACAGCCTGTTTTCCACTATCTATGTCCAACACTCAACACATCTCAAGAAGTGTCTGTGTGTGTGTGTGTGTGTGTGTGGTGTGTGTGTATGTGTGTGAGTCCCTGCTAATGACAGATAACAGTCACGACATCTAGTTAGTCAGTAGTGACTGTGTGTGCACAGTGTATGTGCGTTCATGCTCAGCCTTTTCAACTTTTATGCAGTCACTGCAGCAAGATGTTTGATCCCTCCAGGGGGTGAACAGTCTTGTTACACTTGGCTGGTTTTTGTTGTCACAGCCATATAACAGACCATAAAATGCATCTTCCATATCCTGTAAAAGTCGGCTCAGCTGTTTACATTTCTGATAATTCGGCAGTGTGCTCCTTTTTAGCAGTGGTATGACACTTAAGCCGACCTCATCCCAGAAGCAGGGCTCAGATAGGTCCTCTTTAATCTGAAGGGATACTTACACGCCCCCCACACACACACACACACACATTAAAGCCTGGAATATTACCATTCTGCACACATAACGTCATTCAGAAACAGCGCCATGGTTCAGAAGGGAAATGATTGGCTGACATTAGCCTCTTTCAACCTCAGTTGGACCTTGGCAGGAAGCAGCACTAACTGTTTGATGCACTTTGCTTATAATGCTGGTGGCAGTGTGTGGACCTGCCTGCTGGCCAGAGTCAAAAAAGCAAATGACAATTCCCTTCAAACCTTCAAAGTACTAGACAAAGATGGCACAGGCAAAACACAGTTTTATCAGTATATATATAAACAAATGTTCATTTACTGATCCCTACCTTGTGACCGTTATGACCAGCTAGGCCAGATGTCCCCTGAGGACCCTGTGAGAAAGAAAGAAAGAGAGAGAGAGAGAGAAAGGGAGAGAGAAAACAAGAAAAATAGTCTACTGTCACCATTCGACCATCCATATACTGTCACAGGTTATTTATGCCTAATTGTGGTCCATGCAGACTGGCATGACCAATTTTAATTAGCAATTAATGAAGCTGCCTATTTCTGTGTTACAAGTGAATAAACTGCACAACTGACACCATAATTTACATACTTATTTCATTAGGCTGTTTAAAATGATCCACTGAGCGGATCACACAAATGTCAGTCTGCCCTCTGCTGAATGATAGTGGAATAACAGCACATGCACGCAGTAGACAACTCAGGTGGTGTACAACTTTAGGATATCATAGTGAAAATATGCACCACTGTAATGTGCTAATGACAAATTGAACGTCTGCACACTAACACTAACATCAAAGTAATTTTGAACTGAAAACACACTAATATTGTAATGTCAGTGAATAATATAACTTGCACATACAAATTATTTGAAGAGGAAAATAAGTCATTTAGATAACATTTCATAGCTTTTTAAAATACCCAGTAGGCATATTGTCCAAAATGTGTATCTTGACAAATACATGTGTCTTTCTTTGTGAATGACTTCTTTGTGAATTCTTTCTTCTGACTGTAATTCCTATGTGTTTCAGTGGCCATCCCATAAATCAAACAGAGCAGGTGGTAATCATGTATTAGAATATAGAATGGGAACCTGTGTACCAGGCTTTCCTTCAGCTCCCTGAGGTCCCATGGCACCAGGCATGCCCTGCAACACATGCACACAAACCACTCAAACACTGGTGCCACACACAGCTCGCCTTCACCCAGACACTTACACTTTAGAAAATTAACTGTGTGCAGCACGCCATGGCTTAGACTTGCAATGGTTCATATTCTATCCAACTGGCCATGACTATACTAAAGTACATTCTAAGATAGTCTTTATTATATGGAGTCCTCTCCAAGGGTGAATGCTATGTTGGTATAAAGTATCTCAGACATAAACGTATTAGTCAAAAACTAAAGTGCTGAATAATTTATTTAACTGTATAGTTAATATTGCAATGTGGAGCAAATATTTTTTTCAGTTCACACAATTGATTCACTACTCTATGCAAAAGGCACAATTGATTTCTGAGAACAACAAACACAACAAATATGACAGCTTTAATATACTAATAGGTAGCCTGATTACTTTCACTTTCCTGCAAATATTTTTGGGAATAAATTAATGTGTTTTTTAGTGATTACCTGTCTTCTCAAGATTTTGATCACTGATGTCAAGCTTCTTTAGGGATTTAGTCCTTTATTTAAGGTAATTATTCTGTTTAGTTCCGCAAAGATTTTCAATCCTCTCCCTTCTCCCCTTTTCTCTGTATTAATACATTCTCTCCACCTTTAAATGGCAGGTTTTTTTCTCGACAGATATTCTGGAAACTCATTTACTCTCTTGTCTACACACTTTCGTCTCACACTTTCCTCTCTCACACCACACACACACACACACACACACACACACTCACACTCACACACTCACACACATCTTGCTGACAGGTCTTGCAAAATTACAAATCAGTTTCACCTACAGAACTGATCCATAAAACATGAGTTTCCTTTGATTGTCACCACAGACTTTCATGCCTAATGAGAAGACGGTGGGAAGCTGCACGCCGCACTGCCTGTCCTCCTACTCTTCCTGTGTCTCCAAGTGTTTCAGAATAAAGCAGCGAACACTGACAAAGTCATGCTCAGCTATCAGACCAAAGGATACTCTGTTCCTGAGGGGGTTTGAACAGTGACAGAGCACACTGCTTGTTATGCAGAGTAGGAATACATTATGGCTAATCTGACAGTGCCATGGCTAATAGATGCATGGCATGCTGCAGCCACTCTATTTATGCGTGTTGTTTTTTAAACGAACAGAGGCTCGCTCAGCTCATTTGTCTTCCTCTAAAGAGACAAGTGTGTGTGTGTGTGTGTGTGTGAGACAGCTCTGGGATGCAAGCACCATTAGGGCAGCCTTCTGTTCTACTGAGTGAGCTCAACAGTGACAGCAACTTCATGTCTTTGAATTTCTGAAAATAGTACACTATGCAAGTACAAGAGAGAGGTGAAGAGAGGTGGAAAGAAAGAAAACAAGAAAGAAAGAAAAAGAAAGAAAGAGATGCATTTTTATTTTCTCACCGGTTGACCAGGCATGCCAGCATGACCTCGCTGACCAGCACGACCCTGCAAACAGAAGCCATTGTTATCCAAGATGTAATCTT
This sequence comes from Tenualosa thibaudeaui, assembly GCA_027481765.1. Classification (NCBI taxonomy): domain Eukaryota; kingdom Metazoa; phylum Chordata; class Actinopteri; order Clupeiformes; family Clupeidae; genus Tenualosa; species Tenualosa thibaudeaui. The sequence goes on from JAIFZK010000014.1 coordinate 10,572,388, forward strand.
ATGCCATGAATTATCAAACTCACTTCCACACTTTGGGGTGCAACCAATTTGAGCCTGTTTGAACAGGACTGAAACGTTTCAGGATTTGAGCCAGTGAAGACACATGTCAATCTCTTGGCAGTTATCCAACACAACAGACATTTGCACAGTGACTAGCTGGGTGACTGTTTATTAGTGAGCACATAATGTAGAAGACATCCTCAATATTATTTAAAAAATATTCCATGATAAGATAATACAAATTTATTTTTACCCTGTGTCCTCTGGGTCCGGGCTTTCCTTTCCTTCCCTCAGGGCCTCTGCCCCCCTTCATCAGGAAACACAAAATAGTCCATTAAGATGCTGCTGTAACTTTTAAACCTTTAGAATGAAAATATAATTTTGTCTCTCTGACCTTTGGCCCTTCTCTGCCCAACTTGCCCTGGAGCCCAGACTCTCCATCTTCACCCTGTGTGGAAAAAGGGTAAAGTGATAAGCCTATTGTTTTCTCCATTAGAATGAATCTATCTCAGTGTAACATACTCTAAAGGTGATGGCCAATGTTGCTGGACAACTACCTAACTTATGAAAACTTGCCTACAGATGATGCCTGCAGGAAAAAGCCAATATCAGTGGGGACAAGCTAGAGCAACAATCCTCAGGAACATTGCCCAGCAACATTGCTCAAAAAGTTGCCTTGTGTATCATCGGCATAAATGTAGAAATCATTCCAGTATTGACATTCCATGACTTTCCGTGTTCTGCTGTATACCTGAATTCCTTTTATCCCAGGCTGACCTTTCTGCCCAGGGAACCCCTGGAAGCCACTGGGGCCTTGCTCACCCTGGGGGCCTGAAACCCCTAAAACCCCCTGGTCACCCTGAGCATGGTGAGGGAGAGTGGGAAGAAAGGATTGTCATTGGTAAAACAAAAGTTCTTGCCTTTCCTTTGATGACCCAGTCCATCAGTTAGGGTCTGCACTTATGAATCCTCATGATGATCTTACCTTTTCTCCTTTGGGTCCCAGATCTCCCTTGTCTCCATCAGGCCCTCTTCTGCCCTACATCACAAACAATACTTGACCATTCAAAGGACACAAGAATACTTAAAGGAAAAATCAGCCCAATATCTCTGCTCTTTGAGGTTTCAAATAAGAACCACTGGTACATCTGGTACAATGCAGGCCGAATTTGCAAACTTGCACATAACGATAACTGAACGGGGCACAGAATGCAACTGAAACACTGTCATTTTGCTATTTGGTCTACGTTGTACAAATATTCTCGTTCTTATACCTACTTACAACACTCGGGCAGTCACAAACAACTTGGCTATTGGTTGAATGACTCCAGATTATTTCTTTAACATACTGAGAGCAAAGACTGTTTAGAACACGGTTCATCAACTGTCTCTGCTTGTAGGTACGCTGCCTTAGCAGTTAGAGTGGAAAGACGCAACTTTCCTACTCTGAATCTGTTAGTACCAGATGAGAAAACAAACCATGATGGCTGAAATGGGGGTGGTCTTGATAACAACAGTTAACATTTAGTTAACATGTAGTTAATGTAGTCATCCAGTTGACTGTGTCTTAATAGCTATAGTTAACATAGGTAGTCTGCAGATGGGTCAACTTACCGGTATGCCTGGGAAACCCTTTGGACCTTGTGTTCCTAATGTGCCCTAAAATCAAACAGAAGTAAAAATGTCATGATATAATTGATGGCACAGCTGATTTACTCTGAGGGCTGCCCATTAGTCTGTAATATGAGTCGATGATATGAGTGTGCACTTGACATTTCTCTGAGACATCATCCCTCCAACAAGCAGCTGTGGTCAGATGAAAGAAAGCCATTAAACGCCCATCAGTGAGTGTAGTGAGTTAGACTGGCCTTCAAGGTGAAGAACACAAACAAATATTTTGCAAACCCATTTGTCATTTTTGGACAATGTGGTGGAACTTTAATGTGATGTTCTTCCATAATTCTAGCTTCCACAGGGACTCTTAAACAACTGCAGGACGTGCAGACAGTGATTAGAAACAGTCTGTCTCCCGACACAATAAGTAGAGTAATGATCACAATGGCCGCCTTCCCTAATCTGCAGTGAGGAGGCCACTGATTGGTGATTTATGAGTAATTAAGGGTGAAGCAGATGGTCCATCACATCCATCAAGCAAAAACCACACAGACGACTGACGAGCTCCAGCTGGCTGTCAGACAGCTTAGCCATCAAAACTAAAACCGTACGGAGCAAATTTATGTTGGACAAACTCAGAGATGGAGTGAAGATAAGAGCCCTATTATGTCAGACTTCACTGGCTGACTAAATGACCTTGCATCACAGTACAGATCCAGGATCAGAGATAAGAGCGCTATCAGATTCCATCTGTGTATCAAGTGAAAGCCTTGCGGAGGATCAAAGGCTGACGTCGGAGCTCTGAGTTTAGGGACAGCATTGGTGGACAGGCAACCACAGAAGAGCAAAGAAGCACAGATGGCTGGACTGCACTGTGTACTCACCGCTGGTCCCTCAAAGCCAGCCTCTCCACGAGGACCAAAATGTCCCATAGGGCCCTATAGAGAGAGAAGAGGGAGAGAAGGACATATCACAGATATGAAATAACACAGTAAGGAAGCTAATATCAAGAAACACAATCACATCACAGAACAAAAGAGCTTTCAGACTTACTGGATCTCCTTTAGGGCCAGGTGGGCCTTCCATGCCCTGTGATCCCTGAGAGTGTATGGTAATAAAAACAAATATAGACGCCAGGTGTTTTATACAGATACAGAGCAACTGGCTTTAAAATACATTACCTATCAAAAGTACATGTACCATTATCCATACCCCCAATGACCTGCTATCTGACCCCCTAGGTCTTTAAGCAGACAGAATAGTGAAACTCACCTGTGGACCTCTGGTTCCGGGAGGCCCCCTTGGCCCCTCCAGTCCTTGTGGACCCTATCAGGATCACATGGAAATTAGCAACACTTTAAGCAGAAAAACACAAAACAGAATGAGTGTCTGCCTGCTAATTGTTGCTTTGCATATTACAGACCTGAGGTCCTGCAGCTCCCGGAGCTCCTGCAGGTCCTTTATCCCCCTACAAAACCCCAGGTGAGGTGAGAAGATTTATCAGCAAAACACATTTGACTGTTGAGACAGATATCTGGTGCAACTGTGGCAGATCAAAGCTGAAGAGATACTGTAAGTAAGGCATTACATCTGAGAGTCAAAGGTTCACTACTACAAATGAGCAGTGAATATTGAACAGATACAACAGGAAAAAGTGAGAAAAAGGCTGTGACTAAGGTAAAAGAAATCTGGCGAGCAGTTCATTCTGCATACTGATGGATGGATGGATGGATAAATGAAGTGGAATATGGACATTTACATGGAGAGCTGAACAGATGGAGTATGTTACCATGGACACCAGGTGTTTTTCTTACCTGTGATCCATTGCTTCCCTGAGCTCCAACCAACCCAGTCATTCCAGGAGCACCCTGGACACACACACACACACACACACACACACACAGAAATCAGTATCAGACGACACCTTAAATCCACCCTGAGACACATAGTATTATAACCAAGACAATAAACAAAAAGTTAATAAACCTTAAAACATCTTGAAGGAGAAATCCAGTGTGAATTGATCCATAGCCCTGTTTATCTAGGTCACTGAGAGCTGTCAGTAGGAAAGGAAAGAACAAGAATATCTGATGCAACATAGACCAGATAGCAGCGGTAGTTAACACTAACTGCATGGGGCACAGAAACTCACCTCCAGTTTCTTTTTCTATGCCCTATTCAGTTCATGCTGGTTCACAATTCCGTCTAAGTTGTATCAAATTTTCTGGTTCTTTTTCTGCCAAACACTAGTTGGCCTCGAACAACAGGGCTACTGACTGATTCACACTGGATTTCCCCTTTAACAAACTCAAGCCTCAGAAAGTTTGGCTGCCATTTAGGACTAATTTCTGCAATCCATTTAATATGCTACCAGAACAGTGTAAATCCAGTGAATGCACACTGGAATGTTTCTCTGTAATATTATAAAAGACTCCAGACTTACTGGAGGTCCTGGGGGACCGGGTGGCCCTTCTAAGCCATCCTCTCCCTGCAGAAGCATGGCAACACACACACACACACACACACACACACACACACACACACACAGGGAAGAACACATTAGACAAATAGAGCAGACGTTCTGGATCAAGTTTATTGAGCTGGTGTGCTGTGTCTCAGCGCACACATTTTCTGCACTGAAAGTCATTAGGGCCATGAGACAATGCAGGAAATATTTGAGCGATGGGGTACACACATTTACCTCCGAACAGCTGTAGCATCAGCTGTTAAGTGCTGCCCTGCCGCAGGCCCAGTCTATCTGATATAGGACTGGTTCGCGTGCACAGAACCTTAGGTGAACTTAAAGGGAGCTAATGGGAGACAGAAAGCTCTACTGTCAGTTCCTCTAACCCTATCCTGCTATTCTCTAAGGCCTTACAGACATAAATCTTATGTTTTACGTTAGCCTGATTTGGAAAGAAGTGAGCCTTCACATGCCTGGACAGAAGAGCATTTACATTAAGCCAACACGGTCATGAATGTGGTCAATAAATTCATATCTTCCACAATTTTCTATTTCATCACTTCTGAATTTCATACCACACACCTAAGCATATTGCATTGCTCTGCAGCAAATCAGCCGACAAGCCTACTGTGTCCCTGTTTCCTGCGTTTGATGCTCTGGAAGCTATTTGTTTTACAGTGCATCATCACTCACATCTGGTCCCAGCGGTCCTTGAGGTCCCTCCACTCCTCTGATTCCCTGTGGTCCCTGGAAACAATCAGAGGGCATAGAGAGATACAGAGAGAAAGGAAGGAAGAGGGAGAGAGAGAAAGAGGGAGGGAGGGAGAGAAAGAGAGAGAGAAAGAGAGAGAATATGGGCTTTCAGTTTGATGTCACGGAAGTGTGTCCACATACCTTACAGAGTAAAAAAAGGGTCCTGGATGAAAGCAGATAACTATGTGTTTGAAATTCATAATTGTGATATTTTTGTTTTCATATACAAATTTTTTACCCACACTCACACATGGTGGCCACACAACCACTCTCACATGCGTGGCTAAACACACACATGCACACAAACACTGAAATCTAGACCTCACACAAACATTATCTCTCCAACATGCGCACAAACACACACACACACACACACACACACACACACTACATTACTTACAGGTGGTCCAACTGGGCCAGTTTGGCCATGGTTTCCCTTGGATCCCTAAGAGATGAGGACATGATAGAAAAATGAAGAAAAAAAAAGGTTTGCCAACATAAGTCTAACATGTCAATAATCAATAATCAGTCAGTTATTGTGCATGACCAGAAGATAGCATCACCAGAAGATATCAGCATCACCAGACTACAGGCAATTCTACCTACCACCACTAGATGGCCACATTTAGTCTCATTTAGAACAGAACCAGAAACAGTGCTCTGATTTGGGACAGGGTCAGCACAGCATACTGCACACAGTATTCAGATATCTGATATTACAGAGACTACATGCAAGTCCAATGAATAAAGCACTCTTACTTTCTCCCCTGGTTCTCCAGCCTCTCCACCTGGTCCAGGAGACCCTATTAAGCCCTGTGAGACATTGCAATGCTCACTGAATATTAGTTATTATGCACAGCCTATGCATCCTGACTTGGAGAACACAAGGCACTCTCAGTACCCTTTAAAACATAGCGATACATTTAGAACAAGATTAGATTTTAATCAGTTCAGAAAATGAACAAAACAAATAATAGCAATTAGGGGCTTGCAGCCCAATAAACAATTTAATAACAACAGGGGACAGATGGCATAAAAGTAATTAAATATGACTGGGTAGCTGGAACAATTAAATAAAGCCTCTGGTGGAAAAACTGTGTGAATTAAGACACGTGTTCTGACCATAAATTCAATTAGTTGGTCATTAACAAAGAAAAAAATCTAATGGATCAAATCAGTTCAAATTCTCATGCCTCTGCATGACTCCGTCAGGGCTCTGAGTCAAGGTGCACCACACTGCCCCCCAGCAGAAGTGCTTGGAACTACAGTGAGACACTGCCTGATCAATGACATCACAGTGGAGAATCTCCATGGCACGTGAGCTGTCATGCCCAACTCCCATTGGCCTCCTTACCTCGTCTCCCTTCTCTCCTGGTGACCCTGGTTCCCCTCTGTAGCCCAAAGGACCCTGGCAATGAGAGCAGGTGCCAGAATGTGAACACACACACACACCTCCTTGACTGACAAATCAAATGCCTAAGACTGTGCCCCACTGTTTATGATCCAACAACTTTGCTCTGACTTGTCTCACAGTAATCCTCTAAGCAACTCCAATGGACCCTGATGTTGTTTTGCTAACTATGCTTTGTTACAAAGAATCAAGTTGAAGCTTTTGATGTAGTTACTGTTCTGGCAATCAATGCCCTGATGTAGAAATATGGAGTGCCATTCAGGGACATTGTGTTGCTGCAGGTAAATGTGACCTTTACTCTCACCTGTGGCCCAGGTGGGCCAGGAGCACCTTGCTCGCCATCCTGTCCATTCTCTCCGTCCTTCCCATTTCTCCCCACTCTCCCTGGCGTGCCCTTTGGCCCTCGGTTGCCCTGGGAAATGCAATACAAAACACCCACCCACCGCAAACATCAGTCTAGTTCCTAAGGCAATCTCAAAACATCTTTCATTCACATAAACATAAACAAAATGATTCAGCATTCAGGCCTGCTGAATCAAAAGGAACCCTGGCAACCATTTATTGTGAATGATAACTCTGTCACAGTACAAGAAGCACTGATAATCAACTTCAGGTTACGTGCCAAGAGAGACAGAGGGGGAAAGAGGAGCTACAGACGAAAACATCTGTGGGCATCTATCTTTAATCTGTTGTATTGGAGAGAGACTGATATCGTCAAGGTCTGGAGATGATGGATGCGAGCTGAATGGTTGCCAGAGTAAACAGGCGAGGCTTTTATGTGCTGTAATTCATCACTGGAGATACTGACACTGGAACAAGGGAAAGAGTGTGATTGGTTGCACGCCACTGACTCGTTTCTTTTCATCTTCCAAACAATGGCAGGTTCTTAAATGCCGCTAAAGGGCTTGCGGAGTTCTACTGCATTGTTACAGAGCATTCTCACTCAAAGCCATACAGACTGAGTGAACTGCAATGGCCCAAACATGCCCCAAAATAAATAAAAGTGGAACCAAAATTAGACCTTTTAAACAGTTAAGTAATGCATACATTACACAAAAGGGGGCCTCAAAAACTCCAAGCAAACTAATACTCTCTCTCTCTCTCTTTCTCTCTCTCTCTATGTCTGTCTCCAGTACATGTGCAAGATTAATATAAGAAGAATGAACTGACATATTTTCATACTTGTGTAACTGTGATGACTAGGGTTTAGTGGACAGGATGTGTATATAAAAAGCTCGCTATAAAGTGCCACCGCATCCTATTAAGGGCTCAGTGTCAACACACTTTAATGGCTGGTTCAAATGAGGTCCCGGACAGACTAAGTGAGCGAAAATAGTCAGCGTGCCATAGTCCACAGTCTTGTTCACTACT